>CM053146.1:69343930-69908930 GCA_028571685.1 Heterohyrax brucei
CATATATTCTCACACAACTCTGTGGCAAAGCTGACCCATGCTGCCGACATTCTACATATCACTGAGACAGGGAGGTGAAATCTTCCTGCTTTCAGTCTAATTGTCTTTGACAATTGCAGTGCCTAGTGCTACACTGCTTGTGTTGTATTTAAAAACAGGGGAAAGAGGAGAGACTTGTTCATTAAAGATGCAGTAGCCTTGGTTCACACAAATGCATCTGGCAGGTTCAAAATCGAATGTCAACCAAAGGTCTCAGCAAAGTGTGGGCTTCAGTTTATGTGTTGGTTAGTCACAACTACAGCTGGGTTTGAATTCTGAAATACTAATAGCTCCATGTTTGCTAATGTGCTCCACCTAAAATCGGCAGGTGATTCAACAACTTTTCAAAACAAAAACAAAACATATTAAAACACTTTGATTTGTAAAGTGGTCACCTGTGAGAATGTAACCAGTTGCTTCTGATAATGTAAAATAGATGTTTAGTCTTAAAATTTAAATAGGGGGTATTGAAAACAGCACACACGCGCATACACACAAACACACACATTAACTGTATATAGAGAGATATATATATATTAGAACTTTAGTGGTCTTAATAGTTCAACAAACTGTGTCCCTTCCAACTTGCAAAAATACAGATTCTATGATCAGGATACCAAATTCTTGCTTAAAAACATGAGAATGGGATTATAGAAGTATCTTTCAGTTTGGAGTTGGACACATTTTCAAAGCAATGTAAATGTCTCTAAAACATACTTTCCAACCCACAAATAAATTTACCAAGATCCCTTGTGGGAATTAATTTGGATTTTCTTTCTTTTTTTTTGAGATGTATTCTTTTGAAAACTGCATAGTCAAGTACTATGCAACCCATGTAAATTGACCTTGCCATTTTACATAGTATAGCCTCTGGATAGCTTCCATCACTTGCCCAGATGGTGTTTGGCCTATGTGTTTTAGTGGAATGGTTTATTTTCTCCTTGATAGGTTTCAAATGCACAAGAAAACATTATACCCGTCTATCTGCATTTGACTAGAATACAAACTGACTAATAGATAAACATTCTGTGTGAAAGTAAATAGCCTTAAAGTATACTGCCTTCACATTCCATTGATCAGCTCAGTCAGCAGTTTTCCATATTGTCACTAATACTCTAAATATTTTGGAGAGAAGCATGCCAGAAGTGTAGACTATTTGCATTTGTGTCATATATAAGGTCATTTATGATCTACCTCTTGAATTTGTACTGACCCTTCTACTGAAGTAGTGTTCCTTCACTTCTTTTTTAGTCCCTGTTGGATGTTACTGCAGTCGTGTAGGAGAGAATTAGGGGCCGTGAAGTGGCTGGCCAGACAACAAGGGATTTGCCCTGGCTCATTGTCTTACCTTCATTAGCAGCCTTCTCCAAATTTTTACCGGTCCAAAAGAGGCAAGAGTTGGAAGCCTGATTACACAGTTGTACTACCACTGATTTTATACATTCACTTCTGAAGATGTGGTATTCTTCCCCCAGCCTGAGCTCCAGAATGGTCAAAGAAGAGCTCTTTATTAGGCTAGTCTGTAGAAGAGCTTAATGCTGTCATGCAGAATCAACGAATCATAGGAAAGCACTGTCTATTCAAAGGGCATGCCTATCTCCCCCAGCAGATCCTCTTTTCTTCAACATGCCCAATTTCCTAAGAGATCAAATCCTAGAATTCATGAGGCTACATGAAAATTCACACATGACCTCAGCTTCTGCCTAAATAGACAGATTTGGGACTACTCAGACCTCAAAGTAATTTTTAAGTTATTTAAAGCTAGAAGCCAATAAGTATGACTTTAATTTATCTTCCATTTTATAAACAAAGGTAAAACACAATAGTGCAGTCAGGTATTTGGCATTAACTCTTACTAGCCACAAAAACTTAGGATTATCCAAAGTTGTCCAAGTAAGACTGGGTTTGTCCAAACTTGCCAGATGCTTTCAGCTGAACACAGCATGTTGGCGGAAATGAGATGTAGTATCTAAAACACAGAAAGCAGGTCAGCACTCTGCAAAAGTAAGCTTGTGAGATCAATATAGGAGCACTGGTGCTGCAGTAGTTAAGTGCTCAGCCTCTAACCAAAAGTTTGGTGGTTGGAATTCATGAGCCTACAAGTGAAATGGGGATGCTAGGCTCAGGGCAGAGCCAGAACACAATGGTAGATTTTCTTGTAAAAAGCAGAGGATATACTTGAATATTATTTCTTGTATCCTTAATAAAAGGCACTGCTTTTTAATGTGGGCTTTTTTTTTCTTTCTATTTAAGCAAGTCTTAAATGATAGAATGTCATAATAAATTGAATTCTGGTTCACTTGCTCAGTTTTCAGCAACATTAAGGGAGGTAATGATCAAACATTGTAAAATTTCAGAAATATTATGAAATCCTTCACTGTTTGTCTCTCTGTTAAGCATTTCAGAAACTCTGACACTGCAAATGAGATCAGTAAAAAATTTTGAAGGGGAAAAAATAACAAAAAGACTTTTCTTGGGGCATCTCATTGCATTTATTTAATTTTTTTTTTTAAATGTACATCACTTACTCAATACATAAAATGCCAGTGCTTTGCAACAGTTTTGTTACTGCATCTTTAAACTTAAAAAATAAAATAAAAAGAAGAAGCAGGTTGGGGAAACCAACAGGAAAAAATACATTCAAAAGTGAGGCTGTTCTGCTTATACAGGGGCAGTGGCTTTGGAAAGCTACAGCCTACACCATGACTGGTCAGAGGCATTGCTGAACATCAGTCAGCTAGCAATGAAACGCTGCACATAAAGCATTAATGGATATAAAGAAAAACTTTGTGGGGAGCAGAAGGGAAGTGAAGAATTAAGCAAAATGCCACATATACATATCAAACTCTTTTTGAGAGCTTCTGGGATGGACTGAGATGGAAGTGAAGCATAAAGACTGATGATTCTGGAAACAATATTCATGGAGAAAGATGGAATAAAACAACATAATATGTTTGGCAAGTTATATTGCAGGTGTATGTGTCTGCTTCCAATTTTCTACTTTACTTTCCAATAGAATGTAACAAAATTGAGGTAGAAATGAATGTGGGAGCACTACAGCCTAGATTTCAAAATGGGAAGCAAAACTGGACTGACAAGAGTGAAGTCAAAAAGAAAGAAGGGATGGACAGTCTTTGAGGATATATATATGTGTGTTAGTTGTTGTTTTGTTTTCTGTTGATGTGTTTTGGTTGCTATCCTCTGCATTCTATTAAGCACTATGGCAAACCTATTAACTAGATAGAATAGTGGACTAGAATGACACCATTCCCAGCAGTTTTAAGAGTTAACTTGCAAACTACCACCACCACTACCATAGTCCAATAAAAGACAGTTGTAGTTTTCAGGTACTGTGACTTTCAGGGTCCTAAACAGGTCTCGTGGCTGACTGTTTTAGACACAAACTGAGTAAGTAGCTTTCCATTAACCAGTGTACGTTTTAAGAACATTTTCACTTAGTTATCAAGGAGCAGTGTACTCAGAACTCTTGGCAGTTATTGATGTAAAGAATAATTCTGCTCTGGTTATTTCCCTATAATTAGTAAAAGAACCTTTTTTTTTTTAAATCTTCCATTTTTGCTTTAAGTCGTAAATATTCAGTTGTATCACACTTCGGTATTTTTCTGGATACATTCAAAGTAATTTTCCTTACTATTTTCCAATTGTTGAGGTAAACATACATTTTAATATAAAGTAACAATGAAGCCTATCCTATTACTCTCAGCAGTACATAGTGCTTTCAACACATTCCTTTGAGGTACTGTACAAATCACAATCACTTTCCTGAGTTTTTGCAGACAAGAACATTAAAAGAAATGAACTGCAGAAATTAAGGTCCAGATTACCGTTACCCTGTTTTACCTGTTCTTAGCTTAATACCGCAGAACAGACAGGATTGAGGAATACTGTTGCTCTTAAAATGGCAAAAATCTGGTTTTCTGTCGTAACACAACTGTTCATCTCTTTAGTCCCATAAGGTTTGAAGTTAAAGCTCTTTATATTAGCACATGCCACCAATGTAATTGTGAGGCAAACAAAAAATAAAGCACCACTCCAGGCACTTGACAGCAACTAAATCTCGAGAACAGCAGAATGGAATCAACACACGAGGTTCATGTCCTTCTGAAATCAACACACTTGCACCTTGCTCCTTGGTGAGTGTTGTCTGGCTCAAACCAAACTGAGCATCAGCATATGCTTTCTGTCATCTGGGGCTTTCAAATCAGAAGCTCTCATTTGATGCACTTTTCCTCCAAATACTACCCTGACTCTAAAGATGCAACTTAATTGTTGTCTTCCCCAGTACCCTTTGCAATTTAAACACTACTGGAAAGGGGCTCTATACCCTATGTAGCAGGTTTTATGTGTGTGTGCCAACATTCATTACATTTTTTTAAAAAGAAGTTATCACTGACTGCAACCAAACATTTTGTTCCATTCAACATACATATCAAGCTCTTTCTGAGATATGCTAGGCTGAATCTTGCAGAATGCATTTTCAAAGTCTTGATACGTAACTGGCCTCAACTGGCTGGGCATAATGGCTGAAAGGTCTGTGGCTGGCATGGCGTGGAGGGGACCCACCGCTGCTTCCTGACACAAGTGAGCCACGTCTAGTCCAGAAAAGCCTTCTGTGCGCTGGACGAGCAGTGCAAACTCCTTGTCATTGAGACAGTAATTGTGCTGTGAGAGCAGTTGTACTATTATCTGGTGCCTCGCTGTGCTGTCAGGAAGTGGGATTAAAAGTCGTTTCATGAAGTACCTCCGAAGAGATTCATCTATTTCCTCTGGTTTACTGGTGGCACAAATTACGACGATTTGGTCCTCAGCAGAAGTTAGTACAGTGTCCAGCTGCATCAGAAACTCGGTTCTCATCCGACTGACTGGACTGTGCTCCTCACTCACTTGAGAGGAGAGAAGCATGTCAATGTCACTAACAAAAATCACTGAGGGCTGGCGACACCGGGCCACGAGAAACGAGGCATGGATGATTTTCTCTGCTTCTCCCAGCCACTTTGCAACTAGTCCAGAACTGGCAATTTTGAAAAATGTGGCCCCTAGCTGACTAGCTATGCATCTGCCCAATAATGTTTTGCCTGTTCCCCGAGGTCCAAATAAAAGGATGCTCCGGGGTAAGGCCGTCAGTCCACTGAATGCATCTGACCTCAACACTGGCCATAACACCTCCTCCTTAATGACGGCCTTTATCAAGTCCAGACCAGCAATGTCATTCCAGTCCACGGGAGGTCCTTGGGTGATAATCTCATTGGTTACCAGGTCAATGAGGTGTGTGTCCGTATTCTTCAGTTGCTCGTCCACAGAGTGGTTGGATGAGGTAGCTGCACGGAGTCCAGGGCCTTGCATTGGGTGAGGGAGGAGCTGCCTGTGCTCATCCCCATGCTCACTCATTACCGGCGACGTGTACTTCCCAAAGGATTCACTGGGTCTGGATCCCAAAGAATTTTTACCGGTGCTGTAGGAAGGGGGGGTGAGAGCCCTACTGGACTGGCTGCTGAATTTCCTTTGCTGTTCAGAGGACATTAGCTGCTTCGTTGGCTTAAATGCTAAGGATGATGTCTCAGCACTTCTGTCAAAGCCATTCCCCCGATTCGTGTTTGAAATGCTGTTGTCGGGCATTCTGTACATAGGACTCTGTGTAGATCTCTGTTGGCCATAGCTGTAATTTCCATAACTGGAGTCCATATCTCCTTGCCCTGCCATATAGAAGGCTTTCCTTTTGAGAGAACTTGCCGAACTGTTTGTCAGAGCCGATGGTGCGATAGGCGTCAAACCATGACCCTGGTAGGTGTAGCCGGGAACAGTGGTCGGGGGCAGGGGGGTAGGGGCAGGAATTCCTGAAGGCAGGTATGCTGAAGGAGGAGGCGGCGCCCCACCAGGGCTGTACCCAGACCCCACAGCAGTCTGAGGAGGATAGCTAGCAGACGGATAGCTGTAACTGGAGAGGTTAGACGTCCCATTGTAGCCTGGGACCAGGGCTGGAGGTGGAGGAGGTGGCGGTGGGGGCTGGAGAAGCCCCGAGCTATGCAGAGGAGATGGATGAGGTGAGGGAAGTGCAGGTGCTGGCTGGCTACTGTAAGTAGAATGCAAATAGGAGCTGTTGTATCCTGGGGCATATTCCTGAGAGGGGAGCCCTGCATGAAGACTCGGTACAGTGTGGCTTCCACAGGTACTACTTGAATAACTAGGTTCTGTCAGGTTGCTGGCCACCCCAGGAGAGCTCCCTATACTTGCAGAGCCATCTGCTGGAGGGAGGGCTGAACTGACTCCAGCTTTGCTGGCGATAACATCTGGAACACAGTTCATAGGATACACAGCTTCTGAATTCAAGGAAGGCTGCCAGGGTTCACTTTCATTTTTCCGACCATTCACCAGTCCTGATGGTGCCTCTGAGTAGTTGCTAAGTACCGGTCGGTCCACAGGGCCTTCCAAAATGCCAGAATACTTCTCTGCGTATTTTTTCAGTAGGTTGGATGCAGTCAGAGCTGATATGTCATCATTTGCCCAGGCATACTGATAGGTACGCTGCAAATGACCTCTGTAGGCTTCAACTTTGTGGGCAGGAGACCGAGTGGTTGAGGTGATGTCAAAGTGCTGTTCTGGCCACTGGGCATGCTCCGGCGTCCACTGCATCTTCAAGCCTAAGGATTTAGAGGGAGGGAAGGAAACAGGTCACTTAGAAGTTCATCAGCAATGTTAAAGCTCTTCCCCCCAATTTCTTTGTTATTTATTATTTTCCATTAATGATATCCACATTATAAAGGATTTTCAGTTTTGAATACTTGTTACAATCCTTATAATACTTACTCTTTAAACTGGCTTAAATTTCAGCCCTATATAAAAAGTAAACAACATAACGGAAAACTCTGTAGAAGACCTAAAATTCTTCCATTTTAAAAATAATAAGCAAATCCATTTTTGTTAGAAGGAACTTATCTAAGTTGAATACTTGTTACACACACTCACACACACACACATTCTGGTTAAATTTGAATTCAATCACAGGCTCTTACAATAAAACATGCATACACTTTAAACACCTCGCACATGACAAAGTATTAACATGTACCTATCTAGCTATTCTGTCTCTTCACATCATAGTTTCTGTTTTATATTTTAAGCAATATAAAAATGAGACACAGCTGACAGATCACATCTAGGATACCTCTGTTATTTGGTACTGAACACCTAGTTAGCACAGTATAATGCTCCCTGCACAGAACAATATGACACAGACATAGCAGGTCATTCCATAATCCAACTCTCATCTAAAGTGGTCCGCGACAGTTTCAAATCTGCTTCGTGGAGTGCAGCAAAGCAATCTCCCAGGCAGCGCTCCATCGCTTTCATCACACAAAGCCTACAACTTGGTATGAATTACAACGGGCTCCTTTCTGCCTCTGAGTTCTGTTGTTGAGTCTCCGGAAAAAAAAACAAGCATCACTTGTCTGTCGGTCTTGAATTCTCCTTCCTTCTCAACCTTCCCCTCCCTTTACAACCTCTAAGGTACTAAGACAGGGAAATGATGGTAGACAGACAGACAGACAGTTGTCACAGAGATAGAAGGGATGATAAGAATGGACACAGAATCTGAATCCTAATTCTGGAAATTCCCATGGAAAACAGTGTGTGGCATAAATGCTAAGAATGCAACTAGATAATGAGATCGTGTAGTTAACTGTATTATCTGCTAGATTACTGTGACTGCAGCAAACTACAAGAGGGTGTTCTCATGTAACAGAAAATAAAAATACTAAGTAGTTAGAATTTGAGTCATTTAAATTTTAAAGTTTAAAAACGATCTTAATTATTTCATAGTTTAGCAAACTGAGGCCCAAGGAGTTTTATAACTTACCCTAGAGGTCTCACTCAGAGTTAGTTACAGAAGAGTACTAGAACCCAGCTCTCCTATTTCCCAGTGCTGGTTCGTCCAATTCTGATCTCTGCTTAGTTCGAACACTGCCCATTCTGGTATAGCTACATTAAGCAGGCTTCCTTAATCTCTTTTGCATTACCCAAAGTGAATTTTGCAAACCATCTTCTGCCCTCTGGCACAGGTTCCCTGATAAGGAGGAGGCCTGGTCTAAATGAAGCATCTGTGGCATCGACTCCCTTCAGAATTGCCAGTCAATTCTGACAGCTCCCAGCCCCTTCTGTTCTCCTCCCCCAACCCCTTTAGCTCTTCATTGCCTGATTCTGGCTTCTGACATGGCCAGATTAGACTCACTGAGCTAAACTGAACACAGCACACAGTTTGGTAACAGAATGCCATGTTGATTCCCTTCTGACTCCCTCTTCCTTGTTTGCAAAACCACTGCACCAGACACTGGAAGTTAATTAGCAGGATGATGCTGCGCTAATTGTGTTAATTTACAAGGTTTTAGTCAAAAAGAATCACGCCAGGGCTGGCACTGCTGTCATGCTTCCGACTTAATGATTAAGAAATACTGAAAACAAGGTGGGAAGGATTGCAGTAATTACACAATAAATGAATAAAGCAACAGGATTCATTTGCAAATATATTTTATTGCAGTTGTACTCATTTGCATTCAAATTTTTAAAAAAGATCCATGTAGATATTCATTTGCAAATCACCATCTCAGTTAAATTAAGTCTGAACATTGCACAGTATAACTTAATCAGGCTGTCTGTGTTTTTTAAATAAAAATACTAAAGACCTTACTTCCCTTGTTTATACAACAGACGGATTCTTCATTTATCCTTCTACCCTCAAAATGTTCTTGTTTCTCTCTTTAAAATCTGTTTTTTAAAACAATTCATCAAATCGGGAACAAAATATATTGTAAAATCCTGATGGTAGTACAGCCTGTACCTTTTCATTCAGAGAAACTCTGGGGTGAATTCTAGGAAGAACTATAGCGATATTCTTAATCGTTTCACTTTCTCAATCATTACTTTTTAAGGGGGAGAAAACACACCACAAAATGAGTGAAATGACTGAAACCACACTTAAAGGGAAAAAGATGCAATTTTAATGAAGCAGTATTTCAAGAATCATATTTTCATTAAATGCAACTGGAAATTATTAAGAGCAAATCACCAGGAACCAATCGTAAGTAATCAGTATCTAAATTCTTGTGGTGTCATGGGATTTACTTCAAGCCTTATAAAAAGGAGAGAATATTAATGTGACTGTAATGTAGAGCTGTCTAAAAGATCTGCAAATTCATTAGTGTGGTAAATATTTCTGGGGAATTTCTATTAAGATTTTTTCTGTAAAAGATTATTTAAATACAGAGTTGAGAAAATAAGAACATACATATGCTATAAATAGAAGTTTCATTAGCTTGATAGAGTAGAAACATGTGAATAAATATCTTGAAACAAGATCTCAGAAAATAACTTAGGACAGTCATATGCAAGGGAATTTACCATGGCATACTCACACACGCACGCACACACATAATTTAAAGGACATGGCTTTCAGTGAGCTGAGCTAAGTCATTGTTGGCATTCATTAGCAAATATCCATAAAAAACATGATTTAAAAAAAGGATGCTTTTTAAGAAAAATAAAATGGTTTTACATATGGTGCTCGACCACCACCAGTGATAGCCATGATGGAGCTCACAAAGTTGAGTCTCACTGGCAACACAAGTATAAATGGGGTGCACCCTGAGATCTCCACTAAGAGACCACAATTGATGGTCCAGGGGCCTCAGAGTTCTCCTGGGAGAAGGGCCCCAGCCCTGATGCTACCCCTGTCCATAAATCATAATGAAGGTCAACATTTTGGACAGCAATGGATTGGACTTGGTGATGCAGAGGGACCATATTGTGTGGGTACTTTATGGTTCTAGGCATCTATATGAGGTCATCCTGTTGACCTCATACCGGAGGAAGGGGAATAGGTGGAGAGGAGAAGATAGGAGACTGTTGGGAAGATAAGACATGTATGGAGCAGGGAGGAAGAGTGTGTTGTCACCGTGCAGGGGGAGCAGTGGAAGCTGCATGTAGGTCAGCATGCAAATGTACATGGGAATGTACATTTTCATTCAGTCCTAATAAAAAAAGAGAAAGAAAAAAATGGTTTTAAACATAGAATAATTATAAAAAATAGATCAGCCTCCTCACTAGTATTGGCTTATAATTTTTTTGTGTACATCAATAATTTACAAAATGCAAAATGATTTTAATAGCTACAAAAGAAATAATGCCTTTGAGTTGATCCTGACTCACAGTGACCCTATAGTACAATCACAGTAAAAGACAACGGTGTGCAGTTTAAATAAGCTGGCCATCTGAATGGGGTATTTCTGCATATCTAACTCTAGCAAAACTAATTAAATTTCATAAGACTTTTCCATTTCATCCAAAATGAAGCAAAGGTCCGATCTATCAAAATTATTTATTTGGAATAGCTAATAGATAAAACCATTGTCTTTTTATTCTCGTGTCGTTTTTTGGATGTGCTTACCAAAATAATTGAAAGTTAATTTATTGATGCATACTAAATAACAATAACTTTAACAAGGCTGCAAAAAGTAAGATTGAGCTTTGATTAAATATCCTTCAGGAAGAGAATTATTCACATCCCTAGAAACAAGAGTGTTTATTGCAGTGCTTTGAAATCATTGATGTTACTTGAAAGCACAAGTTAAGAGTTAAACGTAAGCTAGTTCTTACTGTTAGTATGTGCTAAAGGCACTAGTGTTCAGGAGACCATTCTGGCCTTGGGAGCACAAAGAGCCTCTGCATCAGTTGCTTGAATTCTCACACTAATTTGAAACAGTGCCAAACTTGGATTTTGTTGTTGTTATTGTTTTTCTGTTTATTGGTAGTGATTTTTCAGATGTGAACTAGAAAAAAAATGCAGAGCCAAATGTTCTTTGAATAATAATAAAAAAAAGATTATGCTCCATTTGATTATCTTGTTGTCATCTGTGAGTGAGAAGAAGCATACACATGTCACTTAACTTGGCACCCAAATAATAAGATGGATTTTAAAAACAGCTCTTATATGCTTTCTCTTTGAATCATGAAGAGAAAGAACTTGAAACAGCACTGTTTCAAGATTATTGAAAACATGATTCCAGAACACTAATTACCAATGTTGTTTGGAAATAACCTCAATTGGTACAATATAAAAACAAACAAACAAACAAAAAATCAAGAGAAGAAAACAGATTCTCAAAGACAACTGAAGAATCATTCTAAAGTATCAATTATTATTTTTGAAGAAGATCAGGAAATTCTTTACAACTGGCAAATTTCACAGTGCAATGTGTTTGTTTTTAAAATATGTAATGTAATAGAAAAATACTTTTAAGATGATTTAAGTGTTACATGAGAATGACAGCTAATATCCTAAAAAGCCTGAGCATTTTCTTCTTACTTTGTTGTTATATGATGATTATGTTTATATATGCGTACACAGGTCTGTATTTCCATAAAACTGGACAGTTGGAGAACAATTTTCCATTCTCATCATTAATGACCATTTTATAACTTAGATTTAATTATTTAACAGTTATTGCCTTATCACTTTACTACTTCCATTTTGGGCTTTCATTTGACTTTCTGAAATAAAACCATTGTGGTATCCTGTGAAGTTCTGCCACAGCTTTAAAATGATAAAGGAACTGTTATATAGAAAAATGAACAGTACAGAAACAACTTTCAAAATGGAATTTGGAAATGAAGTCTGAGTCTCTTAGAATCAATTGTTAGTGGTTATTCCTGGAAATATTAATCTAAGGCATTCACTACCTCACCCTACCCTGACACACATAAGCTATTCAACAGTTTATCAGGTCTAAAAAAGCTGCTCTCTTCCACAGGGTAGGATTCCCATAGGGTAATTCTGGCTGCTAGGGGCTTTGCCTTCATTTGTAAGTTTTCTCAGACTTCCTAAGGGCAGGGACCTGAGGCAAACACCTGCAGGTGACACAGGCTGCCTCGCTCTAGGAAGGCTGCAGAATGGCCACACAGGCCTGCATGATGACATCACTGCACCGATTACACTCCTGTGGGCTATTAGACCCTGAACTTTTCATGATTATTATTATTTTAATATCTACCAAAAAAATTTACAATCTTAAACAAGGTTTTCTCTAGGAAACAGTTACTACTGGGGTAAATACAGCCAAATAACTATAAGAGTCTACAGTCCCTCAGCCTAATAATAGTTTCATCATCTCCTACGTTGGAAATGGCAAAACAAACTCATAGTGCATTCTCATTTAAGTAGAATGTAGCAAATTCATTGTCTGAAAGTGTAGCTTTTTGTGAAGAGTCTTCTGAGAGAGGGAGGACTACAGACCTCCTGGTACTAAAAACTGGCTCTGTGCTGTATCTGCTTCTTATTCTTAAAGGGGAATGATGAACAAATGCAGTGGTTGAGTGACTAAGCAGCATTTTCCTCCTGTCTGCCCACATTCTTAAACCAAGAGCTACCACAGCAATATTTAGTATCGGTTATACTGATCCACTTGATCTGGAACATTCCTCAGTCTGCTTCCTAATAATGCTAGCCTTAAAATACAAGATCTAATAGTAATTGCAAGTGAAAACTGTGACGGGGGGGAAAGACACAAAAATTACACATTCTCTTCAATCTATCGACTCGACAGCACTTGGCTGGCTGGCTTCAACCTATTAGAAGTCCTTTATAAGCTGAATAGGGGATTTCACTGCTGTCAATTCTGACTCACGGAGACACTACAGGACCGCACAGAACTGCCCCACATGATTTTCAAGGCTTTTGTGAATCTTCACAAAGGCACACTGCCACATCTTCTGTGGAGCAGGTGATAGGTTCAAACTGTTGACCTCTCAGTTAGCAGTCAAGCACTTTAACCACTGTGCCACCAGGGCTCCCTGACTATGATAAACTTATTGCTGTTGAGCCACTCCGACTCATAGCAACCCTACAGGACAGTCAGAAGTGCTCGACAGGACTTTCAAAGAGCAGCAGCTGGGAGATTTGAACTGCTGACCTTTTGGTTAGTAGCTAAGCTCTTAACCTCTGCATCATTAGGAACTAGCATGTATTTAGTCAATAAATTGTGTGCCTCCTACATGTAAAGTCTTGTGGTTCAATGCTAAGAAGTTAAATCAAGGAAACCTGTTTGTTTACAATTTGATGAAATGTTTTGTGCTTTCTTTCTTTTCATAAATTTACATTCAATTTAGAATTTACTCTAAAATTAAAGAGTTTGATTTTAGAGATTAAGGAACACTTACAATGACTTCATCCAATTCAGATCACCTCATACTTAGTCTAGTGCTTCACTGACTCTGCTGTCCTGTGGGGTAGAATACTGTTTTGTCTGATATTCCAAATGCATTATTTTATTTGGAGGTATGGCTAGATTGTTTGGATAGGAAAAGACCGAAGGAAACAAAAAGAGTTCTAGAATTTTGTTTGGAGGGTGAAAATTGCAGGCTTGAGAATCAGTCTATGGGCACTGCTTATGCCATAACTTTGTTGCTCTGAACTTGCTGAAGTCCCTTAAACACATCATACTTAGTTTTCTCAGCTGTAAAATGTGGACAATAATGGCATCATCTACCTAGCTAGACTGTTACTAAGATTATCTAAAGTAATACTGTTTGTGAAATTACTTTCCAACTGTGAACAGTTACACATGTTTCTTCTTATTGTTCTGTGTTCAAAAAGTCAGAGAGCTGTATTCAAAACAAAACAAACCTGACTAAACAGATTGGAAAAAAAGTAAATTCACTCTCTGAATTTATCAGTCAGTTTTCTTCATCCTCAGGGCAGCTACTGAAAAGGAAATTGTTCAGTGAGAACATTAGTTATAAAAAAGATACAGAAGTTGTTTCATACCAGGTAAAACACAAGAGCACGATCTTTTTCATTGAAAAGGCATCAAAAATTCAAAATGTTTTCATAGTTTTTTTTTTATTTCTTTTAAACATTACTTATGAATCAACATTTTATAATAAAAATTAAGAGACACAGACTTACAGGTTTTAAACCACGTAAGAATGATCTTAAAAACTGCAATCTCAAGCTATTCTAATTACATAGCAAATACTGTCAAATAATTTTCCCTTTAAATCACACTTTCACACCTCCAAATTGTACTACATTTTTGCAGCAAATTACTCTGTCCCCACTTCCCTCCTCTAATCTACCTTATTTGCATGAAGCAATCCTTTTCTACAATCATAAAGATATTTTTGGTTTGATGATCCTTTGTAAATATAGTTCAGGTACCTCAACCTCTTAACATGGAGAACTTGGAACCAGACAACTTGAGGGCAGCATACAGCTTGCAAACATGTTCTGTTTAGACAACACGAGTTTTCAGAGGCAGTCAACTTTGTTTGAAAATAATCCGTATTTCCATATTTTCCTTTTTTTAAGACAAGGAGAAAAATCTTATAGCACTAGACCTCATTCTGAGGAGCTGCTGTCCCTTTTGGACATAGCAATCATACCCTTTCTGCTTTGTCACAGTGCCCCAGCCCCTATTACAGCATCAGGTTCTGTTTTTAAATTTAATTGTGCTTTAAATAAAAGTTTACAATCCAAATTAACTTGCCATACACATACAAACCACTATGCAACTCTAACTACACTCCCCCATCCACCTGACAACATACTTCTCCTTTCCACCCTGTACTTCCTGCATCCATTCCACAAACTCCTGTCCCCCTCTACCCTCTGATCTCACCTTTGGACTCAGATAGCCTTACGTATGTATTTAAGCCAAGCAGCACATTCTTCACCAACATCACTCAATGTTTTATAGATCAGTCCAATCTTTGGAGAGTTGGCTTCAATACTAGTTTTGGCAGTTGGTTAACAGAGAGTCTAGTCCATGGGCCATGTCCTCAGAGGGCCCTCCAGTCTGATGTACCATCAGTTGTGGTCTTTTCACATGAGGCCCAACAATTAAGTCCATAAACTTAATTGTTCTATGTATCACATACCTCACTGCTGAATATCACTATAGTCATCTTTGAAGTACTTCCCTTGGGAAGCTAAGCACCAAAACCAGTGCGTAGTCTACCCTTCAGAGAAATTTTGGAACTCCTTATGGAATGGCCATTGAGCACAGCGGCAAGTTTGTGAACTTAACTGGATAGTTGTCTGTGAGGGTGTTTTTAGCTGGTAAACAAGTACTTGTATTGGAACACCCCGCCTACTCACCTGGTCTGTCCCATAGCGACTTTTTTCTTTACCCGAAGATAAAGGAAATCTTAAAAGGAAGACATTTTGATGACATTCAGGACATTGGGTGTAATACGATGACAGCTCTGATGGCCAATCCAGAAAAATAATTCCAAAATTGCTTGGCAGGGTGGACTAGGTGTTGGCGTCAATGTGTAGCTTCCCAAGGGGAGTACCTAGTGATATTCAGCAGTGAGGTATATAGCACTTTTTCTAGGATGGGTTCACAAACTTAATTGTCAGACCTCATGGAGTTCTATTTCTGCACACTCTTTTTTTCTCCTGCTATATCAGGGACTTGACTTTGTGTTCATAATCATGGTAGTCACTGGTGGTGGCTAGGAACCATCTCATTCATGCCAATATATTTTCTGGACCTCATGGCATCTTTTGTCTGCTGGGCTCATATCTTCCTCATGTTTTTGATGTTCTTCATGCTGCTCTGTTTCAGGTGGATTGGGTCTAATGGATCCTGCTTATATGGTCACTTGCTAGCTTTTAAGACCCCACACACCACTCACCAAAGTGGTATACAGAATATTTTCTTAAAAAAAAAAAAAAGTTATGCCATTTAGCCTAGATGTGCCCTGAAACCATGGTCCCCAGATCCCTGTTTTAACATCAGGTATCTTTATGAGGCCTGTAACTGAAGGCAACTGACAACAATAATCAGGCCCCACAGATATTTAAATTGATGACCTCACTCTGATGCTTCAAACTCCAACAATGTCATGTACGTACATTTTCTTAAAAATTAACAGGTATACTCCTCTAACACAAATATCTAGTCACTCGAGAAGAAAAAAATTTCCAAATACAGTTTTACTTTAAAAACACACTACTGTCAAGTCAGTTTCCACTCCTAGTGACTTTGCAGGACAGAGTAGAACTGTCCAACATAGTTTCCAAGGAGTGCCTGGCAGATTTGAACTAGCCAACCTGGTCAATAAGAACCAGCAGCCATAACATGTAACTACTAGCAACCAGGGGTTCCCTGTTACACATTACTGTCTTCTTAATCAGATCATTAGTGTTAGCAGTATAGAATGATTAATATTATTTTTTAAAAAACGGTCCCAGATTGCTGCTTTGCAATGTTTCCACCTTTCCTCTGATTTGTCAGACATTGTTTCTTGCTGTTTTCCATAGATCCATCTCCACCACGCCTGAATGCATCCCCTATTAGCCACCTGCATGAGCTTTGATACAACTTTAGAGATATTGTTTAAACAAATTCAGCATCATGCTTCTTATTTCTTGTAGGCAGTTGTTGGATAGGTAGTATCAGGACATGCAACAGATTGGGTTCTGTAAGTCACCATTTTGAGCTTAGTAAAATTCTGTCTTCAGTATTGTAAGAACTGCCCTTCAATTAAACTTGTAGGTACGTGATGATCTAAACCAGTTTCACGAAAATGCATTAAATTTTATTCACAGCAACAAAATATTCACTATCAGAACATCACCAATGTAAAGATGAGTATTTTGCGAATATTTCATACTGAGGATGAAACTTAGTATTCATGGGTCTGATCGGTCACCACTGTTAATATGCAAGACATTCATAAGAAGATGGCATGCATTTATGAGGATGAATGCATAAGCACTTATGCAAAGCAATTATACTGATGAAAGAAATATCATTTAGTGCACAGCTTATATTCACTGTATGACCAGGATGAATAGCATATCACTTAAGGCAACCCAGGAAATCATGTCCATAATTCAAATAAGTGCTTATTTTTGGTTTACTTATTTGAGTAGTACACAGAACATTTGATTCAAAATAAATGTCAATATGTAATCATGCTCACACAGGAATTCTTATAGTTTGAAATTGTATTTTAGATGTTCAGGTCTTTTCTTGGGGAGGGGGTTGTTAAAAAACTTTCTATGTAACAATTTGTAAGAATCTGGGGGTCAGTTCTACCCTGGCCCCTAGGGTCGCCATGAGTTGGATCCGACTCAACGGCACTTGGCTTGGCAATACCTAGTTAAAACAATGTTCAAAGATCTGTGTACATTCTACCATTACTAATACAGAAGAATATATGACTGTGTATACATGTGCAGTTTAAAATATACAGATGACCAGCATTCTGAATCTTAATATTTAGTGCCAGGTGTCATCAACTATTGTCAAGGAAAGAGTCTGAATGTTAGGAGGTAAGAAACTGATTTCTTTGGGTGAAGTCAAATGTTAATTTGTTTATGCTACCTCTCTGAATGATTTCAGATCCTTTGTAATGAGTTCAAATAGTGCTTTGTAGTTAACCTTTAAAGTTCTTACTTTATGGCCTTTCATTTCTCATGCCATCTCTTTCTCTGTATAGTATTTCAACCCATTAAGGCACTCTACCCTTCCCCTCAGTTCTTTCTGTCATACAAAGATCATCAGGACATACCACATATGTCCATAGGGACTGCCAGGGCTAATGAATATGTATGTTTCGTGTCACAACAGAGCACTCCCCTTGTTCTGCAGTATCAACCCACTTATGTGTGTAAATAACAGGTGAGCTGTAGCGTGCAGGGATAAATGGGGTTAACACAACCTGAAAGCCCCATGCTAGATTCATACTATCTGGCTTGTATGACTGATTCAGAAACAGAAATCTAAATAACAAAAACACTGTGCATTTTTCTAGGTGTTTTGAATCTTTATTTTTATAAAGGACACTGTAGACGTAACAATTAACCATTGTCTGAAAAGTCTGAGGTATTTCAGTTGATCCTCAGGATACTATTTGTCATATAAAATATATTTTCACTGTTAATAAACATAAACCAATCATGGTATCGACCTTGAATTATAGCTTGGCTGGTTTATATCCTTTGGTATAATCCATAATGTGGACATATAGATGTTTGTAAATAGTTATTTCTGTGTATTCTACTTCAAGAATAGAGATGCAAAGATCAACTTATTTATGTTTAAATTGAACTATACACACTCTTGCTAAACACACCAAGCTGACAAGAGTCCATAAACAAATACAGAATTTCCCAAGCCCCATGGCTTTACATAAAATAGAATTTACATTTATCCTCTTTTTGGAGTTCCTTTAAAATCTTAATCTAAAAGGCAGTTTGCATAAAACAAGATGGATAAATAAGAATGCTTATTTAAGGTTGGGGGCTTTCTCATAATTAGACAAAGGAGTAAGAATATTATTTACATGAGTATACAAACTCTTCAGCCATTCTCCATGAAAAGCTCTTTGCTAAAGTGAGCAAAACCCAGACAAAATTTGTTTAGGTTATTTATGCTTTCTCTTTTTGGCAATTTGTGCATTAATTTTTAATGCAATAGCAAAACACTATCTTGGACTTCAATAAAAATATTCTATATTCAGGGCTGGGTGACACAGTGCATTAATTCAGTGTCCTTCACTCCCGGGACCTGTGTATAATTTAGTCCAGCCTGAAGAAAATAACTTTGATCTGAAGGCAGTGGAAAAAGCTACATATGAAATGAGTTTTGTTAGCTTTAGTGTTGTTTCTTCCATATAAGACGACATATGAAGATAGACAGCTTTAGAATACAACCAACATGGCACAGGATTCAAAGCAAAGAAATCTTAGAAACAACAGCAGTTTTCTCACCTCTCCAGTATTCCCACCCTGCTCCATTCTACATCTGGTGAAACAAATCTAAGCACTACCTGTAATTGGGATCCTCTGATATCTGGGTTAAACTGAGTACTGTTAAAGTGCAGTATCAATGGCAGTCCAGTCATTAATGTTGTGGGCTCTTAACATTTGTAAAAACAAAGAATGCTGTGTAACTAGAAAGAAAAGAGGACTTCTGCATCCTAAAGGAAAATTTCTCCTCCTGGAGTGGGTGACCAATAATTGAATCTATGGGAAAATGTCAGTAGGAGAGACTCCCAACTCAAGAAATTGTTTCTTTATATCCTGTCTTGGTTGTGTTCTCTATGAAAATTTTTAACTGCACAATTTCATCTACTGTTACGACGGACTATACCAGTATGCTTATAAATAAATAAATAAGATTAAGCTTTGGCTTAATCTTATTTTAATCTTAACTCCCATGTAGCATTAATCACATGAAGTACAGAATATCCTTTCTTTTGCCTATAATTCTCCCATTTTACCTCTCTGCTGTACTAAACAGGGTTTACTGTGTCTCTAATGTAGTAGTTAAAAATGTTACTTTCAATATGGCTTTGAACAGAGTTAAAATCTATAAAGATGTTACCTGTACATAATCTACATTATTCTAAGTTTTCTATTTCTTATTGGTGATGATAAACTATTCTACTGTCCTTAGTAATAAGTAAGCACTACCATTTGCTAACAGCTTTAGAGAGTGGACAGGTATTTTGTTTTTCTTTTTCCCAGACACATGTTTAAACTAATTTAATTTAATTAAATTTAATTTTAAATGTGCTCGTTTTAGTTGCCTAAGTTAAAAAAGTTAATAAATCTTCCTGCTACCTCTTCAAATTCCATGCTATCCTATTCATAGCATGTAAGTTTCCTGAACAGCAGGAAAAGCAAAATGTATGCAGGACTCTGCAGTTAAGACTTATAGGCTAAACAGAAAAATCAAATCTACGTGCCTGTATGAATGCATGTAAGTGCATGTCTATACTGGAGGAAAGAATACATGGAAAATGGGAAAGAGGGTGGCAGAAAGAGAAAGGTATTTTTAAAATTGCTTTTATCCTAAAATGGATTTTTGCTTAACTAGCCATATTAAGAATCATCTCAGAATCTAAACACATTCTAACTAATTAACATGTACACATCATATTTTTATCAAAAGTAAGCATTTCTATAGGTTTTATTTAGCTATGCATGTATCTGTGGCTTAAACCAAGTCAAACATCTCAAAAAATTTCATACTTACAAAACTCGAAGTTTTATTCTGTATCATCTCAAAATTCACCATGAACACTGAATTTCTTAATTGAATACTTGTTTTGGGGAGTCTACATTTACACTGTAATGTTTTCTTCCAAACAGAAATTTAGTAATAATTTTATTTCACACTGACACCGTTTCACAATTACATACCAAAAGAAAACCATTTCTTAAAATCATTTTAGATACAAATGCTAAAGAGAAAAAAAAACCTGACAAATAATTACTTAAGAACTGTAATAACTGGATTATACAGGGACATACCTCAGTCATTAATTTAGGATTATCATCATGTTTTCTAGATAATAGGTTCTCTTATTTTTTTTTAACTAGACAATTTATACCGTGAATGATGAATTGTAGGTCTGGAAGTACATTCCCACACACTGAACTGATATACCTAGAACTGGCTCCCTTTTAAGTAAATCTTTTTAATAGCATCCAAAAATGCCTAAAAGAATTTCTAATTTCATTTATATTTTACTTTCAGCTTGATGGCTCATTATAATGATCACTTAGCTAACTTTTAAAGATGGTTTTTCAGGTGAGCATATTTTATTGCACCCTTCTTTTATTTTCATGTTTCTATAACCAAGCATTGTTGTCATATTTTACTTTAGAAATCATTTTATCTAGTTCAATGTCAAATGAAATTATACTTTAAAAAGAATCCATTCCAGAAATATAGCACAAAATAGTGGATTGCATCCCTGGCCATAGCTCCCAGAAGCATTAAAATGTTACAAGAGTATCCAAGTGACAGCAATGACAGCTTAATCACTTAAAGGCTTTTTACATTAACAACCCCCCTCCTAATTTGAGAAGTAATATTCAGGCATGGATTTAATAGAAGGTTAGCTATTAAATACATCTAGTTTTTTAATACCAAAATCAAGGTTAGTGTCTAAATGAACATCCCTTGCACTTTCTGAAATATTAGTATATATCCATGAAGCTTGATTTCTTTTATTTACTCCCTTCCAGTATATGTATTAAAAAAAAAAAAAGTCAGTAATTAACATGCATAGTCTGACAGCCTCTTGTATTCTTATACTTTTAAGTGGAAGATTCATGGACAAAGCTATTGAAAGATAGGCCTGTTAATCCAGAGAATAACCTCCCCAAACCAAATAGGAATGAAATAATTTGTAGGTTTCTACCTCATTTATAGCTTTACATTCCTAAGGAAAAGGGAAAACAAAAAAAACAAAAAACAGTGAGAAACTAAAGGTGACCTTATTTAGACATATTAGTCAAGGCAGTCTTTGCTGTTTTTAAGCAAGCAAACATGATCGTGACTCCACTCTGTCCATCCACTTTTCCAGCGTGTAAATTGGATGATGACTTGGACAATTCTCCCGTCATTAGTGAATGGTAGAAAGAAAATATAGAGGTGGCTTTTTTTTCTTCCTTCTTTTAAACTCTGCAGTGTCTTATAGCCAGATTCCAAAGCATCAAGGAAAAGATATACATATATACATTTTTTAATAGACAAGCTGTCGTAACTGAAATGAAGTCTAATCAGACTCATTACTGTTTTCAGCAATTTGCACCACCAAAGATGCTTATTAGGTAACTGTGTTTAATAAACCACTCTTTAGAAAAATACCAGTAATGAGCTCTTAACAGCCAATCTTTTAGCGTGAATGTAATGTGAAAAGTGTTCCTAGCACTGAATAGATTTTCACATTTAGTAGTGTCATAATTAAGCACCATGAATCAGTTGCTGTGATGTTAGATTTATGGCAATAATCTTATTTTTTCCCTCCTTTAAATATACTTGAAAATACAGTCATCTTCTACTAGAGTTGGATTATATTCTACAGCAAATTTTAGGTTTGTGCCAAGCTGGTCAAGAGTTTTCATCTGCAGATTTGTAAGCAAACGATAACCAAGGATTTTATAACTGATAACTGATGCTACTTATCAAGCTTGTCATCAGCTTCCCCACACCTCAGAATAAAGGAAAAAAATCTTTCTGTCATCAGATTATACATGAAAAGTTATTCCAGCTATACATATATTAGGATTATAAAGGGACAGAATGGCATTTCTGTCACTAAATTAAAACAGAAAAAAAAAGAGACATTCTGAAATGAATATGTGAAGAAAGTTTGGCCTTTTATTCTAGAGGATATAAATAACATATTGGTTAATTAGATTTTTTGGAAGATGCGAATACCACTTTATGTCTTGAGAATATGCATCCTCCTTTGTGTAGCATTATTTACTAAGCTGTTAAAATTAAAGGCCAACATTGCAAATATTTCTTATTTACATGTACTAAGGGGTGGTCACGAGAGTTAGCTAGGCCTTTTATTGATAAGGGTCAAAAAATGAAAAAAGTTACACACCTACGAGCACAGGTGCTATTGTGTCCCAATAAGTGCATACTTATAGAGTCCATCAGTAAGAGTGTATCATGAAGCATATCCACACAGACACACACACACACATACAAGGACTGCACAGAAAAAACTGAAAACTGTTTTTGATAACATTCAAATAATAGGAAGCTCTCGACCTTGTAATCATGTTTCATACGATAAAGCAGTATCTTTTGCTTACTAAAAAACATCCCAAAGATGGTATAATAGGCTTTAAAATGAGATTTATGACATTCTTACACAGATCCATGAAAATAATCAGTACATGATAAGGTAGAAAAAAATAACAGGAAACCAAGAGTTTATATCCATTCATGATAAAATATTAAGAAGGATTCTGACACTGAATGATTTCTTTCTCAGTACATTTTCTATTTCTTTGTGCCAAGAGATTCCAGACTCCTAATTGGACCCAATAAGCCTCTGTAACTGTTTTCAGCTTTCTGAATCAATAGGACTATGAAAACTGAGATGGTCTAATTAATGGTTTTTTTCATCTGATTTTGTGGAACGCACCTCTTTGCATTACAAAGTAGAGAGACAGGGAAAAATAAAGCATTCTTTTGTGAATTCTTATAGCTCTTGAATCAAAATATTGTCCTGTTTCTTCAAGTCTTGACTGAATTCGTATTCAGAACCACAAAAGATAGAGTGAGTGCGTAAAATGACAGGCAAACCTGTATGCTACATCTTTAAGTGACTCACAGGTAAGCTATTTAAAAACAACAACAAAAACAAAACCAAACCAAAAAATGACTAACAGAGTACCTTTCAAAGCCTTTGGAGTACCTTCTGATAGCCAAGTGCCATCAAGTGGGATCCGCATCCATGAATAATTTAACTTATTAATCATATCATTTATGAATGTTTTACAGTAGACAATGTTGTTACATACATTTAATTTTATTACAAAAGCTAAAAAAACTCCAAGGGCTCTGGCAGAAGAGGGGTTGAGAGTTTGGCTGCTAATCTAAAGGTCAGTAGACTGAATCCACCATCTGCTCCTTGGAAACCCTATGGGGCAGTTTCAAGATGTCAGTTAATAGTAATGAATAGTAACAGCAACACTTATCAAAATCACAAAGATCATTCTTTTGGTGAGTTTTCCAAGTAACTTCCCCAAATGGTAAAGCTTTCATTTTCATGAGGAACTGATTACCTAGTTAAAAGATACTTGATTTGGATTTAATCACTGGGTTATAGAAGATTACAGAATTTGCCTTGGTTGTCATTTCCAACATGAAAAACACAAGCTAGGGAGGATGGATATGGATGTTAGTACAGAGAGCAACCAAAACCAAAAACCAGACCCACTGCCACTGAGCCAATTCCAACTCATCATGTCTTAGTCATCCGTAACACAAATACCATGAGTGGATCGCTCTTTTGAAAAGAAGTTCTATTCTGTCAAAGTTTAGCAGGCTAAAAGTCCAAACTCAGGGCATCAGCTCCAGGCGAAGTCTTTCATGTTGGCTTTGGAGGAAGGTCCTTGTCATCACTGTTCACCCAGACTGGGAGCTTCTGAGGTGGAGGATCCTCGGGTCCTTTCCCAGGCACACACTGCTCCTGAGACTGCTTCTTTCCAGGTGGTATGAGGTCCTGAACACTGTTACTTCCTTTCCTTTATATCCCAAGAGATTGCTTCAAGACAAAATGCAATCTTACACCTTGAGTCCTGTCCCCACCTACACAACTGCAGCCCATCCTCCTTCGTTAATTACATCACGAAGGCATAGTTTATAGCACATAGAAACATTACACAATACCAGAAATCATGGCCTACGCAAATGGCCACACACATTTTTTTAGGGGACACAATTCAATCCATGACACATAGCAAACCTATAATACAGAATAGAACTGACCTATAGAGTTTCTAAGGAGTGCCTGGTGGATTTGAACTGCTGAACTTTTGGTTAGTAGCTGTAGTACGTAACCACTACACCACGAAGGTTTTCCACAGAAAGCAAAGGACATATGAATGCATATCCCATAAATACAAGGTATGCGTAAAAAGGGTATGTGATAGTGGTATAATGGAGACAAGTGATAATCAGGTAAGACTTTTAGGACAAGGTGAACTAAAACTCCTGCTTTTGGCCATATTAACTGCGGATGCAGAAAAGTCATATTCTTATCCTTGCAAATAATTTTCAAAAAGCATCAGGGCTAATTCTTAAAAATTTCAAGGATTGACAATATCTAATACCAAATTCATCAATCTTACCCCCTATTCAATTTTATCACTTGTCATATTCCTGAACTACAAAAGCTTACAGCAAATAGCCTTCCATGTATTTTCATAAAACATACACACACACACATACTCACATGCACATACAAACAAGAAGGAAGCCTAATTTATTTTACTTAGGCTGTACATTCTTTCAGGCTTACTTTTTTCCCCTCCCCTTTAACCTGGGTTTATGTATCTTAATAAATTTTATTGTTACTAGAAAAAAAAAATAAGGCTAGTTCGCTAACCTGCTTAAAGTATAATAATGACATTCATGCTCTAGTAACTACTACCTTAGAGCTTCTGCTCTAAGAGCTAGGGAATACGTGTCTTTGCTCCTCTACAGCTAAATGTCTGTCAGGGAACAAATACAGTAAGTGAAACTTGGTAATGAAAAAATAGATTTATTTTTGAAGTGGCACGGAAATTTAGCAGAGAAAAGATTTAGTTGTACATCTGATAAAGAGAGCTGGCTTCACAGAGAAGCTAATAGTCAGGGTCTGCTTCAGAGCTGAATGGAATTTCACCAGTTAGAATAGAAAGAGATGATATTTCTTGTCTGGTAGAAAGCCTGGTCACAGAAATCACAGATCAAGCCAAGTGTATCTTGGCACACTTGGGAAGCAGGGTAGTTTGGTACGGTTAGAGAGTCCAAAAAACCAAACCACTACTGTCAAGTTGATTCTGAGTCATAGTGACCCTATAAACAGAGTAGAACTGCCCCACAGAGTTTCCAAGGAGTGTCTGGCAGATTTGAACCGCCAAGCCTCTAGTTAGCAGCTGTAGTACTTAACCACTACACCACCAGAGTTTATGGTTACAGAGTAGGAGGGGGCATATATGCCTATGCAATGGGTGGGACAGAAACCCTGGTGGTGTAATGGTTAAGTGCTGCATCCACTAACCAAAAGCCAGCAGCTCAAATCTGCCAGGCACTCCTTGGCAACTCTATGGAGCAGTCCTATTCTGTCCTATAGGGTTGCTGTGTGTTGGAATCTACTCAGTCACTGGGTTTGGTTTGGTTTTATGGGGTTGGACAGAAGTAGACATAAAGCTTGAATGAACTGCAAAGGATTAGTCTTGTGTTATCCTTAAGTGCTGTCCTGATCTGTTCTTTAGAAATATACCACTGGTAAAAATACGTAAAACAGACTTGAGGGAAAAAGGATTAGAAGCAGAGTTTGAACACGAACAACACACCCACTGCCATCGAGCTGACTGCTGTATTTTGCCTCTCCAAGTAATTCTCCAAGGATTCTAGCTGGTATAATCAACAGGTTGACTGCTGCAAATATGGGAGGAAACTCAAAGTTCTAAAGGAGTTTTGGGAATCATGAGAAATACGGGAAATAGATGAAACTATGGTGATGGATGACACTTCAGAGAGAGAAAATATGTAGGATAACATGAAAAAAGAACTCATGAGTTAAACCAATATTTAAGGAATAGGCCAAGATGACTGGAAGGACATATAATATACAGAGTACAAAGAAAGAAATGCAACAAAAGGCCAGGGAAAGGAAAGATCATGCTATAGCAAAAGAGAAGCAGAGGAGAAATTTCAAGGACATAGTATTTAGTTATAGCCCATGCATCAGAGAAGTAAAGCAGGATACAGGAGAAAATGGACAATTACAAGGCTATAGGTGATGGAGAGGCTGGGTCAGAAGCCATGATGAGTGTATTACGGAGGAAATGGGATGTAAGAAAGTGAGCTGGCAAGCACAAAAGAATTTTGCTCATGGATAAACATCTTAAGAAGGACGAGTAGCACGTAAGGAGCAAAGAATGGAGGTGAAATTTTTTTTTTTAAGAGATGTAGGGAAAACCTGATCATTATTTTAGCAAAGAATGACCAGAGGTCATATCCAGCCTGCAATCTTTTTTTTTTTTCTGTAAATAAAGTTACATTGGAAGACAACCCCACCCTACTGTTTATGTATTGCCTGTGGTTGCTTTGAGTTACAGGCTGAGTTGGGTAATTGTGACAAAAAACACACACAGCCTACCTAAGAGAAAAATACTATCTAGTCCTTTCAAAAAAAGTTTTCCTAAGCTGAAGGAAATAGTAATTAATTACAGTTAACATAATTACAAATTATGTATATTTTGAGAGGACAGAGGCAGGGTACCCAGTTCCACAAAGGATGAAGTATAATCAAGAAGTAGGATTCTAGCCTTCTCTGTATTTTCTTGGTCTTTTTGGAGCCTGGTTTGCAGTGGTTAAGAGATGTGGCTGTTAACTAGAAGGTCAGCAGCTGGAATCCACCAAAATTGACTCATTGGCAATGGGTTTGGTTCTTTTGGGGGGTAGTAACTTCAAACCTTACAGCAACCCTATAGGGCACAGTAGAACTGCTCCACAGAGTTTCCAAGGAGTGCCTGGCAGACTGAAACACAGCGCTCAACCACTATGCCACCACAGTCACTACGAGTCAGAATCGACTTGACAGTACTGGTTTTGGTTTTAACTTCTAAACACAAACTACCTATACCAATTTAAGATGAGACTCTACCAAGTGGTATATATGCCTTATAAAATGTAGAAAAGGTACAAGGTGTCATTAAAAACAAAATTAGTAATGTAGAATTTGCTGAAGGGGGTATTACTTGCATGAATTGAAAGCATTTGTTAAAAGAGCAAAAAAGGAAATAGTCTTTGTCTTAGATATCTTACCAAATTATTCTTCATACTATTGACAATGTGTTATTCACTCATCTTACCACAAAAAATTGCCTTGAAAGTCATCATTTATTAAAAGAAATGCCCGTACTTCTTAACTATCGACCCAGCTGAAATGTGAGGAATGTTACAGTCTGACGATAGTGGACTTGAATTAGGGCATATATTTGGATTCAATGGCACTGGGTTTGGGTTTTTTTTTTTTTTTTTGATTACTTCCGGTTTGAATCCCTGGGCTTCTAATTACTAGTATTGTGATCTTACTGCAAATTTATTCAGCCTCTCTGAGCAACAGAATCCCCACCTACAAAATGGAAATAATAGTAACTTCCTTGAAAGGTTGTTCTAGGGATTAAATGAAATTATGTAAGGACAAGTGTAAAAATAGGAGGGGCTGGCATCTACCCTCCTTACCTAACTTCACAAAGGGGAAGGAGAATCAAGATCAACAGCACTTTGTAAATACAACCAAACACTTCGAGGGACCATGGTTTCAGGGGACATTTAGGTCAAGTGACATAATAAAGTTTATTAAGAATATGTTCTGCATCCCATTCTGGTGAGTGGAGTTTGGGGTCTTAAAAGCCAGCAAAAGCCACCTAAGGAGCATAAATTGGTCTCAACCCATATGGAGCAAAAGGGAATGAAGAACATCAAAGACACAAGAAAAATATGTGCCCAAGGGATAACAAAGGGCTACATAAGCTGGAGACTACATCAACATGAAACTGCAAGAATGAGACGGTGCCTCCCACTACCAGTAACTCCCCTTACAGTTAACTAGCAAAGAGTCCCTGATAGAGTAGGAAAAATATGGGAACCAAAACTTGAACTCTAGTCAATAGAGTAGACTAGATGGTTTGATAGACTGGAGGGTCCCCAGAAGACATAAACTCTGGACTCTGTTAGCCCATGGGCAAGTGTTACTCTGCAAGCAAACGCCCCAAAGCACCCCAATTTACCAGTAAGCCTCAACGCAAAGGTAGTCAGCTTTAGCTCTGGGGTTGGCAAATCTAGCTCAACCCACACATACACTATGCTCTGCCAGCAAGCCTCCTGAAAAATGTCTGTAGTGGTTTGGCCTGGCTGTGATTCCTGGTTCCCCTGCTTTGTAAATCCTGCCTCTATGATGTTAATGGGGGATGAGGAGTGGCAGTGGTGTCTGCGGGGCAGGACTTAATAAGTAAGACTGTACTGTGCCTTAGGGCAATCTCTTGGGATATAAAGGATAGAAGCTGGCAGAGAGATGCGGGACCTCATATCATCAGAAAGAAAGCAGTGCCAGGAGCCAAGCCCATTCTTTGGAAAGGACTAGGGTACCTGCACCTCAGAAGCTTCCAGACCAGAGGAAGACTAACAACAATCCTAGGTTCTCCAGAGCCAGCAAGGAAAGCCTTCCTGTGGGGCTCACACCCTAAATATGGACATTTAGTTTATTGGACTATGACAAATAAAATTTCTCTTTTTAAAGCCATCCACTTCTGGTATTTCTGTTATAGTAGCACTAGATGACTAAGACAGACACTCAGCTTTCTTGTTCCTTGGGCTGCCAAGCCCACTGTGCAGTCTCTTGTTGGCCTCTCCCTCCACCATTTCTCCGTTGCATTTCTCTTTGTGTTTGATGTTACAGCTGTGTGTCTCTCCCAGTCTCCTGTTTCTAGGAGTTTCTTACTGCAGAGTCGGAGGTCCAAAGCAGTGCTGCTCCAGTTCCTGGTTCTTCTTCCTTTGTGATGGTCAGATCTTCTCTATCTGCCTCTGGGATGGCTCATTAACTGACCAGTCCCCCTGAGTGGGTCACAATTACTTGTTTCACAAAGTTTCACCCAGTCTCTTGAGTGGGAGTTATATGACCACGGCAGTGAAGTCTCTATGAAGGTGACGTGTCACACCCCAAAGGAATTAGCACAGTATGTTACTCTCTAGAAACTATCACTGCTGGGTTTTTCTTTGATGTTCTGGAGAACAGAACTGAAGTGAAATAGTGAGAGGGAAGGTAAAGGCAGGTGGATTTGAGCAGCATAATGTGAAAAACCCTCTGACACCTGCCCTCCTAATTTATGATAAAGAATTTTACTTTGTGTTAGTCATCTAGTACTACTGTAACAGAACTGAAAAGAAAAATGTTATTCTGTCACAGTCCAGCAGACCACAAGTCCAAATTCAGGGCATCAGCTCCAGGCAAGGGCTTTCTTTGACGGCTCTGGAGGAAATGTCCTTGTTATCAATTTTCCCCTGGACTGAAAGCTTCTAAGGTGCAAGGACCCGGGGGACATGCTCTGCTCCCAGAACTGCTTTCTTAGTGCTCTGAGGTCCTCCACTCTCTGCCAGATTCCCTTTCCTTTACATCCATAGAGATTGTCTTAAGGCACAACACAATTTTACAGACTGAGTTCATCTCAACTTACTCAACTGCTCCCCATCTGCCTCATTAACATTATAGAGGCAGGGTTTACAACATACAGGAACATCATACCATATAGGGAATCATGGCCTAGACAAATGGCTACACGCAGTTTGAGGGGAACACAATTCAGTCCATGACATTTTCTCAAGCTTGCCAACACCCTACTGTGTTATTATAAAAATAATTCCACCAACCACTTGAGTTACAGAGTGATAAGTTGTGTACATTTTGACGTGCTTAAGGAGAATAATCTTAACAATAGCTAACACTTACTGTACTGCCTATGGTCCAGGCTCTGTTTTAAAGTGCTTTACATATTTGTAATATTTTTTTGTCAGACACTATTGTCAAACTTCTTTCAAAATCTAATGAGAGGACTCAACTTCATCGTAAAGAGAGGATGACCACCCTGGAGGACAAGGTAGGGGTGATATCCAGCATAACAGCTTCCTATCCACAGAGGCCTTTATGCTTGGCTCCCAACAAGGAACTCTTTCTTTCTTCAATATTTTAAATTATGATCAAGTGAGAGTATACAATCCAAGTAAAATTTGCATACCTGACTCTCTACAACTCCATCTGCTCTACCCATCCTGTGTCAGCACATTCCTCCTTTTCACTCTTTACTTCTAATGTCCTCCCAAGGAACACCTGTCCACTCCTCTCCATCCTATCCTCTCCCCTCTAGAAAGAAAGCAGTAGGACAGCTTTCTATAAATGTATAAAACCATAAAGTACACACAACATATTCTCCCTCTGTGTCTCTGAGTCCAGTCCATTCTTTGAAGTGTTCACCTCAGAATTAGTTTCAGGTCTGAGGCAGCAGCAAGTGTAGGGGCTATGTTCCCAGGGGGCCCCTCCAGGTTCTTAGACTGTCAATTCTAGTCTTTAAATACAGTCCTAGATCTGCACATCTCTTTTTCTTGTGCTACATCAAGGACTCTACACTGTATCCCCTATCAAGGCTGTCTTTGGTGGTGGCCAGGCACCATCTGGTTCTTCTGGTCTCATGCTGATTTAGTCTTTAAACATGTTTATAATCTTTTATTCCTCACTAATCTATTTTTCATAAGGTTTTCTCTGACTAATTCTTTTCAGAAGTAGACTGCCAGGTCCTTTTTCCTAGTCTGTCTTAGTCTAGAAGGTCAGCTGAAACCTGTCTACCATGCGTGACTCAGCTGGTACCCAAATACCAATGACATAGTGTCCAGTATCACAGCAACAAGCATGCTGCCACTGGCAGACAAGTGGGGGCTACTCTATCTTTACTCCTCCTATCAGCTAAGATACCCAATCAACCCAGAGCTCTGAAGGGCAGGACAGTCCTCCACCAGCTGGGAACAAAAACTTGAAGAGGAACAGTGTTGCATTCATAATCAAAAAGAACATTTTGATTTGGATTGTATACTTTCATTTGATCACAATAAAAAAAAAAAAAGACTATTTCAACATCTGCCCTGAAGTACAATGCTGTCAATGACAGGATAATATCCATATGCCTACAAGGAAGGACAATTAATACGACTACCAGTCAGATGTATGCACTAAAGACTAAGGCTAAAGATGAAAAGATTGAAGATTTTTATGAGCTTCTGCAATCTGAAATTAGTTGAACATGCAATTAAGATGCATTGATAATTACTCGTGACTGGAATGGAATAGTCGGAAACCAAGAAGGATCAGTAGTTAGAAAATATGGCCTTGGTGATGGAAATAATGCCAGAGATCGCATGATACAATTTTCAAGACTAATGACTTTTTCATTGCAACTACCTTTCTAACCAACACAAATGGTGACTGTATGCATGGACTTTACCAGATGGAATACATAGGAACCAAATTGACTACATCTGTGGAAAAAGATGAAGGAAAAGCTCCGTATCAGCAGTCAGAACAAGGCCAGTTGCTGAACGTGGTATAGATCATCAACTGCTCATATGCAAATTCAAATTAAAACTGAAGAAAATTAGAACAAGTCCACAAGATCCACAGTGTGACATTGAGTATATCCCCCCTGAGTTTAAAGACCATCTCAAGAACACACTTTATGTGTTGACCACTAATGACCGAAGACCAGATGAATATTGGAAGGACATCAAAGACATCATCCACGAAGAGAACACGAAGTCATTAGAAAGACAGGAAAGAAAGAAATGATCAAATGGGATGTCAGACGACACTCTGAAACTCGCTCTCAAATGTTGAACAGCTAAAGCAAAAGGAAGGAATGGCAAAGTAAAAGATTTAAACAGAAAATTTCAAAGGGAACTTCAAGAAGACAAAATAAGGTATTATAGTCACAGGTGCAAAGAGCCGGAAATGGAAAACCAGAAGGAAAGAACTCGTTCTACATTTCTCATGTTGAAAGAACTGAAGAAAAAATTCAGCTCTTGGGTTGCAATAGTGAAGGATTCAACAGTGAAAATGTTAAATGACCCAGGGAGCATCAAAAGAAGATAAAGGAATACATATCATTATACCAAAAGAACTGGTCAGTATTCAGCCATTTGAAGAGGCAGCGCATCATGAGGAACCAATGGTACTGAAGGAAGAAGTCAAAGCTGCACTGAAGGTCCTGGCAAAAAAAACAGGGTTCCAGGAAATGATGGAATATCAATCGAGATATTTCAAGAAACAGATGCAGCACTGGAAGTGCTCACTTGTCTATGCCAAGAAATCTGGAAGACAGTTACCTGGCCAATTGACTGGAAAAGTTACTTATTTATACTGATTCCAAAGAAAAGTGATCCAAACAAATGCAGAAGTACTGAACAATATCACTAATATTACATGCAAGGATAATTTTGCTAAAGATCATTCAAAAGCAACTGAAACAGTATTTTGACAAGGAATTGCCAGAAATTCATGCTAGATTCAGAAGAGAACATAGAACCAGGGATATCACTGCTGATGTCACATGGATCTTGGCTGAAAACAGAGAATACTAGAAAGCTGTTTACCTGTGTTTCATTGGCTATGCAAAGCAATTTGACTGTGTGAATCATTTTCAGATCATGGCTACCACTGCATAAAACGGGAATTCCAGAACACCTAATTGGGCTCTTAAGAAGTCTGTATATGGATTGAGAGGCAATCATGCAAACAGAACAAGGGAACACTGCATGGTTTAAAGTCAGAAAGGTGTGTGTTGGGGTTACATCCCTTCACCATACCTGTTCAATCTGTATGTGGAGCAAATAATCTAAGAAGCTGAATTATACAAAGAACGAGGCATCAGGATTGGAGGGTGATGCATTCACAACCTGCGTTAAGCAGATGACACCATCTTACTTGCTGGAAGTGAAAAAGAGTTGAAACACTTACTGATGAAGATCCAGGACCACAGCCTTCAGTATGGATTGCACCTCAACATCAAGAAAACAAAAATCCTCACAACTGGACTAGTACACAACACTGTCATAAACAGAGAAATGATTGGTGTTGTCAAGGATTTCATTTTACTTGGGTCCACAATCAATGCCCATAGAAGGAGCAGACAAGACACCAAAAGACACACTGCATTGAGAAAATCTGCAAAAGATCTCTTAAAAGTATTGAGAAGTAAAGACATCACCTTGAAAATTAAAGTGTGCCTGAACCCAAGCTATGGTATTTTCAGTTGCATCATATATTTGTGAAATCTGAACAATGAACAAGGAAGACAGAAGAATTGATGCTTTTGAGTTGTGGTGTTTGAGAAGAATGTTGAATGTACTATGGACAGCCAAAAGAACAAGCAGATCTGTTCTAGAAGAAGTACTACCACAGCGCTCCTTAGAAGCAAAGATGGCAAGACTGCATCTTACATACTTTGGACATGTTGTCAGGACATGCAACAGTGGGCTGAAGCATAAAAATGACTGTGGACATGGCACAAGACCTGGCAGTGTCTTGTTCTGTTGTGCATAGGGTCACTATGAGTTGGAACCAACTCAACAGCACCTAACAACAACAGCAACCCCATTATTATCACTGTTTTCCAATAAAAAAAAAAATAAGGTATGGAGAGATTGAGTAACTTAGCCCAAAGTTACACAGCTAATGAGTGCAGGGAAAGCACCAGTGGCACAGTGGTTCAGTGCTACAGCCCCTAACCAAAAGGTTGGCAGTTTTAATCCACCAGGAGCTCCTTAGAAACTCAATGGAGCAGCTCTGCTCAGTCCTGTAGGGTCACTATCAATCAGAACTGACTAAACAGCAATGGACTTGGTTTATTCTTTTTTAAAATAAGTGCCAGACCTGAAGGCACTAATAATTGTATAAAATCCTTGCTTGATCTCTCACACTGAACCGAAAGACTGTGAGAGTTTTTGTTTTTGTTTTCTTTTTTTCCCAGATCCTGCCCAGGGGACTGAGCCAGATAACATCACAGTTCTTCTAACAACTTCCCCACGACTTAGGCTCAACTTGTGACCCAACCTAATGACCCCCAAACTCTCCAGCTTGAGCTGGTGACTACAGACCACTCAAGGACAGACCACCATCCACATTACATCACATTTCCTCCAATAACCTAACCCCCTCCTGCCCCACGTGGCTCAGGCTTGTGACTCCCAGGGACTTGAGACTACTGCTCAGATAACATCACAGTTCCTGGACAAGCCACCCTGTGACACTGACTCCTCTCCTACCCTACTCACCCCAAGCACATGAGTAATACTCCCTTTTTTCTTGTAACCCTTCATCCTTCTTCCTATAAAAACTTCTGGCTGGAGATGAGATGCTAAGATGGTTTTTAGAGTGCTGTTTTAGTCACCTGATACTTCTCTAACAGAAAGCACCATAAGCAGAAGGCTTCATGAAGAGAAATCACTACCGTCTCGTAAGCCACAAATCCATTCAAGAGTTACAAGTCCATTCAGTAAGAGAAATTATTATAGTCCAGTAGGCTGGGTCCAAATACAATGAGAGCATCTCAGCATAGGAACCTCAGATCAAAAGGATGTTCTCTGCTCTTGGTGCTGCTTTCTTGGTGGTGTGAGGTTCCAAACTTATTCAGCTCAATTTTTCTCCTTTATATCTCACAAACTGGTAGCTTGAGTCCTGCCTCACCAACACAACTGCTGCACATTCTCCATAATCACAGAGGCAGAATTCACAACACATAGAGGAACTGCACCATATTGGGGCTCATAGCTGAGTCAAATCAATACATACATTTTTGGGGGGGACATGATGCAATCTGTGACACTCCACCCTTTGCCCCCCAAAATCATATCATTAGGACACACAGAATATATTTATTCATAGCATAGTAAAGGTCTTACGTCCAGGTCCCAAATCCATAAATTCCTCTTCAACTGTGTAATCTAGAATACATATCTTTCCAAAATACAATAGTAGAATCCCAAACTAAACCAGACCCACTGCTACTGAGTCAGGTCTGACTCATAGTGACCCTATAAATCAGAGTAGAACTGCCTCATAGAGTTTCCAAGAAGCACCTGGCCGACATGAACTGCTGATCTTTTGGTTAGCAGACGTAGCACTTAACCCACTATGCCACCAGGGTTTCCAATGGTAGAACAGGCAGGCACAAATTACACATTTTCATTACAAATGGAGAAACTGCAAGGAAAGGTATAACAGACAACAAACAAATTAAAAGACATATTACATTAGCCTTCATGGCTTCAAAAATAATACTCCAGATCCTCAGGCATTTTATAACCCTTCCCTTCAGACTCTAGGTCTTGGCCACACTCTCTAGATGCTGACTGGAGGCTCCTGGGCTTTAGCTCCGTGTTCCAGGCCCACTGGGACAGCATTTCTGCTGCCTCGGCCTGAGGGAACCCACTCTTTGAAGCCCCAGAGGCCACTGCCTCACCCTTAGAAACTCTCAAGGTCATGGCCGTACCTTTTGTGCCTGAGGCAGCTCAGCCTTTCCTCAACTTTTTCTCTTCAGCTTCTAGGGCCTCAAGCCCGCATCTGCCCTGCTGGGGCAAGTATTCCAAAATTCTATTTACTACCACTACCATTGAGTCAGGTCTAACTCATAGCGACCCTAGAGGGCAGAGTAGAACTGCCCCATAGAGTTACCAGGGAGCACCTGGTAGACTTTGACTGCCAGCCTTTTGGTTAGCGCATGTTGCACTTGACCACCATACCACCAGGGTTTCCAAAGTTCTACAGCTCCACCAATGTAAGGGCCTTGAGGCACGCCACTCTGAACACAGGCACTCAGCTTTCTCGTTTGTTGGGTTGGCTCCTGGTTCTGCTCCTTCCAGTTCTCTGCTGTGGCTGCTTTTTCTCACCACCTGCTGACTTCTCAGGTGTTAGCAGTTCTCCGGGGTCTGTCCTTCCATCCATTCAGTTTCCAAAAATAAAAGCTTCCACATGTCAGGTATCTGTTACAGCAGCACCCCACTCTTGCGTCAAAATTCTGTTTTACTCATCTAGTGCTGCTCTAACAGAAATACTACAAGGTGGATGGCTTTAGCAAAGAAAAGTTTATTCTTACACAGTCCAATAGGCTGCAAGTCCAAATTCAGGGTGTCTGCTCCAGGGGAAGGGCTTTCCCTCAGTTGGCTCTGGAGGAAAGTCCTTGTGTTGCATTAGTCTTTGTTCAGGAAGCATCTTGGGACAGGAACCTCAGGTTTGAAGGATGCACTCTTTTCCTGGTGCTGCTTTCTTGGTGCTACGAGGTTCCCAATTCTCTGCTTGCTTTCCTCTCTTTATCTGCCATAAGATTAAAGGATAAAAGGTGGTACAAGCCACACTGCAGGGAAACTCCCTTAGCGATGGTGTTGCAACCCCACCCTAATCCTCTTTTAACATAGTCATACTACCTATTAGTCACAGACAAAGATTAGGATGTACACCACAGGAAAATCATAAAATATTGGTAATGATGGCCCAGCCCAGTGGCTACACTCATTTTTGGGGGGACACAAGTCAATCCATGACAGGTGCCAACCCAGCATCTTCTCAGATTGCTGGCCATCTGAATAAATCACAATCCCTCCTCGTCTCTATGACTGTCTTTGTAGTGACAGGCAGCACAAAGCTGTGACCCGGATTTCCAGGTACAGATCCAGGATTTGAAACCAGGTAGTATGGCTGCAAAACTCTTGATCTTAAATGCTGCCTGTACCTTGTTTCAGGGATGTCACTGCCTAGAGGGATACAAAAACATGCCAACCAACCCCCTTGCCAGCAAGCAGAATCTGACTCACAGTCACCCTGTAGGACAGAAGAGAACTATCCCGCAGGGTTTCTAGGCATAGCTGGTGTATTTAAACTGCCGCCTTTTTGTTTAAAGCCAGACTCTTAAGCACTGCACTACCAGGGCTCTAGGATTTTACAGTGGTAGATTTTTCTAGGTTTCTTTCCAATTTACAGAAACGTTGGCTGCTTAACTAACAAGACACTGTCCTAGACTGTGCAGAAGTAGATTTAGTTCATTCTGACTACTGGATATAGGAATTTAAAATTAGGATTCAAACTTTAACATTCTTTTCTGACTCTTCATACACAATCTCCAGAAGACCTCATGTACTCCAGTGGTTCTTATGCCTGACTCCTGACTCTCAGCCACAGTCCAGAATTCACTCTTCAGCTCCAGAACCCAGTCTGTAATTATTGACCAGATGGGCATAAACTCAATACTGGCAAACATAACTCATTGATTCCACTCCCAGACCTTCTAGTTACAAATAATGTACTTATTCTTGATTTCCCCTCTTGCCCTGCATTTAATTAGTGATAATGTCCCAATCCATCTCTTAATCTCTTAATTCCTCCTCTTCATTCTCTTGCTATTGCTTTAGGTCAGTCCTCATCTCTTTTGAAAAGTCTCTCATATTTCCTTTGTGTTTGTCCTCCGGGTTCTTATTTTTCACATATGTATGTATATATGCATGCTTTATTTTTGGCTCACTTAAAAAAAGGAAAACAGAAAAATTAGTTTTCCTGGTTTAAAACTGCAAGCTTATTATTTAAAAAACATGGAACTGCAGGAGCATAAAGAGTGGCCATTATCAATAATCGTGTGGTTATGACTTACATTAAAGTTTCCACTCTTCCATTAAATACTTGCTTTGAAATGTTTTATATGCATTTCTATTTTTTATGTTGTTGAAAACATATTGTACATACTACTAACTTTATCAACATACTTTTCCTTGACTTTATCCCTTCTGTTTGTGTATGCTGCCTTCTGTCTTGCCTTATAGTATTACTCTAGCCCACCCATCCCATTCTTTCTGTCTTGTGCCAACAGCACTGTCTATTTGACTTTACACTAGTCTATGTTACCCATGAGGCCAGTTATCTGTTTATCTTAGCTTCAGTGGTTAGCACTTGTACATACATATTAAAATTGTATGCACCTTTAATGGTGATGTTACTGTATAAATTTTTCCAACAAAATGATTTGTACTAAGTATGATTGTTGCATTGCATAGCATTCACTGACTAGAACAATGTATGATTACTAGTTACACATAGTTACCCAACAGAATATTTGGGAATTTTAAGAAAAGGATGTATAATTCTCTACGGTAAACTCTCAGTAAGAATCAGGGTACCCTGTTGTACCCAAATTATTTATCTGCTAGAGTCTCTTTCACTATACCATCTTATTACTCACCTTCATGTTTCCAAATGTTGCACTGTACTTTGTAAGAGTACTTGCTCAGAAAATGAAAAAGGAAGATGAAAATACGCAAAATGTCAAACCAATGATAAAATGTACTCTACTACATTGTCATGAAACTCAGGATAATTCACTACTGACCTAATTAAAACCAAAAGAAACAAACCAACTGCCTTTGAGTCAACTTCGACTCAGAGCGCCCTATCCATAAAGTTTCCAAGGAGTGCCTAGTGTACTTGAACTGCCAACTTTTTGGCTAGCAGCTACAGCAGTTAACCAGCAGACCCACAGGGTTTCCTTTTACCTAAATAATACCTCATTATACATGTAAAAGTAAATACATTTGGAATCATAGATGTTTTTTGTGAGTACGTACCATACATATGCTTAGTTTCAAATGTACTTTTTAAATAGTATTTATTAATACAACCCTTACAGACACATAATAACACATAAAACATAACTTCATTAGAATATACTATGGATTCTACTAAGCAAGACTCTCATATGGCAAGATCATTGTAAAAGACACTAAGGCCTTTGAATTTTTTTTGTGTGTGTGTGATTAGATGGAAGTCTACAGTCCATATCCATTTTGCATGCCCACCTATCTGCAGCTCCATGTGCTCTCCTCACCCAGTGACAGCACATCCCTTCTTTTCACTCTATACTTCTAATATCCTCTTAATGAGGACATTCAAAAAGTTATTAAGGAAGTGCCAGATTGCTTTCCAAAGAGGTTGCACCATTTTGCATTCCCACAAGCAGTGTAGGAGAGTTCTAGTCTCTTCATAGCCTCTCCAGCATTTATTGTTTGGTGTTTTTTGGATTATTGCCAACCTTGCTGGAGTGAGATGGTATCTCATTGTAGTTTTGATTTGGATTTCTCTAATAGCTAATGATCATGAGCATTTCCTCATGCGTGTTTCGGCTGACTGGATGTCGTCTTTGGTGAAGTGTCTGTCCATTTCCTTTGCCCATTGCTTAATTATTATTATTATTACTTTTTACCTTTTTCTTGTTGCTATTTTGCAGTACCTTGTAGATTATGGAAATCAGACATTAGTCTGACATGTAGTTGCCAAATATTTTTTCCTATTCTATAGGTAGTCTTGTAACTCTCTTGATAAAGTCTCTGGATGAGCATAAAACCTACTGCTGTCAAGTCGGGGTGTCCATTGTTGATCCTATTTTTTCTTGCATGATCTTTATCATTTTAGGTTTGATATTTAGGTCTCTGATCCATTTTGAGTTAGTTTTTGTGTAAGGTGTGACAAATGGGTCTTGTTTCAGTTTTTTTGCAAATAGATACTGAATTTTGCCAACACCATTTGTCAAAGAGGACAGTGATATTTCTGGGTTCTCTATTGTTTCACTGGTTTATGTATCTCTTTTTGTACCAGTACCAAGGCCTTTGAATTTTTAAAGTCCATATATTTAAATCCTACATTTAAAAACTGTAGGTAACCAAATATCAGAAACAAATTATTAAAAATATGATTTTTAAATTGCTTACAGTTGAAATCACATCATTTGTATTCTATTTGTAAAACTCTATTACAGAGGTTATGTCACGACTGGTCTAAACGGTATTTGAGAACTACTGGTTTAAGGGTACACTCTGATATTGAAGATGTAAGGTTGTACTATGGTAACTTTGGTGGGTTACTGTATATTGACGATAACCAAATATAACATTTCTTAAAAAGGCCTCGACAACTAAAGAAAAGTAATAGCCTAATTGCATCAATGACAACTGTTCCTTAACATAATTTATAGATAGATAGATATGGAGATATAATTCATATTTTGACATTTTGAGGAAAAATACCAAGCCATACTTTTTCTTAACTATATCTAAACAAAGTAGTATACATTTCCTGATTTACTAAAAAGAAAAAAAAAAAAAAAAACGCAAAACAAAACTGTGTTTCAGATGAACGTTTACAGTACAAATTATTTTCTCATTAAAACTGTGTTGTGACACTGGTTGCCAATTCAACAAATGTCAACCCTCTACCCTTCTCAACTTTGAGTTCTCCATTTCCATTTGTCCAACTTTTCTGTCCCCATCTGTCTTCTAGTCCCCTGCTCTCGTATGCCCACTGAGTCTTGTATACATGGTTGAGGTCCATACATTGTTTGTTTTATGGTCCTGTTTAGTCTTTGGCGGAAGGGTAAACCTCATGAATGACTTTAGTACTGAGTTAAAAGGTTGTTTGGGGGTCATACTCTCAGAGTTGTTTCCTGATTTTAAACCACACAATATTGTCTTGTTCTGTTTGAAACAACTGCCTTTTGGTCTATGTATAGGTTATGCATGAGCATGATTAAATGTTCTTAAATTGCTATTTTTGACAATGTTATCCAAAATTTGTTATGGTCTACACAATCGAATGCTTCTGCATAGTCAGTAAAACACAGGTATACATCTTTCTGTCATTCTCTGCTTTCAGCCAAGATCCATCTGACATCAGGATCAAGAAAGGTATTTTAGGGTTGTATCCTTTCACCATACTTATTAAATCTGTATGCTGAGCAAATAACGTGAGAAGCTGGCCTATATGAATAAGAATGCAGCTGTATGAAGAAGAATGCAGATGATAGCCTTCATTATAAATTACACTTCAAATAAAGAAAACAAAATTTCTCACAAATGGAGCAATAAGCAACATTATGATAAATGGAACACGGATTTCATTTTATCTGGATCCATGATCAACACTCATGGAAGCAGCAGTCAAGAAATCAAATGATACATTACACTTGGCAAATCTGCTGCAATGGACCTCTTTTACAGTACTGAAAAGCAAAGATGTCACTTTGAGGACTAAGACGCAACTGACCCAAGCCATGAAATTTCAGTCACCTCGTGTACATGCAAAAGCTGGACAATGAATATGGAAGACCAAAGAAGAATTGATGTGTTTGAATTATGGTGTTGGAGAAAAACCATGAATATAATGTGGACTGTCAGAAGAATGCACCTGTGTATCTTGGAAGAAATGCAGTGAAAATGCTCCTTAGAAGGAAAGATGGGGAGACTGGTCTCATGTACTTTGAATATGTTTTCAGGAAGGACCAGTGCTTGAAGCAGAACATCATTCCTAGTAAAGGAGAGAGAGAATAAAAAGAGGAAGACCTTCAATAAGATGGATTGACACAGTGGCTGCAACAATGGGCTCAAACATAGCAATGATTGTGAAGATGGCACCGGGCCAAGGAGTGTTTCGTTCTGATGTGCACAAGGTTACTGTGAGTCGGAAGTGAACTCCACAATAACTAGCAACAAAGAAAGTAGCAGGTACTCCTACAATCAGTGGTGTAATGTGCTTCGACAATGAGGATATAATCTGTTCATTGTGCTTGATATTAGGATCAGTTCTGAGTTGCCTTTGAACATAGCTTGCCCTCTTTATAAGCTTCACGGTTGCTGTACGCTTTCTCTTTTGTATAACGTTATTTAAACTGTTTGCTGCAACACTACATCATTTAAACTATGAATGCCTGCTTTCCAAGGGTGACATTATAATGAAGGTGGTATGAACAAGCCACTGCACAATGATTTGTATCCAGTAGACATGTGAAGGGGTGTGGATATTGATGGAAAATATAGTCCTCACATTTTTCCACACACAATACCATGGATGTATGCAAAACTTGCATCTACATAAAAATAAGCCACATTAAATAACATTTCCCATGTTAAATAGAGAACTAATTAAAAAATGAAGAAAAGCAAAAAAGGTGCTAAAAATAAGAATTATTAGTTATACAAAACAAGGAAATACTGACCATCATTTATTGATTCTATCAGCATATATTTTTGAAGTCCTACTTTGTGTCAGGTACCGTTCGTCATTTACTAACAATACTGGGAAAAATTAAAGTGTAAGAGTAAACATAATCAGCAGCAATCACAAACTAAAAAGTGGCAGTTGTGGAAATATCATTTGGTTCTCTGGGAACTGGAAAGAGAACAACTTTCATCTCCTAAACAGGCTCTTTCTGGGGTTTGCACATCTTTCCTCACAAATCTTATTCTGACAGTTCTTAACTTTGCTCAATAAATTAAACCACAGTATTATCTCCTATGATAAAAAGGGAAATCAAACTGGCTAAAATATCCTTAGTGCCAACTTCTGGCATCTAAGATTTAATGGCAACTCATGTCATCTTACTGCCTCTCACTTAGAAGAGATAATGCATGTGAATATAGACAAAATTATAGGTTCAGTCATATCAAAATGTAATTTGTGCCAAAACAGATCTGGGAGTGTCAACAACTGCAAAATAAATGACAAGTTTTAAACTCCTCAAAAGAAGAGTGAATTCAGTAATAATTTTTTTTAATTTATTTTTCTACTAGAATGTGCAGCTGAATCCTTTCTGACATATACACGTAAAGCTTTCAAATTTTTATTTTTCCATGAAGAACCCTTGGGTAGCTAATAAAATGCTTCAACTGTACAGGCCAGTACACACCTTAATGTTTTAAGCTTCGCACATAATTTTGGCATGATATGACTTTTGCCATTAAGGAAAAAAAAAATCACATTGAAGTGGCAATGACAGGGTTTCAAGTAAACAAAGCACCAACAGAAAGCACAGTGTCTCAGTGTGCCGAGAGCACCAATAGACAGTCATCTGCAAATGGACAACTTTAATTCGATTCCTGGCACCACTGGCCGTGTTGAGAATTCTCCTATCTCTTCACACCAGGGGTTTGCTCTTTTAAGCATTGCTCCCTGAAGGGAAGGAAAAACTAGAGAGAGAGGATTTCCAATGACCCTGCACAGATGAATGGATATGTCAATGGTGAATATTGGTTCAGCTTTGAAACAGGGAATCCTGCAGTGGCCTCGCTTCTTCAACCCTTCTACGTTAGTGTGAGTGATACCGAAGACTTCTGTAAGCAGGGATCTTTAAAAGATCAAGACAGAGAACAATAAAGAAAAAAATCGGGGGGGGGGGGAGGGAGACAAATTGCTTTTTAAAAATTAATGACAATTTAAATGTTTGGGAAATTCAATTCTCAATAGACAAGTAAGAGAGTATTAACTCTTGTGTTAGTGGGACTCACAGTTAAAAGTGGAGGCACTCAAAGGTAAATTCCAAAGCACTAATTGCTCACAGAGTCAATTAGTAATGCGGTATCCACCTAACAGATCCTGGAGAACAATTAAATACCAAACTGAGCAACAAGCATTTCAAATCCTCTTATTCTCTCCCCAGCATTATAATGAAAGAAGCATACACAGACTCAAGCAGAGGGGAAAAAATATCACTTCCATTTTGTTTGGAAGACGAACATTTCAGTTACCAGTCCTATAAGTGAGTAGATGCAAAAATTCTGCCCGATTAACTGTGGAACATGCATTTATTTTCTCACGTTTTGTGGTTAGTTTTCATTCAGCTTTCAATCAATCAATTATGCTGTGACATGATGTAATTTCCTAATCATACTAATATTCATGCTTTTATCACTATCAAACCTAGAGCACATACATTTCCATGAGACAGAAGTCTAATTATTTAAATATACTAGAGCATATTACATCTCGAAGGCTGTTTCCTTTATGAGTTTTTCTCCCTTAAAAAAAAAAAACTAATTTAATTGCAAAGAGAAAAGTATATTAAACACCATTATACCCCTCCAGTAAGCAAAAGTTATTTTTTGCAGATCCCAGAAAGTGCAGAATTTTTATGGATCATCATTTACAATTAAAGCTTTATGCTTGTTGCTAAGAATAGCAAAATAGCATTTGTGGCATAAACAATAATGGTAAACAAGGTAGAAATAAAGTAGTCTTATTTTTCAATGCTCCTGACCTGAGAAAAATTATTATAGGAACTAATTAGCAGTTGCTTTATTTTCCTAAAATATGATTGTTGTTTCCTGTGACTAAGTTGTCAATCTTTTTTCCTATATTCAAAAAATTTCTCACACTTAAAAATGTTGCATTTTTATTTAATCCTTTTAATGTTATCGTGACAGCTGCCAACAAAAAGCTCACAATTTTTTCAGGCAAGAACATTTCCCTGATGCATATATTGCAATCTATAATTACAAGCTCTATTGTGTAAATTTTGTTAAAGGTAAGTAAATCTTCTAATTAGCATAGGTTATATATGGCAAACACATACATGTTCCCTCAGGTCTTTACAAGGAAACAAAAATACAGGTGTCACAATTATCCCTTCCTACAGTGCTCTGGGCCCAACAGTCCACTCAAACCATGGAATTAGCTCCTCAGATACTTTTTCCTTATCACAGTATGTTTTAATGTACATTTTCATGACAGTCCAGGAAATTCCATTACTCTTTTCAGGGGGAGTGGGCACAGACACAAAGAAAGCAAATAGGAAACAGCTTACACTACAAACAACAAGAAATACAAAATGCTTTACTTATCAAACAAACTATTTTTCAGTCAACAGAAGTTGTCTCTTCTAAATTTCTCAGGGAAGCCTGAAAACCATCAAGGATTCCTTCTGTACTTTTTGCAAACATTTTATGGCTGCTAATCTTATTCTAATGTTTTAAGTTTTTAGAAGCCTAAATAGAAATAGACACAGCCACTTTATGCATAAAGTAGCTCGGGTTGATAGGTGTTTCCGATAGCTATTATTGCTGCCAGCATTATTAGTCCTATCCAGGTACTCTCCCCAGTGCCACAGTGATTACTTAGTGAAAAAAAGCAATTTCATATGATGACGCATGTGTACACAAAGTGTTTGCTGCAGAGGTAAAATATGAACTTTATATTCCTTTTAAAATAAAAAAGTTTTGGAAGAAATTTCCACATGCTTTAGGATCAACACATCATTGTAAAGTCATAGACAGATTTTTAATATAAAAAAAGAATGTGTTTAATTAAGTTAGCAGACAGCTGGAAAATTTTACAGCACTGAACTGTGGTGTACTTATGGCTATATGTGAACTGTGAGTGAACTAAGAAGGTAAGGATTTGAGGAATTTGAATGGTTCCTAATCATGCAAGAATACCTTCTTTGGTACCACTGGCCATGCTGATTTTCTTTCACCAACACATCCTTGCACCCAGCTATCAAACTTATCTACTTATATATTATCTATACATGTATTTGGAAATGCCGACAGTGTAGTGGTTAGTGCTATGGCTACTAACCACTATGTCAGCTGTTCAGATCTGCCAGGCATTTTTTGGAAACCCTATGGGACAGTTCTGTTCTCTTCCACAAGGTCACTCTGAGCCAAAATTGACTCAACAACAGTGTTTTTATTTTTTTTAATTATTAGTATTATTTCTATTCATAGCTTTCAACTGTTTTTATTTATGCATTTATTTACAAATTTCCTCTTAGGAATGAAATTCTCATTTGAAATAACTGATTTTAAATGTATTTTTACACTTGTAAAAGTAGTATGTACTTAAAAAGCAATTTGATTCAGTTCTCTGGAAATGGAGTTTCTTATTGGAAGAATATCTCCCTTTTAGTCTCTTAGCTCATTAATAAGTAAAGACATATTGACTTAAAAAAAAGTCCAACTGTTTTGCTTCTAATGCTGTCTCTGAACTATATTTAGCTACACAAAAGACAAAGTTAATACATATACCTGAGCAGAATAGACGAACTGTCTTATGCTCAAGACCAAAGTCCCAAAGAAGAGCTGTCAACTTGTGCTTGATCAAATGTTTAGAATAAAATTGGTACATATGAGCTCTGGCCCTTTGAACCTCAGATCTCCTAAATAGTGATAAATACCAGAGAGCCCCAAGGAGTCTCTTCTCTGTCCCTTAACAGACTGCTTGGTATCAACTGCTCAGTGGGCTGGAAACCCACAGCCAGTCAGCGAGGACTGCACAGACGGAACCATGCTTACTCTGTCAGGGGAAGCTGATTAGGATGACACCAACTCTTAACACTGAAGTCACCAAGCAGGGCTTTACACAGCAGGCTTCTTGAAACTTGAAGTTTGGGTACTCACCAAAGAAGTATACAAAATGTTTTTCTTTTTTTTCCCAGTTGCCACTAAGTTGATTCTGATTCACAGTATATGTTAATAATGATAGAGAGTGGATTACCTTAGTTGCTTATGCAATGCCTGTCTATTAAGAGCTCTCTGAAAGCAGATGTCCCTCAAATTTCATTCTAAAAATCTAGAAAGGGTACAATTTACAGTTATTCAAAGAAAAGAGAATATTTACAGTGAACTGAGTCATCCTGATTTTTGTACTTGACTGATTTCTGTCTCATTGAATCCTAAAAGATAGTCTCAGAAGTCAATGGATGAACTAAACAGAAAAAGCTCCGATTTTGTATCAGTGAATAATGAGGCTTGAAGGGACTTTTGAGACCATTAGCTGAGCTCTTTCATTTTACTATTGAGAGGACCCAGGACCAGAGGCCTTATGCCCTGGGAACAGCCGAGCCACGATTAGCCTTCTACAACTCTCTAGGGTTCTTTCCAATGCAATACCCTCCTGTCTTACATATTTTTAGAAAATTAAAATTTCACATAGTGTAACATAATCTTAATGTTAAAAATAGTCCTCTAGAAGCAAAGGAGTTGTGGCTCTGATGAGGGAGCATATGGGATTGCAATGGCAACAAACCCCCAACGTAGTAGCCTTAAATAAAACAGACTCAACAGGTAAAAATGATTCTTCTTAGAATTATTACATGACCTGTCTTGGTAAACAGTAGGGACAAACTTAATATTAATTTTTCACTTAACATACTGTAAATAAGTCTTAGGCCCCCATGTTTATAGGAGCAATGTTCTTTAGACAATTCAGGCTCCAAAAATTCCCAATAAAATTCATGTTTTTAAAATGTAGTTAAGTATCAGTAATAAAGAATGTATGTCTGTCAAAACTGCATTATGACGCTTTTATGGTATAATCATGTATCAGGCTAAACTGACAGACTATTCAGTTGTCAGTTTAGGTGAAATATCCTTTTCATGTCACTATAGAATGTTCTGGTTTTGAACTTAGGTCACCTATGCATGGCAGAGTTGTAACTCCTCAGCATGTAAAATACCCATTCAGAGTTTATTTTCTTAAAGTATATTTACTCTGCAACCAGGACGGTTCAAACACTGTTAGCCTAGGCTAACCATCAGCACCCTAGTGATCCAGAAGTAACAGCTGCTTCCTAAAAGCTCCCAGAAACACCTGTAATCCCCACAAGACAATGACAGCAGTGCCAGATTCAGGAGTCAGAAAGTCTGAGTAATAAATCTCAGCTTTACCAATAGTTATGCACATTTAGCATTCTGTTTCCTCATCTAAAACAAGTTAACTTCGGCCACCTTGGTTATTACTGTTGTGTGCCACTGAGTCAGTTCTGACTCACAGAGACCCATAGCCTAGGCTGAAACCTTTATGTGAGCAGAACACTAGGTCTTTTCTCCTGTAGAGCTGCTGGTGGATTTGAACTGCCAACCTTTTGATTAGCAGGTGAACACTTAACCATTGTACCACAGGCCTCCTTAAGATTACCCTTAAAGCCTTTTTTTCTAAGATGCTATGCTGAGAAACTTCAAATATTAGAGAAGTGAGCAAGTGCCATGAATGCCTTACTAGGACAAACTAGAATCTACAAAACAGGAAGAAATATCTTTTGCACCACCCAGAGAATCCAATAAAGCATGACAGCGTTGGTTATGGATTCTATGAGAAATCTAAATTCTCAACGACAGATACCAAATATGAATCATCTTTGTATTATCAGCAGCTAACACACTTTTTGGTCCATGATGAGACCTCATTAAAATGTGTATCAGCTGAATAAATAAATCTGAATCTTGTAGGATGGAGAAATGGGTTCCAGATAGAATGAATAATATACACAGAAGTTTTCTTGCAGGTATGAAAGGAGATGGTATGTTCATGGAATAGAGGGTGGTATAACAGTGGTAGGAAATTTAAGGTCAATTTTCTATTCCAGGAGGGCCCCATAAAGCATTAACAACCAAGAAAACTACATCTGAGCTGAATGGGGAAAAGATCCTCCATTTTGAATAGCAGCCATTAGCATGCAATAAGCTAATAATATTAAAAAGAAAATACATGTACAGTGCCAGGATATTCCAACTGAAGTGGAATTTCTGCAAGTGGCATAGAAAATTAGATACAGGGAAGAAAATCAGGTTATGCTTTCTAGGAACTAGGACGGACTCTCTAGCTCTCCTACACTCTCACTCTGAAACCATGCTCATCCTAGGCTTAGTCATATTTCTAGCATCAGAAATAAACACAGCCATGATGAGCTGCAGGGTCCTTTAGATTTTGTCATGGAGATGCTGCACTCATTACCTTATTCTCACTTTCCAACATCCCAGTATGTCTCTGCTCTCTAAAAAATTTCCTTTCCCTGGGAAATGACACATGGTCCTGCTTTAGAAAGAATGGTTCTCTAGGCAAAGCTGGCTAGACTTATGAGAAAACATGACCTCTACTTATAGTTCCCTAACTATCTGATGAGTCTACTTCAAATAATGGAACTTACGAGTAAATATTCTGTAACCAAATTAACACCTAAGAACAGATCAAGCTGAGAGAAAATAGTAACCAATTACACCAGGAAGGAAATGGGCAGGCCCAAATCACTAGTCTACTGTTATGACCCTAGTCATCATCACACACAGTAAAACAAACTCTGAAATTCAATGTAAACTCTAAATTTCAACAAACTCATTAGTACAGACTTTAACAAAAATCATTAATGTTAGTTAATATCCCACTGGATCGCTACCCTTATCTCTGGATATCCACAACTTTATGAAAATATTCTGAGATACAAAACTCATCCATACAGTCTTGGCATTAGAGAGAGGGTTATTTAAAAATGTTTTTAATAAACACCGTTTTTTCTCTAGTCACCATATTCTTGTTGGATAAAAAACTAATAGATACTGTGAATGTAACCTTTTGGGGCAACTCCAGAGTCATTTATAGGTAAAAGTTCATCACTGTTAAGTAGTTTACCATTTCTACCCCGTTTCTGGTACCAAATTCTTAGTTAATTTATGCTGCTATAACAGAGGTACCACAAGTGGATGGCTTTAACATAGATAAAATTTATTCTGTCACAGTCTAGAATGCTAGAAGCCTGAATCTAGGGCACCAGAATCAGGGGAAAGCTTCCTCTGCCTTAGGAGAAAGTTCTTGTCATCAATCTTCCCCTGATCTGGAAGGTTCTCAGTGCACGGACTCCATGTCCAAAGGATGTGTTCCCCTTTCAATTCTTCATTCTTGGTGGCATGAGGTCCCAGAAAGGAGCTGCTATGGTGCTGCTGTCCACTTGGAGTGGTTCCTACATCACATGGAACCATCTGTACACCAGGCACACGTTTTCTCTTCCTCAGTCAACTGGTCACAAGGAACTCCCCATGACGCCATAGGTGCAGACTGTGACACAGAAGGTAATGACAGGAGTGGAGACCATGGGCATTTGGGCCACTTCCTCATGCAACTCACTTATGCCTTCAGGTCCTGCTTAAGGCCCAATCTCATGTATACCGCTTCCATATAATGATGGAAGGCTGCTGTGCACATCCAACTTTACGGGTCTATGAGACAGACAACACCCAGTTCATGATAGGTAGCTCAGGCAGTGCGGTGATTTGGTGGTCAGTCAGTCTCTACCAAGGTCCAGTAACAAACCAAAAACTGCTTCTCAAAAGGAGGTAGTTATCTGCAGAGACAGCAGAGTTCTGCCATCCTGTGGCAAATCATGGCTGTGATTCACCAATAGAGGCCTGCCAAAGAGTCCAAGTAGCACATTTCTCTGCCACTGACATTCCAAGTACCATTGGGTTAGCCAGGTCACATGGCCCAAGTGTCAGATCCACTTGCACAGCCGCCTAAACCCATGACAAAGCCTTCTGCTGTTCCAGGCTCCACTCAAAACTACCTCCCTTCAGAGTCCCTTGACAAATAGCCCAAAGTAGCACACTCAAATAAGGGATATGCTGCCTCCAAAATCCAGAGGCCCACTAGGCATTAATGCCTCCTTTTTAGTTCCGGGGTGCGTGGGGATGGGGGTTGCAGATGTAGTAACTTAAACCCTGGTGATGTAATGGTTAAGAAATACAGCTGCTGAACAAATGGTTGACAGTTTGAATCCACCAGGCAGTCCTTAGAAACTCAATGGGGGCAGTTCTACTCTATCTTACAGGTTGTTGAGTCAAAATCAACTCAACAGCAGTGTGTTTGGCTGTTGTTTTCACTTTAGAAGAAACATCTCAATGTATCCCACATTAATGGAGCCCTAGAAATTTCAGACGTAAAAGGTGTCTAAATTTTTGGATTCAGTTCTCACCCTCTAGCATGCAAATGTTTTACCAATAAATATACCGTCATCAACACTTCTTCCTTACTAGATACAATCAGCATAATGTCATCATTGTAAGAGGCAACTGTGGAAAGAAAAGGTAACCAAGTTCTCTATGGACTAAATTATGACATGGGGCTGGAAGATTAGTATAGCTCTGAGGTAAGACTCTGAAGCTATATTCCTGGACTGCCAGCTGAAGACAAGCTGTTTCTAGCAGTCTTTAGTAACAAGTATGGAGAAAAAAGCATTAGCTAGATCAATAGTGGCAAACTATGTATTAATGTAAGATGTATTAATTCGTTCAAACAACAAAATCACATTTGGACCAGCAGCTCCAATTTGAATCACCACATGCTTAAGGTTTTGAAAATCCATTGTCATTCTCTAAGTCCCATCTGCTTTTTAGCACAGGTCAAATTGGTGAGTTGAATGGGAATGTGGTAGGAATGCACCATCTCTGTATCCTTGAACTCACTGATGGTGGCAATAATCTCTGCAATCCATCGAAGAGTACAGTATTGTATTGGCTTTGGTTTACTGTTTTCTTAGGTGGGGTGGTTCTAATGGCTTCCACTTGCCTTTTCCTACCACAGTAACACTTACTGTACTCTTAGGGATCCAGCATGGGGGTTCTGGCAGTGGCTGAGTCTATCTTTTCCAATCATGCATTCTGGAACTGGGAAAATCACTACAGGATGGGTTTGGATACTGAATGGGACCTCCATGAAGGACAGTGGTGAAGGGAAATCCTCCCAACAGGCAGAATTTAGAGCAGTGTATCTAGCTGGTCACTTTGTAAGCAAAAATGTCCTGAGGTGTGATTAGATACTGATTAATGGGCTATGGTAAATGGTTTGCTGGATTGTCAGGCTCTTAGAAGGAACATGACTGGAAAATTGGAGACAAGGAAGTATGGGGAAGAGGTATGTGGACGGACTCTTCTGAATGGGCCAAAGAAGTGAAGATATATGTTTGTGTCTCATATGGATGCTCACCAAAAGCTGACCTTAGCAGGGGAAAATTTTAACAAGTGGATAGGATGATATGTCCTGTGGAAACCAGTCATCTTCTTTCCCCAGCCACTCCTGTTATTGACCAATAGGCTTACGGTGGCTGGGATGGAGGTTATGCATCAGCTGAGGAACATGGATTTGTACTCACCAAGGCTGACTTGGTTACAGCCACTGCTGAATGCTCAGTCTTCCAACAATGCCAAAAAGCCAAGTGCCGTCGAGTCGGATCCTTAGACACCAACATTAAGTACCCAATATGGCACCATATCTCAAGGTCATCAAACAGCAACCTGGGGGTAAGCTGATTGTACTGGACTGCTTCCATCACAGAAAGGGCAATGCTTTTATTCTTAATGGTATAGACACCTACTCTGGATGTGGATTTGCCTTTCATGTGTGCTTCTTCTGCCAACGCCACCATCAGTGGACTTACAGAATCCCTTATCTACCATTATGGTATCCCACACAGCATCACCTTCACTCTTACTTCACAGCAAAAGAGGTGAGGCAATGGGCACACACTCATGGAATGAATGTACTGGTCTTGCCATGTTCCCCCATCATCCTGAAGCAGCTGGCTTGATAGAATGATGGAATGGCCTTCTAAAGAGACAATTATGGCACCAACTATGTGGTGCCATCTTGAAGGGCTGGAACCACGTTCCACAGGACTCTATATATGCTGTAAGATGTGGTTCCACTTCTTCTATAACCAGGATTCTTGGGTTCAGGAATCAAAGAGTAGAAATGCGAGTGGCACCACTATTACCCTAGAGACCTACTTGTGTTAATTTTGCTTTCTTTCTACATAGTCCTATGCTCTGCAGGTCTAGAGGTCTCAGTTTCAAAGTGAAGACACATATGGAAACACATCACTGAATCCACTGAACCGGATGTTAAGAATGCCACCAGGCTACTTTGGGCTCCTTATGTCTCTGGATTAACTTCTTCATTACCAAGAGGACACTGGACTGAATATTATATAATAGAGGTGAAGAAGAATATGTCTGGAATGCAGAAAATCCCTTAGGGTATCCTCTAGATGTCCTGTGATTAAAATCAAGGGAAAACTACAGCAACCCTATTATCTTATGATTGTTAATGGCACAGACCCTTCAAGAATGAATGTTTGCGTTACCCTACCAGACAAAGAACTATGATCTGCTGAAGTGCTCATCAATAGCAAAGGGAATATGGAACAGGTGGTAGGAGAAGATAGTTCTAAATACAGTTACAAAATGAGGGCTGTAATCATTACGAGTCTTTCTTCCTTGCATGTGTGCATCAAATTCTTTGTTTTCTTCACTTAGAAAACATACACTGGATTAGAGTGCCTTGTCAGCTGTGCACATTAGTTTTATCACACTACAAGAATGATTCTGTAATGGTCTTTATCTAGAGACTGCATGGCTTAAGGATATGTTTACAGGTACCAAGTTGACAAGTAGTGGACTGTGATTGTTAAGGCTGTATGTCAACTTGTCTTAGCAGAAGTACTACTGTAATGTTCATTATAAAGCAAGGATAGTGAGACTATGTCTTACATACTTTGGACATGTTATCAAGAGGGATCGGTCCCCTGGAAAAGGACATCATGCTTGATAGAGTACACCGTCAATGAAAAAGAGGAAGATCCTCAACAAGATGGATCTACACAGTGGCTACAACAATGGGCTCAAGCACAGTAACAATTGTGAGGGTGCCAAAGGACTAAGCATGAGTTGGAACCAACTGACATGATAAAGTCATGATAAGAATTGATATAATGTGATCACCTTCATAATGTGATCTGCCATGAGTAGCCAGTCAGCTGAAAGGGAGTTTCCTTGGGAGTGCGGCCTGCATCCAATATAGGTGGACTTTCCGGCAAGTCTTTTGCTAATTCTAGATCCTGCAGCTGGCTCCTGTTCAACTGACCCCTGGTTCTTGGAACTTCAGCTAGTAACTTACCTGCCATCTTGCCTGCCAATACTGGGAATCACTGGGATTCACTGGTCTTCAGAGCATGTGAGCTAGCGCCCTGCTAATCTTGGTTCACCAATTCTTGCAGCTGTGTGAGCCACAAGAATTCTCTAGTCTGACCCAGGGACTTAGGATGTTCCAGCCTTTATAGCCAGGTGAGCCATTTTCTTGATATAAATCTCATTCTCTGTCTCTCTCTGTCTGTATATATACATAATTTACTTGTTTTGCTTCTCTAGAGAATGCAATCTAAGACAGGAATATTCATAGCTTTGTTAGTTTATCCTCATGCATGTATGATATATATCTATTTTACTCAGGAATTTAATAGGACATCTCTACATTTTATGTATATTTTTGGTGTCATTTCAAATAAAATGAAACTTTTATACAACTGTGATGCTGTTGGCTTGCAAATTATGAAGTATTTGTCTTCCAAAGGTTGATGTGGTAGGTCAGGGATATTTTCTCATACAAATGTTTTAGATATGATGGTTATGACTGCAGATGAGTTGACAAAATGACCAATTAAAGTACTTAACATAAAGGATGGAGGTCTTTTCCAGCTAAACCTCCTCATACTGGATATGAGGTCTGAGTTACAGTTACATATGCTGAAAAGACACCTGCAGTGGGGCCCTAATACTCTTCAGCTACCTAAAAGAAGCTATAGACACTCAGGTGAATGTGTTTTGGTCAGTCATTCCCCAGTTTCTGTAAATAGGGGAACATCAATTCCATGTACACTCAGGGTGACTCTCTGAACTTTTGCTTCACTTCTACCTATAAGAGTAAATCAAACTAAAACCAAATCCACTGCCATCAAGTTGATTTTGACTCATTGTGACCCTACAGAGTACAACTGCCCCACAGAATTTTCAAGAAGTGCCTGGCGGATTTGAACTACCAACCTTCTGGTTAGCAGCCATAGCACTTAACCACTAAGCCATCAGGGTTCTACCTATAGGCATAAGTCACTAGTGAATCCAAGATATTTAAATTCACCATTATCATGTCACACCATGAGTCGGATCCAACTTGACGGCACTTGGCTGGCTTGGCTTATCGTGTCAGAATTTCCAGTGCAAATTAAATATAAAAATTATTACTCTTCATCATTTCTGGTCATAATATTATTAAAATAAACATGTAAGAAGGGACCTATGGCTTCTGATAAATGTATGCAAAGTTCTGTTCTCTTGTTACTGAAATTTCACTGTACTGTCAAATTAAATGCAGTATAAGTTAAATTTATGAATCTGCTTAAAAATCAACTCTATCATATGACTAACTTAATAAAGTACTATTATATACAAAAAATGTCTTTGTTCTATTGTACTCTTTTCTTATTGTTAACTAAAATTAAATTTATTCATATGTTGGGATGTGCACTTAAGTTACAAGCCATTGTTGGCATGTCATTAAGCTCTTATAAGACAGACTTGAAACTATCGCATGTTTTTGGACGTTTATGAATTTCATTTAAAAATATATACTTAGTACTGTTAAAAAGACATTAAGTAATTATAGCTAGCATTTTCTTTCTCAAACCACAGGTATCACATTCCTCTTAGTATATAAAAGTTTCATAACGATAAATCCCAAGACTACAGTCATATTTTCTAAAATACATATATATATGTATATATATGGCTGTAACATATTTCAATGAAATGACAACACAATATGCTTTATTATTATTCTTTACAGATTAGCATATATATGTACTTCTTAGCCAAATAAACATTTCTTTATGAACATTTGGTCAGGTCACGTACTATTCTATTGGAACAGGATAAATAGAGACTGTCACCATCTCTGTTGACAATACATTGATCTCACATTAATTTGATTGAAGGTGGCTTGCCAACATGTCTCACTTTCCCCATTTGAGAGCACTCAGATAAGAAAAACACAGTGATATTGAGCAGATAGACCTCGTGACACAATAGAACACAACTCATTGAAGAAGTGTAATTACAGTGATTACTTCGAAGAAGAGAGCAGATACACTGATGGGAAGAAGCAAACACTGCCACAATTACAGAAGCCCAGTTTCTTTTTGGTATAGATATAGGCATCCTAGACAATACCAACCTAGCAAAAAGACCACAGAAATCCTTCCAACTTAACAACATGAAAGCACTAAAGGTTACAAAATGGCATGAGTCAGTTTCCCAAAGTACTGGAACAAAGGCCCCTCTGTTTTGGATGTATTCCGCACACCAAATAGATTAGTAAAATAGATAAGTTTTGCTTCCAAAATTAAAACTAAGTACAAACACCACGAGAAGTTTGTCTCAGGGGAACGTAATCTGCAAATGCCTTTTAAATCTGTTATTTTGGTGGCTCTGAAAAATGAACAATGTGGGGTGTCTATTTCTCAGTAACAGCCTCATGAGACCAGTTACAGAGGCAGGGAGAGTTCGTCTGTGTCATTAATTAGGCTTGTATAATCTACTGGCATCAAAGCACCCAGCAGCTTTGCAATAACATGATAAAAGCAGGAGAAAACCTAACCCCTTAGCAGCCTACTAGATTTTAAGGAAAAAAAGAAAACTGGAGTGTGGAAAAGTCTTCAGCGTTCACCTAGTGTACCCCTTTCATGACAATCGTAAAGAAACTGAGGCTCTATCATACCCAGTGCAAGAGTGGGACTACTTTCTGACTCCCAGTTCTGTGTTTTCCACCATAACCCAATTATTATTCATTGACGCATTCAGGAAACTTTATAAAATAAGAGGAAAAGCTATTCATACAAATTTGTAGTTTAAAAGTTAGAACTTATTTCAAAAGTCTTTGAAACTACCTTATTTTATTGTCATCTAGCTCACTGAGGTATACAGAAATATTTTTATGCCATGTGTACATATGTGTATATATGAAGGTATAAACAATGAGAGACAAAGAAGAAAAGAGACAGAGAGAAAGACTAAGAGACAATGCGGAAGACAGACATTACACAACAGTGAGACAGATTACTGAGTGCTGAACAGAAAGAAACAGAGAGCACCCCACATACAACAGACATACATATGTACACAGATACAGACACACAGGCAAAAGCAGCAGGCAGAAAGGAAGACAGGAGTGAGGTCTTAAATGACTTGTCCATGGTCAAAGAGCCAGTATTTGTCACAGCTATACCTCAAGCTGAGTCCTGAAATCTAAACCCCCAGCTCCTTCTGAGAATCTTAAGGAAGGTTCTGAATCATCAAAAGCAGAGAAAAAAGAAGAACTCTTTAATTTTGTTTCTGGCTGTTGTTTTGTTTTTGTTGCATCCCTTCCCATCTTGCACCATCTCAAAACGGGGTGATTAGAATGGAATGGGTGGAGGCTTTTTAATAAAATCTGAAACAATGGTTTTGTTCACCAGCCAAACAAATCCACTGCCACAGAGTTGACCCCAACTCACAGTGGCCCTATAGGACAGGGTGGCGCTAACGGACAGGGTGTCCAAGGCCATAAATCTCAACGGAAGCAGATTGCAGCACTGTCTCCCATGGAGGAGCTGGCTGGTGAGTTCGGACCACTGATCTGTCCATTAGCAACTGAATGCTTTAACCACTGCATTACCAGGACTCCTGGCTCTGTCGAAAATTGCTTTTCTTTTTAAACCATTAACTGAGTCTTACCTTGGGAAATAACATAATCCATCAAGGGAAATGTATTTTTTTCCTGTCATTAGGGATTTAACGACCTTTACAATACAGGGTTCTTAACCTGGGATTCACAGAGGAATCTGACTGTGTCTGTAAACCCCTTGATACTATGTGTACAATTTAGACCATATGTGCCTTTCTCTAGAAAGAAGATCCATCAGATTCTCAGAGGTCTGTGACTCAGTCATTGCTTTATAGTATAAACTTGCAGTATGACTAATGACATATATACTATTTTGCACACCAAAAATTAATTACCCAAATAATCTGGGCAAAATTAACTCAATTTAGAAAACAAGTGGTAAGCAATCTTCCTTGTTTCCATAACTTAAAGTTTTTTGTTTTGAGTTTAAGTGCAAAATATTTTCCCATTCTTTTTATCCTAGCCACTTTTAATACTGAATTCTGTGAAAAGGATATGAGATAGTGGATTTCATTTTAAAATAACCATGGCCCCATTCAGGAAACACTGGTGATAATAGTGGTTAAGTGCTGTGGCTGCTCACCAAAAGGCTGACAGTTCAGGTCTACCAGGTGCTCCTTGAAAACTCTATGGGGAAGTTCTCTTCTGTCCTATAGGGTCTTTATGAATCAGAACTGACTGGACGGCAGTGGGTTGGGTTTTTATATTTTGGTGGCACAGTAGTTAAGTGTTTCAACTACTAAGCAAAAAGTCAATAGTTCAAATTCACCAGGCGTTCCCTGGCAACCTATAGGGGTCAGCTCTATTCTCTCACGGCATCATCGCTAGGAGTTGGAATTGACAGCAACAGATTTGAATTGTTTTGTCTTCATGGCCCCATTTAAAACTACCTTCCCCTAAATGATTGAGATAGCTTGGTGCTAATGCCACACTGACGCATTTTTTTTTAAATCTCATATTGAAAATATTCTGCATTTCCCAAGGACAAATATTGTATTACACCCCCACTACAAGGTCTTAAAACAGACTCATGTACAGCAGAAAAGACTCTGATGGCTGCTAGGGAGGGAGAGGGCTGGTTATAGATTAGATAGTTGATAGAAATTTGGCTGAGTGAAAGCAGTGACAGCACACATTAGAAAGAAGATTAGTTTAACTGGAATTCAACGTAACTTGAAAACTCTTCCAATCTTAACCTAATATTGCAAGGACAGAGTAGCAGGGGCAAGGGGCCCGGGATCATGCTCTTAGGGGACCTGGAGGCCCACTGGCATATCTAGCCTATTGCTAAGAGAGTCTTCTGCACCTCTGATTGGTAAGTGGTGTATGGGTTCTTACAAGCTAACAAGCTGCCATGGTCCCAACACCAAATGGTTCCAACTCAGCTGGAGCAGATGATCACCAAGGACAAAAGTGACATGGGGAAAAGAGAAGCCAAAAGACAGAAAGACCCTTGTGAATGGGTGACTATATCCACATGCAACCAGAAGAACCAGATGGCGCCTGGCCACCACCAATGACAGCCATGATGGGGCCCATAATGTTGGGGCCCATAATGTTGAGCCCCAGTGGCAGCACAAAAAAAAGGGGTGCACCCTAAGAACTCCACTGAAAGACTACAACTGATGTTCTGAAAGCCTGGGGGTTTCCCTGGGACCATGGCCACTAGACCAATGCTGCCCCTGATCATGAGGTTAACTCTTCAGACAGGAATTAACTGGACTCAGGGACACAGAGTGACCATATCATGTGTGCACTTTATGGTTCTGTGCATCTATAGGATGTCATCCTACTGGCCTCTTAGTAGAGGCAAGTAGAGAGGTGGAGAGGAGGGGACAGGAGGTTGTTAAGAGGATATGACATGTATAGAATGGAAAGGAGGAGTGTGCTGACACCAGGCAAGGAGTGCAGAAGGAGCTGAAGATAGGCAGGCATGCAAATTTAAACTGGACGGTACACTTTCACTCAGTCACAATGAAAAAAAAAATGCTGCATTTAATTCAAGTCTATTCTTAATGGGCTATTCTATTCATTAACATTGGAACAAACTGTCTTACAGCTGTATCAAAGGCAATCATCTCTTATGTTGACGCCTACAAAATTATTAGCCTTCTTTGCTTCCATGTAAGGGCAGATTATAAAGAAGAACCTCATAACAATACAAGAATAGTATTACAACACATCATTACCAATTTGCATTGCCTCCAAGGAACCACACTTTCTAGCCTTTCTGTAATCCCTACAAACCTGCTGGTGCTGTGGTTCAGTTCTATGGCTGTTAACCAAAAGAGTGGCAGCTGAAATCTGCCAGGCATTCCTTGGAAACTCTATGGTGTAGCTCTACTCTGTCCTACAGGGTTGCTATGAGTCAGCATCAACTTGATGGCACTGGGCTTGGGTTGGCTTGATGGACCATTACCCACTGGGATTCCAGTCCAATCCTATGATTCTTTTCTCCAACAGAATTAATTAACTGAAACACTGAGCCAGTTCCAGCCATGCACCTTAAGAAATACTAGAAACTTCTCCTTTTGCACTTTTGGGTTCTCTGAGCTGCTCTGTAAGTCTGCTACCCTGCTAAAGAAACTACATGGCGAGGCCACATGAAGGGATCATGGGGAATAGAAGAGGCTCCGAGAGAGAGACAGAGAGGGGTAGCTATGCAGCATCTCAGCCGAGTTCTGCCTTCCAGGAGTTCTAGAAAGGCAGCAGAGAGAACAGTGACCACCCTGGGATTCCTGCACTGATGATCCCTGTCATGACTATGGCCACATCCAATACCTCCTTGAGAAACTGCTCCTCTGGGCCCAGTCAACCCACACAATCATGACAAATGAAATGTTATTGTTTTAAACTATCACGTTTTGTAGTGATTTCTTAGGCATCAATAAAAAACCAAAACTGAAGCCAAGGGTAAAATGGCATCAGTACATCATTAGTTTACGAGAGAAAATTTCAAATATGATAAAGTATAAAGTAGCTGAAGCTTTTCCCTACTGAGCATGAAAGAAAAACATGTATTAAGTACTAATTTGCTCATCACTTACCTCATTAAACCTCATCACTACACTGACAAAGAGAACTTGAATAACATTATTGTCCAAGGTCACATATCTAGAAAGTGGAAGAGCCAGAATCTGAAGACAGAGATTTTATTTCCCAGCCCAGAAGAACTTATGCCATTATACCAAAAAGTTTTAACAGAAAGAAAAGAGGAGAAAAAAAGGGAGGGCAGTGCAGACAGAAAGAGAGGGAGAGGAGGGAGTGGGGCAGAGAAAGAGAGACAAACTGAGAAAGAGAGAGAGAGAGAAGACGGAGGAAAGAAAGAGGGGAAGGGAAGGGAGAGAAGAGGGAGGAGAGGATGGGGCAGAGAGAGGCAGAGAGACTGACACACAGAGGAGGACTGAAAAACTGAAGGATTGTTATGAAAGTCTTTATTAAGCATACCCACACTTAAAAACAGACAACCAGAACCAAACCCATTGTAATCAAGTCAATTCCAACTTATAGTGACTCTATAAACACAATTAACTGTCCAAGGACCGCTTGGTGGATTCGAACTGCTGACCTCACGGTTAGCTGCCCTAGGACTTAATCGCTACATCACCAGAGTTTCCTCTTAAAAACAGAATATACCTATTAAAAAAATTCCTTTAGGAGTACATTGATTGTGACTCACAGCAACCCTGAAGGACAGAGCAGAACTGCCTTATAGGATTTCCAAAGAGTAGCTGGCAGATTCAAACTGCCCACCTCTTGGTTAGCAGCCAAGCTCTTAACAGCTGTGCAAGAGGGCTCCAAAACTAAAATATATATGATGCTATTTAATTTGTTTTAATGACTGAAGAAAAGCTACTTGAGCCCTTTTGGCATGGGGTTAAAGCAGCTGAATTGCTAACCTAAAGGTCAGTGGTTGGAACCCACCAACCTCTCCGCAGAAGATGTGCCAGTTTGCTTCCATCAAGATTACGGCCATGGAAACTCTGTGGGGGCAGTTCTACTCTGACCTACAGGGTCACTATGAGTTGGAATCGACTCCACAGTAGGGGGTTTGATTTAATGACTAAGCTTCACTATTACTGGTGTCTGTGTTGTAACAGTAATGTGCTGTAACAGAGTTGTGCACTCAGAGATGCTGAGGGTTACCTCGATTCTATACTAAATAATCCCACTATGCTATTCTTTTCTTCTTTTGGATTTTTATGTATTTTTTTTTTTCTTTTCTTACTGTTACGCCATCTGTGTCCTATCTCTAGCAGGATGGAAAAGCTATGCTTATGTGATCTTTGTGTGAAAACTAGTTAAGTGTCTAAGTGAGAACTTGCAGGGCCATCCTCTGAACAAGATGCATGGACTCCAGTTCCTGTGCCTTCTGACACGTAGTTTGATGCTTAGAGTAGCTGACACTGCCAGATAAATAAATTCTAGATGAGAAAGCTATTAGTGTAGCTACTAAATCCCTGCAAATTTATGACTCTATATAGGAACTAAAGGAATAGTTTCCGCTCTAAAGGGCTCTAAGCTCTGTAATTTTCAAATTAGGCTCAGTGGGAACCCAAGGCTCTGTACCAAACCAACAAAAGATGCTTTTAGAGACCCTGCAATTAAATACCTTCTGGCAAATGCTGAAGACTCAAAACTACCCTTTCATTCTTTTTATCCAGTTTTTGTCATTTGGGGGGTTTGTGTCTGATTTTTGTTTGAAAACATAAAATTCTACTGTTGAAATACTTTTTAAACCAATGATACGGGAGATGCACTGAGGTTGAGGACAGGTGATGGGGCTCGTAGGGTTGCCTGGCAAGAGTACCTTAAATATTTTGCCAACTTTTATGTTGTAACACTTTCAAAAATGAGAGCTAAGCTTTCCTACAGAAAATCTGTATTGTTGATAACTCTGCTGGTGGCCACTGTGACTCAAACAGATAAAATACTGGCAACATCTCTAAGCTCGATTTATTCTGTTTCAGAGAATTTTTTTTTTTTAAAGTTTGCTGGCAAGTCATTACCTTGCAGGGAAATATACTTATTATGTACCACAGTGGACCACTCTACTATTAATAGCTTCAAGACATTGAGCAGGTTAGGGGTGCCCAAGAAGTTACTAAAATGCTAATTTTAAAGGACTTAATTCGAGCACAACTTATACCTAGTAATAATTGCTTCTTCCAAAGTGAATTTAGGGTATTCACTGATCAAAATGTGTACAGCTATCCTTTAAGACAGCCACAATTACTGCTGTCATACCTCCAGTTAGGCAGTTCAAATTGCTTACAACTTTGGTAATGACTACTTGGCTACGTTTGAATGAAGGTCATTCGCCCCCTCCATTCACAGCTCACATAGCTCCTTTTGTACACAAATCTGAGGGTCCCTTCGAAAGAACATTAATGAAGACACAAAATAACATTGTAGCAAATAATCTTGTCATGAATTCCATTACACAGTAAAAGCTAAATAAAAAATAACAGCTTTTCTGCCTATATTTAAAAATTTACATCACTTAGTGTCAAGCAATTCAAAGAGAAAATTCCACAAAAGAGGGTAAGGTGACAGGAATAGATCCATTAACTAACATAAACACTCATACACACACACTCACCAAATAAAAATGTTGAGAATGAACTTAGAAAATTAGAAAAATTAGGTTTTCTACATAGTTTTCAGACAGTTTACAATAGGAAATACATAATTGACTATTATGAAGTTACTTGGAAGCAAATATACTCACCTAAATTTAGGAAATAATACAGTATCTCAGCTAAAACATTATACAGCCAGAATACTGGAGACTGTGCTTAGATTAGTCAGCGCCTGTTCTGCTAAGGAAGATTTTCCTGTACTTGTGCTTGTTTAAGAAGTATGAACTATTCCCACTCCTATTTCTGGCCACACAGACTCACTTGAACTTTCATAGCTGCATCACCCTCGGTTTCTCAAAAATATTCTGTATTTGCTGAATAATTTTCATTGGTTTCTCAGAAAAGTTCAATTTTAATGCCACCCCTACTTTATAGGTAAGAAAACCAGAAGTTGGAGAAAATGAATGACTTTAGGAAAATGTTTACTTAACAGTATACATAGGAATTCACCAATTATTATAGTTCAAAGAATACTAGCTGATTTTGCCTTAAACCTAAATATTTTGATGAATCCTTTTCTCCTTGTTGCTATGACCCACTCCTTTTACTGTTCTCTCACATGTTACTCAAGTTCTGCATTAATTTGAAAGGAGGTTCTTGAAAACCAGTGTCTAGCTCATGTAAACTTACCAAATATTGGATGATTAAATAAATAACTTTGAAGAACTCATGAAGATCCTAAATTCATTCAAACTTCATATTGTCTTATACCCAAATTCACCACTGGTGAGTTGATTCTGACCCACAGCAACCCTATGGACAGAGCAGAATGGCCCCAAAGAGAGTTTCCAAGGAGCACCTGGTAGATTTGAACTCCTGACTTTTAGTTAGCAGCTGTAGCACTTAACCACTACGCCACCAGGATTCCCTGTTGTCTGATGGGCCCTAACAACACCTTGTCCCTCCGCTTATACGCCCTCTGCAATCACATTCTCTTTTGAAAAGCTTAAGGTAGTGAATACTAACAGAAAAGTGCAGGTTTCCTGCTCTTCGCTCCCCTTCTATCAATCATTTAACATTTATTTTTTGTCAGATACGCACAGCGCAGGATAACACTAATTTAGACAGTCTGCAGTCAGACGTATGAGTTCAAATTTCAGCCAGATTACTACCATAATGACCTCTTAACAGTAGAATTCATTTCTCTGGCCCTCAGTTTTCTCATCTGCAAAGTGGCAGCACCTGCCTTGTAATGCTGTTGTGAAGAATAAATGAGCTAATACATGTACTAAGCTTAGAACGACTAGTATATAACAAGCACTCCAGAAATATTATTTGTGTCACATTCCAGGCCCTCTGCTGAGTGCTGAGAATGCAATGGCAAATAAAAACTGTCACAATCCCCAGCTTTGTTAAACTTTCAGTTTACTACTTCAAACTTTATGCTGTTTTCTTCTATTAAAACAGTTCATATTATAAAGTTGTTACCAGGTCATTAAACAAACTTTAACAACGGAGAAAAATTTTTGAAGTATTTCAGATGCCAAACTGCAGACAGCATTTCTTCTTATTTGTAAAGCTATGTGACAATAACATTATCATTCCTTTCTAGAGCCAAATTATAACTTTAGTTTATTTTGTGATTTATTGGTTACTTCAAGACATTAGTATTAACATTTTAAAATATCATTGCCACAGTTTTCTATCATAAAGTTATCTGTTTTAAATATATCATTTAAAATATTTATGTGATCTTAATCTATTTGGGTGTAACCCTTTCCCCTCACCAATGAATCTCTACCTACAAGACGGAAGTCAATGCGAAACAGATTTGATGCAAAAGAAATTTACTTACAGAAGGTTTGTTTTTACTATTCATATTTAGAATATTTTATAAACTTTCCTTCTTTTGTTTTAAAAGTAATGAAAGTACAACAAGATATTTTTTAAGGCTTATGTCCAATGTCATCTAAGTAGTCCCTAGACGTGGACTTCAGTTTGCAGAAATGTCCTGCTAAGCTGCAGCCAACGAGAATCTGAAAGACACAGTGTCTCAGATCTCATTCTGAATGGGCGAGAGATCTGCCCTAAAAATAACCTTAAGAACTGGCAAGAAGGTAGAAAGCATAAGCTTTCCTCTAAAATTTCATTAACCATTATTTGCTTCCTCCTTCTACATTTGATTTCATCCAATTAAAATTATCATAGAGGTTACAATAGTAAAATCTGAACAGGGTACTGTGAAATATCTGGTATACTATATAACGGTTTGTATTTGAAAACACAGTATGCTGGAGTGATAAAAAAAAAAAGTACTTGTTTAATTATAATCATTTATACACAAGAACCTCATGTCATTTGGCTTTAATTTTTGTTCAGTGTTTGGTACCAACTGAGCTAGAAAAAGATACGTTATTGACGAAGATGTTCACATGCTAATCAGGACTGCACTCATCCTCAAGACCATTAATGCTGGACTTTAGATAACTACTTGATTAAAGCAGTTGGGATTCTGACCCACTTTCAGTCTTGGCAGTTTTAATTAGAGTGTAACTCAGTGTTTAAATTCCAAGTAGCAAGTGGATCAGCAAGAAATGGATTAGAATTGCTTTTTAAAGAAGGGGAAAGGCAAGGAAATAAACCTCTATGCCTAGTTATTTACAGAGGCCCTCACATTTTAACCATTTAAGTTTCAAAAAGAAAAGAACAAAGTGGAGATGAACTGTAAAAGGTGTTCTTGTTTGAGATGGGAAGTTGGGCCAGGTTGCCTCTAATGTGAACTTACTAACTCAGTTATAAAACTTTATGGTGAAACATAGCATCTGTTCCAAAAAAAAAAAAAACAACAACTGTATGTGTGTATTCAAGTCACTTTTCTCTAACAATGAGTTTCCAAGATAGAAATGATGCTGTCTCAGGCCATGACCTTCCTTTAAGCTGAAGTAGTCACTGCTTGACAAACAGTATGATTTTTAGATAGTCAGTAACCCAGATGACTCCTACACATTCACTGAACAAACTTCATATAAAAGCAACATCATGATGAATGGAAGAAAGGCTAAAGTTGTCAAGGATTGATTTTACTTGGGTCCACAATCAATGCCCATGGAAGCAGCAGTGAAGAAATCAAACACCATACTGCACTGGGCAATTCAGCTACAAAAGACCTCTTTAAAGTGTTTCAAAGCAGAGATGTCACTCTGAGGACAAAAATGTGTCTGACCCCAAGCCATAGTATTGCCATTAACCTCATATGCAGGTAAAAGCTGGATGATGAATAAGGAAAACCAAACAAGAACTGACACCTTTGAGCTACTGTGATGGGGGAGAATACTGAGTATATACCGTGGACTTCCAAAAGAACAAACAAACCTGTCTTGGAAGAAGTACAGCCAGAGTGCTCCAAAGAAATGAGGCTGGAGCAACTTCATCTCATGTACAGTGGGCACGCTGTCAGGAGAAACACATCCCTCAGGAACAGTCAGAGGAAAAGAAGAAGACCCTCAGCAAGACAAGGTGACACAGTGGTATAACAGTGGGCTCAGGCATAACAACTCTGAGGAGGACACAAAACCGGGCAGTGATTTGTTCTGTTGTACATGTGGTCCCAGTAAGTCTGAACTGGCTCAGTGGCATTTAACAACAACGTATGTATTAAGTACCTAACTTTGCCAGGTGCCATAGATCAAGAGATGTATTCCATAGCTCCAAGGGCCTCCGAGTCCAATGATGGAAACAAAGAACAGAAATAATTATTAAATACTGTGCTGAGAGCTTGTCTTAATCAGTTAGTGCTGCTATAATGGAAATACCACAAGTGGATGGCTTTAACAAAGAGAAGCTGATTCGGTCTAGGTGGCTAGATTCAAAATTCAGGGTATTAAGTCCAAATTCAAGGTGTCACCGACAGCGGAAGGCTTCCCCTCTCTCACTGTCAGCTTCGGAGGTAGGCTGTTGTGATGTATCAGTCTTTCCTTGGTCTGGGAGTATCTCAGAGCAGGAACCCCAAGTCTAGTAGATGCGCTTTCCTCCTGGCACTGCTTTCTTGGAGGTAGGAGGTCCACAACTCTCTGCTTGCTTCCCTTTCATCTCTTACAGGATAAAGTTCGTACAACCCGTACTCCGGGAAAACTCTCTTAGTAAGACTGTTACAGTCTCACCCGAGTCCCCTTTAGTACAATACAATCTTGCTCTATTAACAACAGGCATAGATTAGGATTTACAACATACGAAAATCCCCAAATGGAGGACAATCACACACTATTGGGAATCATGGGCCAGCCAAATTCCTACACATATTTTTGGGAGGACACAATTTAACCCATGACAAAGCTAAAACAGGAAAAGATGCTACCCAGCTATATGGCTCATGACAGGTTTTCAGCCCTCATCATCAAGTTTCACCTGCAGCTTTTATTACTGTTCATATTTTCGTAACTGAAAAAGGAAACACATTTTACAGTTCATCACTGATGAATACATTTCAGTATGTTATATTAAAAAGCCAGGATATATTCCAGACTCTTTAAGGCTGAATCTTTCTTTCTCCCATGTATGTCTTGGCTTTCCAGTTAGAGACAAATATGTGTTTCAGACCTAACATTTTATAATGCCTCCTATAATGAAATATGCACCACACTACACACACACACACCCCAATTCACATATTATCTGTCTCTGATATTGACATTTGCAAAGATGGCTCTTGTTCTAAATATCTCGCAAAGCAGGAGCAGTTCAGATCTCACCAATGTGTGTAGGACACTTACAAAATCACTGGCCAGTACTACTGACTTATTCACAGCTTTTTAAATATCTTTTGTAACAACTCTTTTAATAATGTCAAATTAGACAAAGGTTAGGTACAGTATTTGGAATGAAATGACTCAGATTAGAGTTAGCAGGTTTCCTTTTGCAAATAATCAGAGATGTAACTAGTGTCAGCACCCAGATATGGTATTCCTCCACAGTTGTTCACATGCCAAAAAAAGATATTAAGATTACCTGATCCCCTCTACCTCCCTACTTGTTGACTTTTACCCTCAGAGATATGCAGTGATAATTTTGTAGCTGTATAAATTTTTCTTTGCTGGTGTTGAAAAACAATCTTGGCTTGGCATTGGTACAGTAATTAAGAGCTCCCTGCTAACCAAAAGTTTGGCAGTTCAAATTCAGTAGCCTGTATCTGGAAACCCTATCGGATAGTTCTGCTTTGTCCTGTAGGATTGCTATGAGTTGGAATCAATTCAACAGCACTAGATGTGTAGGTTTTTTGTTTCTTTGCTTTTTAAATTTTGAGAGTTCTAAACAGCCACAGGAAACCCTGATGGTGTGGTGCTGTGTGCTAAGTGCTATGTCTACTAACCAAAAGATCAGCAGTTTGAACCTGCCAGGCACGCCCTGGAAGCTCTATGGAGCAGTTCTACTCTGTCCTATAGCACTGCCATGAGTTACAAATGACTCCGCAGCAGTGAGAAACCTTAAGGCAAGCACTGTAACATGACGCCCTAAGTCACAACTACATTAGAAGGGCAACTCTTCCGGTTATAATAAAATAGTGGGCAAAAAGGGAAGGTATCCTATAGAAGCATAAAGCCTGGAAGGCTAAAGGTTTGCTACAAACATCCAGGTTCCACAACTTATCCAGCTCTTTAGAAGTAACTAGCCAAAACGGAACTCATTTCTAGAGGGGCTCTTCAAGCCAAATTGCTGCTGTGCACTATGCCTGAGAAGATTAGATTGTCACCACCTTCCCAATCAGAAAAACTGGGACACTAGATATGACATGAGAGCTTGGAATACAAAGCTACTGAGGAGTCAGACGCTAAGCTATCAAATGAATAAAATTACTTCTAACATGCATTATTTTTGTTTCATCAATAAGAAAGCAGGCACCTCTGTGTTACTTCATAGGGTAGGAATGCTTTCTGGAGTTTGAGAGTCAAGAGTTGCTTTTTAAAATAGCAATACTCTTATCATAGTAAAACTTGCCTGCTGAGTCAAAAGGAAAGTTGGCCTCATCTACCTTTAGAGCTCAGGGAGAATTTAAAATGTAAAGATGCCTAGCATGATTCCAGCTGTTGGCCACTACGGATACTTTTAAATATCCAGTCTTTTATTGATCTGAAGGTATATGGATAAGCAGATATATAAATGGAAAATAGAAAGGAGACTGTCTTTAAAAAGTCCAATAGATTGAAAGCAAACAATGAAAACCTGTATTTTTCTTTTGTCTATGAGAAGGATCTGGCTTTACTGGACCCCCACTCCAGGAGACAAAAAACATAAATGAGTGTCAAGGTGTATCTCATCCCTTATGATGAAGAAGGAGGCAGTTCTCAAAAAAGAAATAATATTTCCAATAGGGACACTGAAACTAATGCTGATTTGATGTTTAATTCATCTTTATCTCAGTCCCTGTCAATTTTTATTCAGTTCAAATAGAAGATATCATAAAACTCTGTTTTAGAAAGCCTCTTTACTCTCAAAAAGTTTCATTAATAGGAATGATGCAATAGGTTCTCTACCAGTAAAATGTGCTCCTGGAAACATAAACATTGATAAATTTCAAGAGAAAATTTTGGCATAAAAGATACAAAATATGTCAAGAGAGGAAAATCATATTTGTATAATAATGTTGGGGCTATGTCAAGGATCAGAATATCAGAAAGAGGGTGTGCCTCTCTTTCTGCCTAAGGGTCCAAGTATTTCGATAGGGAGTTCTCCCAACATTGCTTGAGTGAAGGTGAAATCTTAAGAGGAATTCTGCAGTAATCATATAAGTCAAAAGGAAACTCTTGTGATTAAGAGAAGCCAAGGAGCCCTGGTAGAGCAGTGGTTAAATTTTTGGCTGCTAATCAAAAGGGTGGCAGTTCAAATCCATTAGCTGCTCCTTGGAAACACCAGAGGGTAGTTCTACTCTATCCCATAGGTTCACTACAAGTCAGAATCAACTGGAGAGAAATAATTTGTTTTTTTTATGGTAATTTTCTGACTTGGAAATTTAAGAATGGAGTACAAATTGCAGTTAAAGTTCACCTACTTGGGTTTACGATAAATTTACAAGTAGGGAGAAATGTGCCAGCACTATTTGACTATTTGCAGAAGCTACAAACTGCATGAGCTACTGAAGGGAAAGAAGGAAAAAGAAATAGAAAACCATCAGCATCAGAATCTTTTATGTATTTACTTATTTTAAACAAAAAATCTAGGTACTCTCCTTCTTTGGAAGAATCATCTGTCCTCTGGGGAACGGTTACTACTGGGATAACCTTAGGGAGGTCACTGCTGATGGAAGATACATTATTTGTTAATAAGAGAGATTACTTAGGCATCTCAGAGAACAATTTGTGGGATGCCCACCTCTGTATGGGAGAGTAAGTGCTAGGATCCTGTTGGCGGCTACAGAAAAGGTCTGGACTTCTAGGGCATACTGAGATTACTGGCAGGCAGACCTTCCTGGAAAACATCTGCCATTTCTTTCTCTCACTTACCTTCTTGTTCTAGAAGCAGAGGTAAACAGTATATTCTTTAACATTCATTCAAATTACCCCTGTGCCCAACGTATAGGTGAAAGAGCAACCACGTCACTCATACCCACAAACAAATCTTCCCTCTACCCAACCATTTAAATTCACAAATTTCTTCTTTCCCTATGAAAACCCAGAAATTCTATGGCAAATTTATGAAAATAATAATCAACTAAGAAAGGAATGATAAACACAGTTAACAAATCTGTTCTAATGCCTAAATTAACATTTTGGAAACAAATAGAGAAACAAATAATTAAAATTATAACAGATCAAACTAAAAAAATGTATTTTCAAGAAAAATCTCTGGAAAAAATTGGAACATACACTGTTTTACTATCACAGCTGCCATTTATTCAATAACTGAGATGAGCCCTGAAAACCTCAGTAGGGGACTGGTTAAGAGCTACGGCTGCTAACCATTTGCTCCTTGGAAACTCTATGGGTAAGTATCTATCCTAAAAGGCTGCAATCAACTTGACAGCAAAGGGTTTGGTATTTATATTTACATACATATAAAATAAACCAAAACCCAAACCTACTACTGTCAAGTCGATTCTGACTCATAGTGACTCTCTAGGACAAAGCAGAACTGCTCCGTAGAGCTTCCCAGGAGTACCTGGCAGATTTGAACTGCTGACTTTTTGGTTAGCAGACATAGCACTTAACCACTAAACCACCAGGGTTTTCATATATATAATATACATATATAAGTATCCGACTCATGGCGACCCTAGGGGCCAGAGTAAATTATATGTATATATATGTGTGTATATATATATATATATATAATCATATATCTATTAACCCCAATGACCAATCTAAATTCCTAGTAAATTCTGTCTTTAGGAAGACCCAAAACATACTGGAAGTGCATTGCCAAACATATTGCCATGTATAAAACTGAACTAAAAACTCTAACTAGAAGATGTGGTCCAGAAACCCAAGCAGACAGGACCACCAAAGAGCCATAGGAATGTATCTGGACTCTCCCCATATGATGAGGGAAAATCATATCGACCCAATGAAAACTGATTTCTTGGGTTAGCCCCAAAGCAGCATCTCAAGCGGCCTGGAATATTTTGGTTAATTTATGAAGGTATAGAAATCAACTGGCTTCTGAGAAAGTGAAAAGAACAGGCTATGACTTTTTTTTCTTTTTTACCATTTCTTACAATGATAATTAGATCATAAGAGTTTGTTGAGTAGCACATATCATATGAAACTTTTTTCCCTTCTCTTCCAGTTAGCAGGGTTTGTCACTGAAACATCTGGTATGTTTAAAAACTATGTATAGTACTCAAGGCCAATTTTTGTCATATTATGAGAACATCACGATGAAAAATAAGCTTCAAAACTCACAAATGCAATTGTTGATGTACTAGTAGGCAAAAAAAATTGCCAAGAAAGGAGGAAGAATATGTGGCACATTAAAACAACATTATTAAACAGAAAAATGATATGTCCCGGTTTTGATCTTACTATATAAAAAGTGCTAACTCCCTCTTCAGAGATTTATCACTTCCCTCACGGCTTTCTGGGTAGCCTAAATGTTTCCAAAGTGCTATATTATTCCAAAGTTTCATAATAGTATTCAATGTAGCATAATGTAATATGGGCGAAAAAGAATTGATACACCTAGTAAGAGTTGCTTCACTCTCTTCACTGACGGTATCTGATCTAATAGGTGGAAAAATGTGCTGAATTGTCACAGTATACATTTCAACAAGAAAAAAATCACTCCAGCACAGAAATATTTTATGGAAGTGCTGACAATATATCAATTAATAATACCTGCAAGATACAAAGGGAGAATATTCTATTCCTTGCAACTAGAGAAAGTGCCAAGTCAAGACAAGATTTAATTTTATGTTGCTCCCCATACTGCAACACAGCACAAAAAATTTTACCTCAGGTAGGCTAGTCAGACCTGACAGAGATTTTGCTAACAGCCAGAGAGTGAACAAGAGCAATAGGCAAAACCATGTATAGAGTACCCTACCATCTAAGGAGAGGGAACGTATGGCGAATAAATAGATGTATTTGTAATCCAAATCTGTTGCTTTTGAGTCTAATCTGAATCATGGTGTCTCCATGTGTTACAAAGTAGATCTGCTCTTTTGAGTTTTCTTGGTTATAATCTTTCCTTAAGCAGAATTTCCAGACCTTCCTTCTTTGGCACCCCTGGGTTGGGCTTGAACTACCAATATTTAGCTTGGCAGTCAAGTACACCTCCCCTTGTCTGTCAGTTTGCCATACTGTGAGGGCTGGCAAGAAAGACAGAAGAAGAACTGATGCCTTTGAACTGTGGTGATGGAGAAGAATACTGAATACACCATGGACTGCCAAAAGAACAAACAGATCTGTCCTGGAAGAAGTACAATCAGAATGCTCCTTGGAAGCAAAGATAGGGAGACTATGACTGACATACTTTGGACATGTCAGGAGGAATCAGTCCATAGAGAAGGGTAGCATGCTTGGTAGAGTGGAGGGACAGCGAAAAAGAGGAAGACCCTCAAAGAGATAGATTAGACACAGTGGCTGCAGTGACGGGCTTCAGCCTAAAAACAATTGTGGGCATGGTGCAAGACCAGGCAGAGTTTTGTTCTATTATACATAGGTCAGAACTGACTCAGTGGCACGTAACAACAACAGTCAAGTACACACCATTTGGTCCATCTAGGGACCCACATATACATACAAGTTTACATTAAAAAAAATTTTTTTTTTTTTTAAGAAACTGGTAAAATGATTGTCCTGTAGGTCAGATACCACAGTCCAACAAAAGATGTAGATTTATTTTTCACTATATATACTTCTGTGCTGTTTAAATTTCTTCTTTGATGGTTCTATACATCTATAGGATATCATCTTGCTGACCTCTGGCTGGAGGAAGGGGAGTGGACGGAGAGGAGGGGAAAGGAGGCTGTTGGGAGGATGAGACATGTATGGAGCAGAGAGGAACAGTGTGCAGTCACCGGACAGGGAGAGCAGTGGAAGCTGCATATAGGGGGGCATGTAAATTTATATGTGAATGTACATTTTCACTCAGTTATGTTAAATAAAAATAGAAATTAAAAAAAAATTTCTTCTTTCTTTTTAAGCATGCACACATATTTAGAAAGTTAGCAAGCTGTTAAAGACCATTATGAATTTCAAGTGACAGTAAAAAGAAGTCTACTTTTTGACCTGTATACAAAATGAATTGTCAGTTATAACACAGATAATTTAATGACTGAACACAACATAGTGAGACTTGATACTTATCACTTATCTATCCTTGCAATTAGTATCTATTTTCTCATCTGTAAAATCGGTGTACAGTCATGTGCATATGTTCACATGTGTGGTAGAGGGACAGGCTGGGCATATTCATGACTGATTACATGGGGAAATGAAGGTGTTTTTATTAATTAGTAGAATGGGCCCCCACTATTCTGTAATATGTGAACTTAAACTCTGGTAAGACTTTGAAGGTGGCAACATTTTCCCTCCCTTGTAAAAAGTAAAAAAGAGTAACGAGAATCAGAATCTTTCTGTGGCAGTATTTCCTTCTTTTATGGTCTTTCCTTCCGCTGGATTCCAAAGCTGGTTCATCTAAAACACTGCTCCTCCATTTTAAAGATAGTGAATATTTTTGTGTATTTCCATGAGATACATTTTGGGAAAGTTATGAGAAATGTTTACTGTTTATCAAATGCATTTTATATACATTTTATGGTTCCCTTAATATTTTACTGACACAAAATGCCAGCCAGGCAGCTATAAGAACTCTATTCACCCTGTCTTTAACCTTTAGGCAAGTTATAACTGTTACCCCAGGTTTAACAATTAAGCTATGCAAGTCAACATTATAAGCACAGAGCTCAAACAGGCAAAAAAGTTCACTTTCAATGCATTTCCTATTTCATAATTAGTTCAGCAAACCACTTACATCACTGTATCACACTAATATGATGGTCAATTGATATGCACCAGAAAGGTGTACCCTGGAAGTAAATTGACATAGCTCCAAATTCTAAGCTGAGTGCCTCTTGTGTAGAAACTGTTTCCACAATGGGCTTGCAAAATGAACTGTAGTTTTGTACAGTAACTCAAGAGATAATAGATTATTAGCCAGTAATCCATTAGTTAGTTCATCTTATTTTTTAAGTCTACTCCAAGGAAACACTTTCAGTTTCCCAGTCTTTCGCACACTGTGGACTGTGGCATTTAATTTCTTAAAGGAAAGCTCACAAAAAGCTCTCGAAAGAGCAGACAGGGAAGTGGCTATCCAGGAAGTGAATGTCTGTGCTCACATTTACACACCACCCCCTTTGTCGTTGTGTAGTTTAAGATCTGTGAGACTGGTTAAGAAAGACATATTTTTCACTTAAGAAAAGAGCATGCTTGCTTCTCTGTATCATGAATGTCCTGTTGGAGGGATGATAAACATTCTTAAAAATATCACTCTTCAATTGTTTATGGATTACTTCTCTTTATTTTCCCATTAAAATAATAGTTTCTAGCAGAGTTAAGGAAGATCTTACTAGAAAACAGTTGTTTTCCTCCTACAGACTAACATTCCTGCAGGCAATACAGCAAATTAACCAATATAAATGTTTCCTTCAAAACACAGAATCTTTTATCTATTTAGGAAAAGATCATACAATATAACATGCTGAACTATTTCTATTAAGCCCAAAGATGACAAAAAATTGAAAAGAATAAATCTATTATAAAGAATTCATATCTGCTGCTTTGTGAGCAATCCATAATACACCGTATTGTGCAAACTATAGGAGATGATGACCTAACAATACAGAATATAGAGAGGCTTTTGACAACAGAAAAGCATAAGAGAGAGTATCATTAAATGGAGAGTGAAAAAAAAGATCCTGGATTCTTTTTCCTCCTTTATTTGTTGTACCACTTTGTAAAACCTCTCTATGTCTTGCTCTCTTCATCACAAAAATGAGACCTATGGTTTTATTTTTATAAAGTGCTTTAGGATTTAGGAGAACCCAGAATGCATTATATGATGAAAGCCACCATGGTGCATATCACATGACGGCAGCAGAAAAGGGTCGGGGGACCAAAAGCAAAACATGAATCAGCAATGAACACTCATTTTGTTTGTTTAAAACCCTGGGATGTGCAAATATATGTCAGAACTGAAGCTGACCCTCTTCTTTTATAACCACACATTACTATATTTCATTCTGGCTTTGAAAGCTCAGTTTAGAAGAAAGAATATGAACATAAGAGAGAGTAAGGAGGAGGGTCTTTCTCAAGCAAACCAGAAGTCATTAGAGGTGCCTCCAAAAGCTACACTAACTCATGCTGAGTCCCTCAAAGGGCCCGAGATAGAGGGCACTGGTCTTCCCTCTTCCACCTTCCTCGAGCACACCCAAACCAAACCCGTTGCATTTCAGCTGATTCTGACCAACAGCGATTCTAACACAGACTTACTCACTGAGGGGACAAATGTATAAAGGAAGGGATATTGTCTCCAACTGTACAAAGTTTTATGAGTGTTTAGGACCACAGGCAAGTCAGCACTGGGAGAAATGATGTATCCCATCATGCTGAAGAGTGGTCCAGATGGTGTGCTGGAAGCCAGGGGATTTAGGTCCCAATGTTTATTCCAACATTAATTCACTGCACTACCTTTAACAAATCAAACTCCTGGACACCTGTTTTCTGAGTTCACTCTGGGAGTGAGGAAGGTGGAGGATTAGTTTACATGATCATCTTCTAAGATCTAGAGTTCTATTACTCTTTGAGTGCATGGATAATGACCTAAGATCTAGAATACAAGATCCCTTAGAAAAGGGTAAAAAGTACCACAGTAACTTTTTTTGGAAATAAAGAATAAGTTGACTATGGTATCAGTATGACAGAGATAAAGAAACCAAAGCTCAGACAAGGGTCACAATCACACAGTGAGCTAGTGGCAAATTCAGGTCTAGACTCTGGGGTTTGGACATAAAGTCTGATGTTCTTTACACTCCAGTGGATTTCCTTTAAATTCTCCAATTCGAGAACTCTAAAATTAAAGTCATTAAAAGGCAAAAAACAAAAACAAAAAATACAAGCCCCAAGAAACAGGGACTCAACATATCACTCAGCACATACTGTATTTGAATGAATACTATTGCCACATGAATCTATTCTCCATTTTCTATTTGCTACTTTTGGTTAGTGTCTTAGTCATCTAATGCTGCTATTACAAAAATACAAGTAGATGGCTTCAACAAAGACAAAGTTATTCTGTCAGAATCCAGTAGGCTACAAGTCTAAATTCAAGGAATCAGCTCCAGTGAAAAGGCCTTTTCTGCCGGCCATGGAGCAAAGTTCTTGTCATACATCTTCCCCTGAACTAGGTAGGAGCTTCTCCAAGTAAGGACCCAGGTCCCAAGGATGCATTCTGATCCCAGTGCTGTTTTCTGGGTGGTATGAGGTTCCCTACCTCTGCTGGCTTCTCTTTTCTTTATTTCCTGTAAGATGAAGGTGGTACAGACCACACCTCCAGGAAACTGCCTTTATACCAGATCAGGAATGTGACCTTAGTACGGTGTTACAATCCCTCCCTAATTCTTTTTAACCTAAAATTACAGTCACAAAATGGAAGACAATCACACAATAATGAGAATTACAGCCTAAGCCGACACCCATTTTGCAGGGGACACAATTCAATCCATGAGAGTTAGTGTCACTATCAAGACACAGTATCCAGAAAATAAGCACTGACATTACCTTTTCCTTCATTGCCACTCAGAACCACTTTGCAGTCACATGTACCAACCAAATACGGCCGAACCCCATCTCTGAGTTCTTTCCTCATCCTGTATTCTTCTCCTCTTCTTCCTGAACAGATTTACATCAACTCAGGCTTTCATCTTTTGCCTCACCTACCCACTGCCACTGAGTCAGTTCTGACCCATAGCAACTCTATTCCCTCCTAATTGGCCTCCATGCCTCTAAAACTTCCTCCATAATATCCCTAGTTTTTTAAAACATAAAAATGTAAACAAATATACCTCACACTGCTTAAAAACTGTCAACAGTCATTAATCTAGCCACAGGATAAAGTTTCAGCTTCCCAGTAGATAAAGGTAAGCCCTTCTTTGCCCATGCCATGTCTCCTGAGCTCAGGTCTGTGCATCGGCCACTCCCATTCCATCCTTTCACAGGAACACATGCTGCAGGTCTTCCCCAGGGACTGCACAGCACACTGTGCCATGGCACATGCTACTGTCTCAATTTGGAAATCTTTACTCTTGTCCATTGTTTACCTGGACAAATCCAATTCAGTTGTAGCAAAGCTGAGCATGACTATTTCATTTTACAAATTCTGCATAAATAGTCCAAAGAATATTTACAAATTCTGCCAGTATTCTTGTGGATTTCTTCCAAAGAGATGACCAAGACTTCACATTCATAATTTGCTGAAAACTCTCCGAAAGAAATGAAATTACTGTTCATCTGTCATCCCTGATGACAGAAATGTTTCTTATTCACTGCTAACTGTTGACATCTAGAAGTTATCCTACAACACCACAATGTATGATTTAATAGTTAACTGAAATTCCCATCATAAACCTATCAATACTTACAGAAGTATTAAGACCTACTGTTACAAAGAACAAAAATGCTCAAATGTTTTATACATCAATGTGCTATCTAAATAAAATCAGAAGTTAGTATCCTAAGACATATTATTTTATTCTATAGAAAAGATGTGCAAAAAGATAGTTCTAATGGACAGCAAAGCTTGGCTTTAGCAAATCTAGAGGGAATGCTCGGGGGCACCACAATGATTCCATAATGATCTTAAAATAAATGGGATCCCATTTAAATTTAAGCTGCCATAAAGCATTATGCCAAATATTAAAGTGATGAAGAGTTAATACCACAGCATACCAAAAGTCATTGTTTAGAAGTAAAAGAAAGAAGGAAAGACAGAAACAAACAAACACAGACAGGCACCTTGTTGCTCAGAATGACTATCCAGTTAGTTACTAGCAAGTACACACTGTAATGATGCTATTACCACATAAATAATACTTAGTGTTAGATAAACTGTCCCTGGGTGGTACAAATGACTAAGGACTTCACTATTAGCTGAAAGGGCAGCAGTTTGAACTGATCCAGAGACACCTTGGAAGACAGACTTAGCAATCTGCTTCTAAGATGTCAGAGCTTTGTAAACCCTATGAAACAGTTCTGTTAGCATACATGGATTATCATGAGCTGGAACAGTGTGAGATAAATGTAGGTTTTTGAGTCCATGCCTGTTCACCTGTATTAAAATTGTCCCACATTCAAATTTGTGATTTTCTTTGTATTGTACTTTAGATGAAAGTTTACAGAAGAATCTGGTATCTCATTAAAAATTTAGTACACATACTGCTTTATGACATCGGTTAACAATCCCATATCAGGTCAACACTCTCCCTTCTCAAACTTGGGTTCCCGGTTACCCGCTTTCCGGTCCTGCCCCCTGCCTTCTAGGCCTCGTTCTTGGGCTGGTGTGGCCCTTTAGTTTCACTGTCTTTTATGGGCCTGTCCGGTCTTTGGCTGAAGCACGGTGACACCCAGGAGTGACTTCGTTACTGAGCTGAAAGGAGGTCCAGACATCACACTCTCAGGTTTCTCCAGTCTCCGTCAGGCCAGCGAGTCTGGTCTTTATGAGCTAGAATTTTACTACGCATTTTTCTGCGTCTCTGTCTGGGCCCCTCAGCTGTGGTCCCTGTCAGAGCAGTCAGCAGTAGCGGGTGGCCACTATCTATCACATTCAAATTGTAATTGTTCTACATGTCATTTTTTCAAGTTCTTGTCATTGGCTCGTTAATAGCCTCCTAAGGGTTTCATTTTTATATTCATCCACAATGTATATTTATCTTTTCCTGATTAAATATTTTCAGCAACTTAATACCTTTCTCAAAATACACCAAATATCTGATCTAAAGCACATCTTCAGATATGTAGACACAATACAGTAAAACAAATCTGCCAGAGAAAAAAGGCTTTTAACTTTTATTTCAAGATTGTCATCTGTAGTTGTATTTATTTTTGGAGAGTCTTGTTTAAAGAATGCTATTGCCTTATATTAGGGACATAATTAGTTCATCAATAATACTTAACCAACCATAATGTTAAGATCAGACAGGAATAGGAACTACTATATAATACGATGATTCATATTATCTAACCAGCTGGCATGATTTGGCAAACAGCATTTTAAAAGATATCACACCAGCTTGTAATCGCCTGGAGATGCAATGCTTCCATTCTCTCTGAGTGCTGAAGACACGGCATGTAAACTCTGTTAACTGCCATCATCCATTTTTCTATACCCTGGCAATTGGCAAACATGCCATGTGTGCTCAGTTGGGGAGTTGTGAAAAGGAAACTGCAAAAAAAAAAAAAAAAAAAAAAAAAAGCACAGACAAAAGGGAGTTAACATCCATAGCACTTTAGCCCTTTAAGGAGGTTGAGGATACCATCCATACTGGATTCTTTATGTAAAATACAGAGCACTGGTACTAGACTTCTTACATGCTACTGACAGCAATAAATAAAGCATGCAGAAAAGGGACTGATGACCATAAAAACGCACCCTAAGTAAGGATGTAAAGCAGGAAGCATGTATGCAGAGTCTGACACTTAAGTCCACAAACTTCATTGTTCTAAGTCCTACATACCTCACTGCTGAATATCACTACGGTCGCCTTCAAAGTCCTCCCCTTGGGAAGCTATGCACTGATGTCAGCACCTAGTCCGCCTTTCAAAGCAATTTTGGAACTCTTTCTGGAATGGCCATTGTACACAGTGGCAAGCTGGCAATTTCATAAACTTAAATGTACAGTTGTCTGTAAGGGAAGTTTTAGCAAGTAAACAAATAATTGTCTTAGAACACACTCCCTACTCACCTGACCTGGCCCCCAGTGCCTTTTTTATTTAGCCAAAGACAAAGGAAATATTGAAGGAAAGACATTTCAATGACATTCAGGACATCAAGAGTAATATACGACAGTTCTGATGGCCATTCCAGAAAGAGTTCCAAAACTGCAGTCCTTGTATATACTTGGAACTCAAAGCTCTACGTACATGCATTATAACCTGTGACAAACTGCCCTGTTGTTTTTCTCATGATTTAACAAACTGGTAGATTTACATTAATTTAAATACCTACCTCTCACCTGCCAATGATGAGTCAACTTACCAGCAACTGGAAGATAATACCAAAATGTACACAGTTTTAAAAACAGAGCATCTGTCAGCACTTTCAGGTAAGTAACCAAGAATCAAAATTTCTCATCAGTTTTCTTACAATTTTCTAAAACCAAAGAGGATTTCTTTACTACATTTCGAGCATCACATCCTATACAACATCAAAGAATTGGCCCCAGCTTCTGATTCACATTAAAAAACATGGACTGGTATCAACTCTCAAGACTGCTAACATGACAACAATATGAAAAATGCATATTAGTAATTCTCAAGTTTTCAACAGTACTTCTCTCAGATAAATTTAGCATAATCTCTTGATCATTCTGTGAGTCACTGGCCAACTCATTACAATAATATAATCAATATACTATTGAGAAAGAAACATCTTGGCAGTATGGGAAGTCTCTAGAAATGCCAGTTTCTAAATTCATGTCAGAGTATTACACATGTGTCGTAAGTGGCTAACAAAAAGTGCCAGATGATCCCTGTTGCTGAGATAATTGTTTTACTTTGAAGTTCCACAAGATCTACTGAGCTAGTCCCCAGGTCAGAGCTATGGCCCTCTCTCTCTTCTTCTTCCTTGGTCTTCAATCATAACGTAGAATCAGAAAGCTATTTAAAAATGGGACAAGTAAAGTTCTTTAGTGGTTCTAACGTTGCTTTTTTTGAACAATTCTACTGATGGGTTTTATTAAGAGGAGAATCTTTGATCTGCTTGCTAAGATTTATTATGGAAATTTGGTGTACTTTATAGGCCTATGAAAACCTTCAGTAATCTATGGTATTAAAAGATGAGTCTGGGGAAAATGTTAACAGGGTGAAGGCTCCCATTATGAAGCTGGGAGAAAAGTTTTAACACCTTACCATGAGTCAGAATTGACTCAAGGGCTGTGGGTTTGGGTTTTGGGGGTTATTGTTCATAGCCAAATAATTACACGGTTTTCTCTCCTAGGTGTAGAGCCTTTTTTTCAATCTCTCTTTGCACAATCACATATTTCTCTGAAACTATAACTTGTTTTACAAACTAGATTATTTTCTCTTTTTTGCACATCCTTAAATCTAAGCCTTATTATACCTTAATTTCTTTAAACAGCCATTTCTGTATCTTTCTTACCACTGGTGTATATAGAGGAAAGAGATATAGCAAAATGCAAGAGAGAACTGAAAAACTACATTTTACATTATTGATGTATTTTTAATGCTAATGCATATCTGGTTAGAAGCTAGTATGTGTGTGAGGAGAGGAACTAGGCAGCTAATGATACAGAAAGAATGAAGTCCCTTAGAAGTGATGCAGATAGGCAGAATTAGAACTAACTCTCCTTAAACGTAGAACCATGGAACTGGATCTGCAGAGTGTAAATAAACTTCTACTTTGGGACGCAGGATTCACTTAAGATGTTTTCAAATGGAAATGCACTTGTTTGAGACACTATGTTCCCAAGAGGAGAGAGCTATGGAAACAGACTTCATTTCTGCCGTTACCTATAGGAAGCTGAATCTGACAGCTGATTCTCCTTTGGACACGGAGAATTTTCAAGCCAAGAATATAAATATATCAATTTTTCTGTACAATACTGGTCTTTGTTTTATTCTGTGTGATGCTTTTTTGCCAGTTCAGTGCATTTCAGTGAACTCTCCAAGATTATGATGCATGTCTCAAGGAGAACATAGGTCCAAAAATTACTCTGTCAATTACATGTACTAGTTTCATTAGAGTTTTCATTCAATTTCCTGTAAGCAATGAAAGATCTAGTAACAAAACCATATTGTGCCAATACTTATCCTAGCCCACAAAGAGGAGACTGAAGCTCACACAGGTTAAAACTATGCACTCCCTAGGGTAAGAGCAGTTTCTGTTTTGTTCTGCATTGTATATTAATGGCCTTGCCCAGTGCAGTACAGTAGTGATATAGTACAGCAGTTAAGATACTGGAATCAGATACCCTTGGCTTAGAACACAAGTTTCCAATTCCATCAATTACTCAGTGGATAACCATGGAAAAGTTGTTCAACAGTATCCGAGCCTTAGTTTCTTCATCTGTAAAATGGAGATAACAACAGTATATATATTACAAACTTTTGATTATACTTAAGTGAATACAGGTGCTCTAATCAAATAACATCTGCTACATATAACTGTTAATGTATGATTTGTAAATTTTCATCACAATTATCATTTAGCACAAAGAACATCCAATCTGATGTCATTATTGAGTGAATGGATAAGCACAGCAATTAAGCACCATAACGCGGACTCTGGTTTTCTGACTTCTGTCTTAGTACCCTTCCCCTTCAAAAAGTAAAGATGTTACCTTGAAGACTAAAGTGCTCTTGACCCAACCCACAGTATTTTCAGTTGCACCACATGCATTGAAAGATGGACAATGAACAACAAAGACAGAAGAAGAATTGATGCCTTTGAACTGCGGTGCTGGAGAAGAATGTTGAGTGTGCCACGGACCACCAAAGAACAAACAGATCTGTTCTGGAAGAAGTACAACCAGAGTGCTCCTTGGAAGCAAAGACGGCAAAACTGCATCTGGCATACTTTGGACACACTGTCAGGAAGCATCAGTAGCTGGAGAAGGACATCAGGCTTGGTAGAGTGAAGGGTCAGTGAAAAAGAGGAAGACCCTCAACGAGATGAACTGACACAGTGGCTGCAACAATGAGTTTAATCATAAAAATGATTGTGGGCATGGTGCAGGATCAGGCAGTGTTTCCTTCTGTTGTGCATAGGGTTGCTATGGGAACTGACTCAATGGCAGCCAACAACAACACCCTTCCCCTTGCATTACATGATACATGTCATTAGAAATATCCTTGAAACATTGTTGGATTTAGTTTTACTAATTCAAATTTAGTATCTCTTGCAGGTAGATGAGAGGAAGGAGTTCTATACATAGCAGGTGTGACAATTAAGTCATGAGGTAACTGTTCTTAGTGCTGCATACCTCATTGCTAAATATCAGTATGGTCACCTTCAAATTACTCCCCTGGGAAGGTATGCACCGACACCAGCACCTAGTTCACCCTTCAAAGCAATTTTGGAACTCTTTTCTGGAATGGCCATTGTACACAGTGGCATGGTGGCAAGTTTGCAAACTTAATTGTATAGTCGTCTGTGAGGGAGTTTTTAGCCAGTAAACTAACTGTATTGGAACACCCTCCTACCCACCTGATCAGGTCCTCAGTGACTTTATTCTTTACCCAAAGATAAACAAAATATTGAAAGGAAGACATTTTGATGACATTCAGGACATCAAGGCTAATGTAACAGCTCTGATGGCCATTCCAGAAAAAGAGTTCCAAAACTGCTTTGGAAGGTGGCCTAGGCACTGGCATAGGTGCATAGCTTCCCAAGGGGAGTACTTCAAAGGTAACTGTAATAATAATTATCAATGAGGTATGTAGCACTTTTTCTAGGATGCGTTTGTGAACTTACCTGGCAGTACTTACAGACTTTATGCCAGTTAAATGTATAATTTTTAAACATTTTTTTTAACAGATGAACTGAGCTTTTCTATTTCATGCTTTCTCCATTATTTTTACTATACTAGAAATGCTGGAAACCCTGGTGGCATTGTGGTGAAGTGCTATGTCTGTAAACCAAAAGGTCTCAAGTTCAAATCCACTAGGCACTCCTTGGAAATTCTATGGGGCAATTCTACTCTGATCTACAGGTTGCTATGAATTGGAACCGACTCAATGGCACCTAACAACAACAATAGAGATGTTATTTCTAAGATGCCCAGACTTGAGAATTTATACAAAGAGAAACTTGGATAAAGTAAGTTCCAATCCAAATCTATTTTCAGTCTTGTATTGCCAATTGTTTTAACTGCCTTCAAGAAGGCAATCTAAAATTAAAAAGGCAATTGTACTTTAATTATAATAATGTGGGCAATTGTTTAATTTTACAAATTTGAAATGATTTGTGGGCTGTGGTGAAAATATTTTGAAGATATTATAAAGTTGAAGAAAATTACATTTTTTAATACAAGCAAACATAAGAGAAGGAGTACAGAGGTCAAAGGAAACAAAATCTCTAAAAATTATAATGCAGTTTTTTTTTTTTATTTCTTTACTGCCTTCTTAAAAGTTCCATGTATGGTGACTGTACATAACATTCCTGGTAAAAATAAGAGTACTACTACTTCATTTTTTTTTTTTTAAAAAAAAAGACAGAAAAACTGAGACATTGAGAAGTTAGGTAGCTTTTTCAAAAGTATAGAGTTACCTTGTGGAAAAGAAATAGGTAACTTGAGTCTTTGGTTAGAATTCAGTAGTCCTGATGGACCTATGATAGTTTCTGAATATGATCTTTTAAATACAATTATAGTACAAACCCATTGTGAGATCTTTATCTGGGTAAGTCTTCCTAGATTACATCTCAGAAAATTACATAAAATTAAGATAATAAAACAATTTCTTCTTGGGACAAAAGAATTAGGGTAATACTAATGGCAATCAGTATCTTCCAAACCAAATCTTTGGTTGTCAAGTTGATTCCAACTCACAGCAACAGAGCAAAACTGACTCATAGGGTTTCCAAGGCTGTAATCTCTATGGAGGCAGGCTGCCACATCTTTTTCCTAAGGGGCAGCTGATGAGTTCCAACTGCTGACCTTTCAGTTGGCAGCCAAGTGCTTAACCACTGTACAACAAGACCTCCTGATCAGCATAGCATGTCCTGAATAAGCTCCAATTTCTTCTTTTCGTTTAACTTCCCTGGCTTCCAACTGCTTTAAATGAAGAAAGTTTGTGTTTGCTCTTTTTTTTTTGTAAGATGTGACACACTGTATATGGACACACAGTCTGACTGTTATCCATTAACAGCCCAGAACACGTAATGGCATCTATATAGAAGCTATGGCCCTAACTGTCCACAATCTATAAATTTTTAAAATAGACCAGTGCTTCTTAACGTATAGTTCCTGTACAGCTGCATCAGCACCACAGAAGAACTTGTTCTTAATACACATTCTAGCTTTACCCAAGAACTACTGAGTCAGAAACAAAGGGGGTAGGGCCCAGCACCTGCATTTTAACAAACCCTCTTGGTGATTTTGATACACAGGAAGGCCTCAGAACAACGACTTAGACCCAGAGCTCCTTGATCCATATATTTGCATTCCCAGTACCTGTATTTCCAGCATCCCTCAATTTATACTTGCCAGGTCCCTATGTTTGAATATCTATTATGTATGTGTGTGTATGTGTGTGTGTGTGTGTGCGCACGCGCACGCATGTGTATCTAAATCTACATCTGTGTCTGTGTCTATGTCTTTATCTGTATCTATCTGAAAAAGCCACTGCTGTCAAGTTTATTCTGACTCATAGTGACCCCACAGAACTGCCTCACAGAGTTTCCAAGAAGCACCTCGTAGATTCAAACTGTTGACCCTTTGGTTAGCAGCCATAGCATTTAACTGCTATGCCACTGGGGTTTAAAAACTCACTGCCATGTGGTTGATTCAGACTTATAGTGACTTCAGGTTTTCCAAGAAGCCGCTGGTAAGCTGGTGGATTTCAACTGTGAACCTTTTGGTCAGTAGTCAAATTTTTAACCGTTATGTCATCAGGGCTCTCTGTCTCTCGGGCTCTCTGTCTCTCTGTCTCTGGAAACTCTGATGGCATAGTGGGTTAAGTGCTATGTCTGCTAACCAAAAGGTTGACAGTTTGAATCTATGAGGTGCTCCTTGGAAACTCTATGGGGCAGTTCTACTCTGACCTCTAGGGTTGCTATGAGTTGGACCTGACTCAACAGCAGTGGAGGGGTGTGTGTGTGTGTAATGTGTGTATGTATGTATATGTGTATGTATACGTGTGTGTGTGTGTGTGTGTGTGTGTGTGTGTGTGTATCCATACCCATTTCAGTCGATTTGGATTCATAGGAACATTACACACACACACACACTTTTTTTTTTTTCTCATGAGGGATGTCATCCGTTTCTCAATTATTTGAAAAAACTGCCAAATTTAATTTTGGAGGAGACGATATAGGCTGCAGATATTCAAATCTAAGTGTTCATACATACATACACGTGCAAACTACTGTTTTTAGAGTCAGTCTCAAAATAGCAGAGATATATACAAATAAATACAAACAGCTTAAGCCAAGGATACTCACTGATATTGTACTATCTACTTAAAGTGATGTAACTATTCCTTTGTATTCTGAAGGGAGTATGAATAGAAATCATCACAGCAACACTCTTGGCCAATACTGAATTTTACTTTTTTTAATTCTACTTTAGATGAAATTTAAAGAGCAAATTAGTTTCTCATGCAACAATTTATACACGAATGTTTTTGACATTGATTGCGATCTCCATAATGTGTCAGTACTCTCTTCCTTTCCACCCTGGGTTCCGCATTCCTATTCCTACAGTTTTCCTGTCGCTTCCTGCCTCCTCGTCTTTGCTTTTTGGGCAGGCGTTGCCCATTTGATCTGATACTTGAATGACCGAATAAGCATGGGTCCTCACCCGTGTTATTGTTTGTTTTAGAAGTTTATCATTGGCTAAAAGGGGAACTTAAGGAGTGGCTCCAGTATTTGAACTTTGCAAACTACTTTGTAAGTCATACAAACTATATAATACCTTGAATTTCTACCTCAACTTTCAGAGATATTAAAAAGATTTTTCATCTTCTTTTCATTTGTGTTACACTGATGGTGTTTCTTAGAGTCTTGAACCCAGAGAATTCTTAAGTTTTTGCCTCCATTTTCACAGGTGCACATTTCAAGATACTATTTGCCAAAATGCCACAGTGGTGGTAGAATCTTGTTCTGCAAAGCTCCACCTGGGAGAGTTAGATAAGTTAACTACGTTGTATAACATGCAAAGACATCAATAGACGTGGTCTACAAGACCACAGTGACTTCAAGAGCAGTCATCAAATTGATTAAGCAGTTGTTAATTTATTTCTATATTCCAAATCTCAACAATAGTCTGGATATCAAAGTGCCTTTACACATAATAGGAGACTTACGTCTGAGTCTGTAGACAAATCACGATGGAAAGAGCAAAAATGCACTTGTTTCCACACTCCCTTCCCAGCTTAAGTTCATTATATAAGGTTGGTTAAACTTGAATGACATAGAAACTGAATTTCAAAGAAAAAACAAAAATGATCTTGAAACTGCCATGGGTTACAGACCCCAATGCCCAGCTGCAGAAAGTGAGTTAAAAATTTAAAGTTTGTAGAAGTGTTTTTCAACCGAAATTTTTTAGTACAAAAGAAAAAAATTATATGTATTCCTATAAACATTTTTCAGATTATTAAAATGAAAAAATATAATTAAACATTCTCATAGATTCCAAGATTAAACATATGGATAACAGTTTGAACCTCATGTGAAAAACACAGCTTTGCCTAATCCATGCCATATTTCTTAGCCCTATAAAACTTCTAACATAAAAGTTAAATATGCACCCAAGAATATTTAAAGTAATACATATTACTTTCTATCCACCATCACCAAATTTGGAAATCATTTTGTGCTTTACATTTTATAGACAAAGATCAGCTTCATGGATAAGCTTGCTTAAAAAATACCCAATTATGTTTATACTAGATTGCCAAACTCATTAGTTAGCTTAAAACATCCATCTAATTCTTGAAGACTCCCTTTGGAGAGCCCTCAGCCTGAACTATCCAAGATATGCAATCCTATTCCAGTTCAGAGGATGTCCACAAACAGAAATTCCATAAGTTATAATGTTATGAGCAGGAATTCACTTGATGGCAATGGGTTTGTTTTGTTTTTGTTTTTATAATGCAAAAAAGAATTTACACTCAAAATATTTATGCAAGAAAATATTTATAACATCAGTATCTCATAATATATACATGACCCAGAGAGTATAGTTTAATGGAAGAAAAGAGGAACGGCTCTCACATTCTTACAGGGTTACCAACTCTGCTCATATGCTAAACTTTGTTGACAGTGATGATATCCTTGTTGACTCTTGCAGCTGTGCTTTAAGACAAACAATCTGTCTCAAGAAGGATGTGAACCATCACGTTTGCAGAATGGGTTTGGTTCTGCCAGTCTTATCTATCTGAAAGACATAGCTTATTTATTGCTGTATATGAGGTATGAAACAGCAAACTGTAATAAAGTTTCAAAGTTTTGTTTCTGTGAATTCCAAAATGAGTGATGCAAATAACTAAATGTAACCATACACATAACATCCAAAGCCAAATATGCACAATTTTACCTTAAGTAATGTAATTTCAGTTAGGAGAAAATTCATCTCAGTCCAACAGAATTCTCTATGATGAAAATGTTCTGCATTTTTGTTGTCCAATATTATAGCCACTAGACATTTGTGCCTACTGTGTACTTGAAATGTACAAATAAGGAACCAAGTATTTCATTTTAATTAAAACTATATTTAAATAGCCACATGTAGCTACCATAACGGACAGTGAAGGAGTTAACCTTTTCTTTTAAAATACAATTTCACACACTTACCTCTGCTTTTCTTAGGTTATTTTGATATTACATCAACATTTTATTAACTTTTTTTTTCTAAATTAACTGTTCTGCATAATGCGTTTCCTTTTGCTTTGTATTCTATTCTGTGATATACTTGTAAAAGCCTATCATAATACTGGAAAAGAATTTTCAAGAACCCCCATACTGTTCTCTTTATTAAGCCAGGTTAAGTTTAGCTCATTTAAACATTTTTCTCTTCCCCATTTTCTTTTGTTTTTCCTGTTCTTTTCTATACACATCTTCTTATACGTGAAGCCAAAGTAAGATGCAACATATGAAAACACAGTAAGGCCTGCTGGTGAAAGAGAGGAGGTGGGGCAGGTGACCGACTTAGAACACTTTAGATTTATAGAAAAGTTGCAAAGTGTCATGGATGAAATTATGTCTCCCCAAAATGTATCCATTTGTTTGCGTCGTGATTCCGAATGCTGTATGATTGCATTTTGTCATTTGATGGGATTTTCCTACATGTTGTTAAGTTCTATCACGGTGCTTTAATAAGATGGATTAGCAGCAGTTATACTGATGAAGTCTACCATTTGGACAGCATGTCAAGCCAATCTCTTCTGAAATACAAAAGACAAAAGCAAGTACAGACACATAGAACCTCTACCACCAAGAAAGCAGTGTTGGGAGCAGAGTGAGTCCTTTGGAACTGAGGTTCCTTCACTAAGATGCTTCCAGTCCAAGGGATGACTGATGACAAGGGCCTCCAGATCCGAGAGAGAGAGAGAGTGCCTTCCCTTGGAGCCAGCACCCTAAATTTGGACTTCTATCCTAGTGAAAATAAACTTACTACTGTTAAAGCCATCTACCTGTGGTGTTTCCATTATAGTAGGACTAGATGACTACGACACAAAGGGAAGAGAGTTCCCATATACTTCTACCCATTCTCCCCAATTGTTAAAATATTAGTATGGTATACTTGTCACAACTAATGAATCCATGCTGACATAGTATGGACTAAATTTCATACTTTATTTGGATTTCTGTAGTTTTACCCAGTGTCCCTCTTCTGACCCAGGATCCCCATCCAGGATACCACATTACATCAAGTCATCATGTCCCTTAGGCTCCTCTCAACTGTGACAGCTTCTCAGAATTTCTTTGTTAACTGACTTTTAATTAGAATTATTGTAGTTTGGCAAATTTATGTCTTACTTGCTAACAACACTTATGGAAATAACAATAAAATTAACTATAAGATCAGAGAGATGACACTTTAAGATCAGAGAAATGACCAGACCCTGACAGAGACAATTACTAATAATATCAGCTACTCTGAACAATGGAAGATATCCCTGGGACACTCGTAGATGTGGGTCAGTTCTGACTTACTACCTATGGGGGACCAGCTACTCTCTAGTGAATAAGAATCAACATTAATACCACTTGGATTTTAGGTCTAGTTCATTGATAACATCAAGTAAGATTTGACATGCCTTAAGTTCTCTTATCCCCATCTTCCCTACACACATATACAATACATTACATTATGGAAGAAAATTTGTCTGAGGCGATGTATTTTTCAAAAACTACTCTGTGGCTACTCAGCAATCTGTGCTATTCTATATCACCACAAATGGCAACTAATAATTGTGTTAGCATATTTGTATACATTGAAGTTGAACGTTGAACCTGAATAAAACACTGGGTATTTTTATAATCCCTGGATGATCTGCAAAATCAGTTACTGCTCTTGGAAAAAGTTTTGGCAGCTATAAAGAATCTTAGAATTCAAACTATGTGAGGCAACTTGTGACTGTACTTTTACAAATGTATCAGCTTTAGTCTGACCATGCATTCCAGACAATAGCCTCCTCCTTTTATTTACTTTTTCCCCAAAGCAACATTTCCTTGTCACTGGGAATGTATCTGAGTAGTAACGAGATTTAAAGATCCAGTATTTTTCTTTTTGGCTTCCTGTCTTTCACCAACTTAAGACTGTTTGCCCCTCTTTCTTCAAATGGTTCTTTGCTCCAGTTTCTCAGCCCTTGTCATTAACAAATAAGATGCTATTTGTCCTGCATCATCTGACTCAATTTCTACATTCACCGAACGTTCTACGTTCCCCTTGTTTTTTCACAACTTATATTTTAGCAACTTTGCATCATAGAATTTAAGAACAAGGATCAACCTTTACACTGTGTGGTATATGCCCTTCATTTGATATTTGAGAAATCTGAGGTTCAATACTTAACCAAAGATCATAACGTTTGTCAGCAGGCTAGTCAATTCCATCTTTGGTATCCTAACTCCTAATTCCTAAGTCTCTGTAAAGTATGAAGTGATTCCACTGCACCACACAGCTTCTGCATTTCATCAAATGCAAGTTTGCCCAAAGGGAATTAGTTCCTAAAGCTCCCAGAGCACGCTTCAAAAATGGTCCTACTTTTGAGACACAACCCAGACTTCGCAGGCCTAAAAGGAATAAGACAGTACTGAATGTATCTATTAAAAGTCATAATATACTGCCCCAAATAGGGTGGTTTAAGTCTCCTTCTACATACCATCTCACCCATCTTGTCCCTCTGCCTAGTCTTTCTAAGCCATGTCTCTTTTTCCCTCATATGGAATCAATCCTCTTCTGATGTTCCTCTGTACTTCTCATAATGGCTGCACGCACCAAGCATCACGGCCGTCCTCGACCTCTGGACCCCATTTTGGGGGTGGCTCAGTACTCCTCAGCAATAGGTAACAGCTCCTGGGAGAAGAGCCAAGGGAACAGGCTGACACCACCACAAACCCAGTTTCATCTCTCATTATCTGTTGTGCTGCAAGAGTATGAGCTGCCTTGTTCTGCGTAGATGAGACCACTCTCTTTCATGCTTCCGTGCCTTGGTACATGCTGCTCATTCTCCTTTTCACCTCATAACCTTTCAAGTTTCGTCAAGATTCTGATAAGCCATCAACTCTCTATGCTTTCCTTGACTTCCTCTTCTCCAGAGTTAGATGCTCCCTCTTTGAGCTTCCACAGCCTGCTGTATGTAACTCTGTTATGCTACATATCACATTGTATAGCACAATTCCAACAGGTACATATCCCCACTAGACTTTTTTTGAGTTTTCTACCAGCAAGAAACATGCCTTATTCATTCTGGAACCCTTATCAGGCTGCTTAGAAGAGGCAGTAACAGTAATACTTAATATGTGAATATGTACCTTTGCTAGGCAGCATACTAAGGCATTGACAGGAATTATATACTCCTCACAATGCCCTTAAGCCATACTGCTCTTACAAAAAAAAACACAAGGCCCCGAAAAGTCAAATAACTTGTGTGTGCTCGTACATCAGTTAAGCTACAAAGCTCAAATGTAAGTCTAACTTTAGAGTCCATTTTCTTCACTACCTATTGCCTTTCCAAGGTGGGGGTGGAGGGGACAATTACAAATTCATGAATGTGAATCAGTAAAAAGAATCCTACGTGAAAGTATATGATACCATGAATTCTAAATGCTTGAACTGTCGATCATGGAATCCTACAGTTATAGACTGGAATGGCCAATTGGGACCATCAAGCCCAACTTCTTACGTTACAGAGGAAGCAGAGGCTCCAAAAGATACTGCCACTTTCCTCTATACTGTTCACAATACTGTAGATGGTTCAGTCGTTATAAATGTTACCACTACCACTGCCACCGAGTCAACTCTGTTTCACAGTGACACTATAGGACAGAGTGGAACTGCTCCACAGAGTTTCCAAGGGGTGCCTGGCAGATTCCAACTGCCACCCTTTTGGTTAGCAAATGTGGCACTTAACCACTGTGCAACCAGGTTTTCCTTATAAATGTTACTTCTTAAAAAAAGAAACACATAAAAAGCAATGAGATGTATACTGACTCTAAGCTGGGCCCAATTTTGAAGCAGGATGAAGCACAAATGTATTTTAAAAATCTCTGTTTATGTGTGTGTGGGTAGAACTTTAAATTTAAGGAAAAAGATGGATATTTAGTAAAAACCCATCAAAGTGTAAGTTTCTGAGGGGCACACCATATATTTGACTACTTTCCTGGAAAAATGATAGAATCACCTTTTCTACTGACTTATGAATAACTCTGTAGAGAATGTTAGAACAACTAGGGTGAACAAAAGTGCCTGAAAACAATCCAGGAACACTCTTTTTTCTTCAAAAGAAAATTCCAACTGCTCCAGCCAGGAAATGTGGCTTTGAACAAAGGAGGCAAATAAGAGCTGGCTCACACTGGATTGCACATTTCCCAAGTGTTTTCCTCTGAAACTGCAGCTTGGCCTTGCTTTCAGAGGCTAGTAATGCTATGTGACCAAGACTGTGAGTATTCAGAGACTCAAGGAAAAAAATTCTGGCAGACAACAAATTATTTAATCTACTTTCGTTTCCTGTTGCAATCCTTTGCTTAAAAAAAAAAAAAAGGTCAGCACAAAAAGAATGTGACTTTATTTTAATGGAAAAGGATTTCTGTGGATATGAGAATCCCATTTGTTTAATTCTTTAACAAAACAACATTCCTTACATTGAGTAAAAATTCTAACTTCATATTTTGGAATATCTGATTCTAGTGTATTTTAATTAAAATAAGGTAGAGCATTAAAAATTAGGCTATAGCTTCAGGGCAATTCAGTAATCTAACTCAAGTACTCATTAAGCTTTGTCTCTCTACTGGAGGGTATAACTGATACGTGATGTGATATGGGTCTTGCACTTCAAGGAACAGACACACAATGTTGTTATGAAGAAGACACACATTCCAGAAATAGAGTACAAGGCAGTGTGAAAAAAAGGCTTAAATATAATCAAATAAATTACTTTTGTATTTATGGATGTAGCGACAGACCCTGAGGCAGAAGTTAAGACGTCTCCAAGAATTGTTTTGATAGGTGACAAGGATGAAAAAGAAAACGATGTTCTCATGACGACAACAGAAAAAGGAAACTATGAAATAGCATTCATTCGAGTGTCCATTCAACAAAATATTTGCCACACACCTGTATGTATATGACCCTGTGTCAAATGCTCGCATGACATTTCTTCTTATTTTTCAGGAAGAGTGAAGAGATCATGCCAGCGGGAACAAAGGGCAGATTTTAGCTAAATGACTTTGGATGAGTCACTTAACCTGCCTGAGCCTTAGTTTCCTCCCTTGTGGAATGCAGTTAGCCACCAGTGGTTTCTAAACTTTCCTTTAAACAATAAAACTCTTTTGGTGTTACAATGAAATCTTAAGCACAATCCAAATACATTAAGGAGCGAAAAGTAACTTCTCTGGGTTGAGGGAGAGACTGGGGGGAAAAAGAGCGCCCGGGTAGGCCTCTTATTCAGCCTCTCCTTCTCCATCCCTGATCTACACTCCAGAACTCCTCTGCAGAATTCCAAGATCACATACGGAACTGTTTTAAACAACTTATCTTCCGTTCCTCAATTTCTTTCCAATTGTAAAGTGTGGTGACATAGGAAATGTAAGTAATCAGAAGATTAGCTTTTAAACACAGTTTGCCTATAAAGGTTCCAAGATTTCAGAATGCCAAAGTAATATAGGTTCATTTTTATGTCAAAGAACAAACATTATGCTGAAAACTTTATTGTTTTAAAGTGTTTGCTAACGGCATTTAGAAGGTACCAGGAAAAAAAAGGCCTAGATATTAAATCATAAGGTCTATGCATTACTGGAGCTGGTAGAGATTAAACCATTATAGCTAAGGAAGAAGTAAACCAAGGAAGAACTGGTAAGCTCAAAAAGAGAAGAAGGATACAAAAGAGTCAAAAATAGGATACCAGTTTGTAAATCCAATTTGGTATGAAAAATAGATCTGAGGAAATGGATTTCAACACAGTACACACTGGAATTTCCCAATGTGATTTAAAAAAATACAGATAACTGATTATCACCCCTCAGAGATTCTGAGTAAATCATTTAGGGGTACCGTCTGGGCACTTGAATATTTACAGGTCCCCAAGCCAATTCTAACATGCAGTTAAGACTCAGAATCACTGAATTAGAAGGATACACAAGTTATGGCAGACTTACAGAGCATGCTTTAATGAACTATTTTCTGCTGTTTTTATGCTCTAGCTAATTTTTCGTTGTTGTTGTTAAAGTTGACTCTATCTAGCTTCTTTTCCAAATATTAGATACTAACTGTATAACTACAGAGATTATGTAATACCTGTTTTTTTTTTTTCCTGCATTTTCCTATCAACATATCTCTATGGTATGTCCACAGAGCCCTGTAAACAGACATTCCTATCTTGAAATACTACTTGGTCTCTATGAAACAAAACAAGGAAAACAAACATTGTGGAGTCAATTCCAACTCATGGTAACTCCATGTGTTGTAGAGTACAACTGCACTCCATAGAATTCCCACGACTCTGGCTTTTAAGAAGCAAATCTCCAGGCCTTTTTTTCTCAGTCACCTTTGGATGGGTTAAAACCACTAACAATCACGTGAGTCACCCAGAGAACCAGTCTCTGTAAAGGTATTACTACAAGTCAATAGAATTTCAGCATTTACTCTGCCTAAGTACAGCAAAAGAAAGCTAAAAGAAGTTGTAAGGTAAAGTAACCACTAACATTTACATTGCCTTCTACAAACACTATTCTGATGAATCTTAACACTTTTATTATTTAATGACAACAGATATCATGATTGTCTTTTTTTTCTTTTACCCCAAGGTGAGGAAATGGAGGCCCAGAAGTTAAGTAATATGCCACAGTGTCAGTCGCAGAATTTAACCCATGAGGCCTTAGGTCTTTCCATCTCTTGTCCAGTTCTCTATATAGTCTTCCCTTAGTATCTGCAAAGGATTGGTCCCAAGTCCTCCTCCTCCTCCACAGATACCAAAATCCAGGAATGCTCATGTTAAAATGGCATAGTGTTTGCTTATAACTTATGTATACCCTCCCATATGCTTTTTTTTTTTTTTTGGAATTGTGCTTTAGGTGAAGATTTATAGCCAAATCTTAAACATATATTATTTTGTGACACTAGCCAAAATCCCCACAAAGCTACAGCCTACTCCCCCTTCAGCTCCAGGTTCCCTGTGTCTGTTCAGCTAGTCCCTATTCCTTCTGCCTTCTCATCCTGTGTCTGGACAGGAGCTGCCCATTTGCTCTCTCATATCTGACTGAGCTAAGAAACACGTTCCTCACATCTATTATTTTTGTCTAACCCTGTGTAATACTTGTCTAAGAGTAGGCTTCAGGAACGGTTTCAGTTCTGGGCTAACAAGGCATCCAGTAGCTTCCATATACTTTAAATCACCTCTAAAATACTTTTAATATCTAATACAGTGTAAGTGCTGTATAAATAGTTATTACATAGTACTGTACTATTTAGAGAGAATAATGAGAAGACACCAAGCAAATAGTGCTTAACTAAGGAGCACGAAGAGACTGTGGATCTGTACAATGGTGGGAGACTCCAGCAGGGGATGCATAAACATCACTTCATTCCTGTGGATTCAGTGTGGTGCTTCCCACGCCAAATTCAAGTTTTGCTTCTTGGAAATTTTTTCCAGAATGTTTTTGATCTGAAGTTCGCTGAGTCCTGTGATGTCGAACCCATGGATACAGAGGGCCCCCTATATACTTCCTTCAAGCAAACAGCCTTGCTGTCAATTTAAGCTCTAAAAGGAAGAGAGGTGTTTAGTCACCCAAACTGTTTTAGTCATCTACTCTGATGTCCTGGGTCGCTATGAGTTGGACCTGACTCAACGGCAGTGGTTAATGCTGCTCTAAGGTATATACCACAAAGAAAAGTTTATTCTTACACAGTCCAGTAGGTTACAGGTCCAAATCTAGGGTATCCACTCCTCTGTCCGCTCTAGAGAAAAGTCCTTGTGTTGCATCAGTCTTTGGTCAGGGAGCATCTTGGTGCAAGAACCTCAGGTCTGAAGGATGTACTCTACTCCCAGTACTGCTTTCTTGATAGTATGAGGTTCCCTTTCCTTTTTTTTTTTTCCTTGTAGGGTAAAAGGTGGTACAAACCACCCTCCAGGGAAACTCCCTTTACAATGGAGTTGGGAGGTGAACTTAGGAAGGGATTTACAATCCCATCCTAATTCTCTGTAACATAGAAACACAGGAAAATCACAAAACGGAGGGCAATGACACAATACCAGTAATCACAACCCAGCCAAATTTCTATATATAATTTTTAGGGGACAAAATTCAATCCATGACACTGATCTCTTTTTCCTCTACATCCCACAGCTTTGTATCACTACAGTCTAATGAAAACATCTTATTTTCATTACTAAACTATAAGCTTTTTGAGGACAGGGGCCATGTAAGTTTCATGTTTGGAATTCCCCAAAGCACCTAACAGTTGCATGCACTTAAAAACTAATGGAAATTTTGGGTCTCTGCCACAAAGCTTTGACTAAACCTGTGCAGGTACGGGAATACATTCTCTCATAGTACTTTCTACTCTAGACCAATTTATTAGATTTGAGTTCAGAATCAGAAATACAATTTTCCAAGTAAATTCTACCACTTATTTCAGCCCTTTTGATGCGTACAGAACTGTTCTCCACATGGCAAATAGTTCTTCAAATAAGGAACTCTTACCATTATCTTCGCTGAGGTTTTTCTTCCCATTTCCAAGTCAAATCTTCCAGTTTCTGTAATTTCTTACACAGAAGTTCTCAGACGATTCACTTTTTTCCCCAACTTTTGCTATATCACACTCAAGTTGGGTAATGTCCCTTTTGCAACTGATAGTTCAGGATAAAGCCATGATTTCAGGAAGTGGCACAATCCATGCAGAGTTCAGAAGAACTACTACCTCCTGTGATCAAAGCACAACCAAGCCCATAGCCATAGAGTCAATTCTGACTCATGGGGAGGGAGACTCTGTAGGAGAGAACAGAACTGCCCTATAGAGTTTCCAAGGGCTGCCTGTTAGATGTGAACTGCCCAACCTTTTGGTTAGCAGCTGTAGCACTTAACCATCACATCACCAGGGTTACCTATGGTGATAGGGAACCATAATTCTAAAGGCAGGTTATGTTAGCATTCACACTCATCAAAGCTCAGCAGCTGGAAGGCTGAACCTGCTCTTCTTCATCTGGCTCAATAGTGACAATCTAGCAGTATCACTGTCTAAAGTAATTAAAAAGAAAAATTTGTATATCAGAGCTATTTAAGTAGTTTTCCCTAAAACATGAATAGAGTATTACTGGAGGGTTAACTGGTCAGCTCAGGAAATGCTTACCAATAATCAGGGATCTCAGTGTTACTACTGAAAGCAAATCTACTATGCCAGAAGGGGCTTGACAGTGCTGCATTAAAGATACACAGCATAAGTTACCAAGACATCATGAAGAACACAATATCTTCATCTTTTATTTTTTGAAAACAGCTTTACAGAAAAATCACATGTAAAATCTATCAAGCGCACTAACTGTTTTGAGAGTCATCAAGTTTGGACTTTTTCAGTTTGGCCTGAAGTCCCGTAACAACTTCTCAATCAACAGCTTCAAGGAGATTACTAAAACAGTACAAAGGCAATGCCAGCGAAATAGTGTCAAAACACTTTAAAACAGAAATTCTAACAAGTCATCTTTGAAGTTTAGAATAGACGTCTATTCTAATTCCTCCAATTAGAAAAAGATTGGTGTTCATCCCTCGCCCTGACTTATCCTGACACAAATAAAAGGAGGATGAATTTCAAATTACCTCTACTCATGGCTGTTTTATCCTAGACAAAGTTCCTGCCACAAAACAGAGGGTGAAGGACTTTTAGTGGAACTGTAATTGCCATAATGTTGATTAAATGTACACTTAACTCAGGGGAAAGCTTTTCTGTGGCATGGCAGAGCAGTCTTTCTAGTGCTATTAAAAAATCCTTCAAGTACAATCTTCTAAAAGTGGTACTTTGATGAGCAATACAACAACATACCTGAAGTTTTATTGCTATGTAAAGCAGAGAGATGGAACTGTAAAGCCGTGAATAACAGGGATGACATTGCATTACACACATGAAACACACAAGAAAACCGTTTACTTTATAGTTACAAATTGTTTTCAAGACCACATATGATCAATTTCATGTGATCATTTCTCAAAACTCATTTACTAGACTCGACTCCAAGGACTTTTAGCTATTTTTCAGAATCATACATAAGCTTAAGTGGTAAGTGTTCCCAACCCCAAAGATGATCAGGAGAAAAGTGCCGTGAGACAGAAAAGCACTTCCCAAACAGAAGCCTCAAATGTCAAGGGCAGAATACGTATTTGTTAAAGAAGGTTTAACAAGTTTGTTATAATGTGAAGATATAAGTTATGACTTCACAGTTACATCATTTCAAATTATTAAGTGAGACAGCTTACCAAAAGGCACATGTGCGTGCACCTCCCCCCGACACATACACAGCGAGACAGCACAAGCGAGTTAGATACTTCCAGAGACATCTTTTGTGATTAAGTGTAATGCTATTACCAAAATGACAGGCAAGGTTTAAGTCTCATTTCTCTAAGGCATTTGGAAAGGTTAAAGAGGAGAACAGAATGGCATTCAAAACAGTAAAACCTTCTAAGGGGTTCCAAAAAACTCTGCTTCCCTGCTCCTACAACCCCACCACAGATTCTTTTGACAGAGTCATGTCTAAACATTTTTAACTAATGTCAGGTTTAGCTAGCAAGACAAGTAGAAACCTCTCTCCAAACAACTGTGTAGGAATGGTGACTGCAGGATGAACCACCAGTCTTCGAGTGCTGGTTTAGAGCACAGAACACACTGCCAATTGACACTTGCCTTTGACAATCTGAGCACAGTCAGGTCACCCGACCCCCAGCCTCATACACAGCTTAGTAAACTACATTGCTCCCCAAAGAATAATTTATCTTTCCCTTTTCAGAGTGCTAGACTTCACTCCAAAGTGAGGTAACTGAGAGTGGTTAACCAGCTTCACACGAAAGCATGACTCTTTGAAACAGAGTGAAAAGAAAGAATCTCTTCACAAAGACAATTAGCTCACATGTTATTCTACTTACAAATTGATTAAGTACCTGTCTAACCAGCGAACAAAACGTTTTACATTGTACCTAACAACTTACGATTCCGAAGCATATTAATCCTTTGCCCTAATACTAACTAGGTTTTCATCATCTGTTTTTAATAGTAGTCCTGTTCTTCAAAGTACACATAAGATGACATAAAAAAAGGCAGAGGTAAATAAGGATGAGGAGCCCTCACAGATCCTGAGGTAGAAGAACAACAAGCCTAACCAAAGAGCCACAAAGAGGCACGGCCCCAGACCCAGTAAGTTAGAAGTTAGGGTGTGAATGGCACAGTGTCAGGTACTAATTAATCTCATTACCAAAAATACTTATGTAATGTGCAAATGGGGGTCACTTCTACTCTGGCCCCTAGGGTCACCATGAGTCGGATCCAACTCGACGGCACTTGGCTTGGCTTTGGCAAGTGCAAATTATATTTTACATACATACACACACATAGAAAAACCTAAGGATTTAATATATCCAATCCCCATTAAATTTGTCAGAGAATATTTGAACATCCAATTTCACTGTACAGAAAAGATAAATATATAACGTACTCTCACTGAAGTGAAGCAATCTAAAATCAATAAGGATTCTCCATATTGAAGAGTCAGATCAATCACCAATCGGGTGTCCAAAGAAACCTACTGTGTGCCCAACATGGGAGAACTCAGGAACAGAAATTCTGGTCCTCAGTCTAACATTCATATTTTCTTATACTCACTGCTGTCAAGTAGATTTCGACTCACAGCAACCCTACAGACAGAACAGAACTGTCCCATAGAGTTTCCCAGGGGAACCTGGTAGATTTGAACTGCTGTCTCTCCAGTTAGCAGCCACAGCACTTAACCACTACACCACTAGGGTTTCATATTTTACTATAGCAAACAAAAATAAACTATCTAAATGAGCACTAAACTGAATGTTAACAGACCAACAGAAAAAAGATGAGAATGATGGTGATCAACAACCTAAAACAGTCAAATATTAAATGACCCTTGACATTGCAATAGATATTCAAGAGGATCTGTAACACATGAACACTGTAAGAATGTGTACACAACTGAAACTTGAGTGGGCACAGTGGTCAAGAGCTATGGCTGCTGATCAAAAGGTCAACAGCTTAAATTCACCAGACACTCCTTGGAAAATCCTATGGGATAGTTCTACTCTGTCTGACAGAGTTGCTAGGAGTCAAAACTGACTTGATACCAGTGGGATTTTGCTTTGTTTTGTTTTGTATTTGATGTACATATCTATGGGAAGGATAAAAAAGAAAACCTGATTAGAACGAAAGATGAGACTTTAAAAGTGTGTGTAGGGGGGTGATCTACACACATTGAAATTTGGGACACAAAGAACATTTCTGACTAACAGGTAGACACTGTAAAGGTAGTGTTTATTCACCACTCAACCAGGATAAAATAAAGTTAGTAAAGGAAGAACATCTAAAACCAAAACTGGCAAGTCTAGAGGGCTCTTCCTTTCAAAAAAAAAAAAAAAAAAATAGGATGGCAAATATTATGAAATTTCTCATCACTTTTGTGGATGGGCAAGATTTGACTATTATTTGTGAAGAAGGAAAATCCGAAATCAAGTAGACCATCAAATAATTAATACAACAAGGAGATGATGTGAGGCACAAAAGAAACCTTAGGTGTGACATCAAGACTTTCAGATGCAGCATGGAATAGATAAAACTTTACTGCTGGAAGTTTTAAAGTGATATTCACCCTTCCATTGCCTGATTTTCTAGGTTCTGTATCTACCTTAGTCTCATATGGTTTGTTTCTATGCCAGCATAAATTTTCAATACTCTGGACTTTTATTGTACGTTATGCCTGTTTTTAAGCTTGATTCCCTCTTAGACATATACTAGATAAATCAGAAAAGAGATTTAAAAAAAAAAGCTACATATGGCTAACTAGTATCCAGTGGGATCTAAGAATGCCACAAAATAGAAAGGATCAACCTTTTTTTAAACAACAAAGAATTTCAACTGACTAGTGTTCACGTATTGAGTCACTGTGAATTACACAGAGCCTTGGCCAATATTTATTGCTACATGTTTTAGAAGCAATTTCCATTTTGATGGGTTCCTTCAAAAGTGGTATTCTGAAGCAGTTAAGTAACATAAAAATATAGGATCAAGATTATGTCTGTCAGATGAAAAATACAGCATTTATGCAGCATTATATAATCCATTCGCTAGTTTATGAGCCCAAGGTCCCCACGGGAGTGTCACAAACCCACATAATATGCTACAGGGTTATATTTTGCATTTGAGACTCCAAATGAACAGTAAATACTTTGAAAAATCACAAGTGTAACTCTAATACTTGTACTTGGTCCCATGAAATAAGTCCAAAATTACACATGATTTCAATTCGGCAGCTCAAAATGTCCTCAGTTTAGGTGATCCAGCCATTAAAATGCATGCACTTTTTTCTCCAGGGTGTCAGCATCCCTCAGTTGTAAAGATACATAGCACATAAATCAGATGGCCAAATTGGGCCTATGAAAGAACAGTTACCAATGATTCAATGTCAAGGAAGCCTACTGCAGTGTTCCCCAAGGATGAGGCCAGTATTTCTTAAACACTTCAGCTAACTGCTTTCAATAAAGAAAGAACACATATGATACTTAAGTTCAAAGATGACATCACACCAGGGATAGGCGGTTTGTCTAGCTCAGGAACGGACATAATTAGAATTCAAAACGAAAGGTTATGTCATGGACATAAATTTAAAAATAAAACACATGGATAAGATCATACATTTACAGAAGAAAAAATACAACAGAACAGCAATTTCTAGCAGCAGGCACAAATGTGTAAAAAAGCTACAGAGTCTGAGGAGAACTGAAAACTAACTTTGGTTTAGAATGGAATCATTTTCAAAAGGTGTACCTAATTCTGAAAAATATATACAATATGTAACATGAGATGATGCAGTTGTGCAGTTCCTTGGCATTCAGTATGAGCATTGACAGTGTCAGGTCTGTTTAAAAAGTATTTTAAAAAAATCTGTAAGAATAAAATAGATTCATGGTTAAGCAATTTAGAATTATTTAATCTAGAGAAGTTGAAAGGTGGGTAAAGATTTCTGAATACATAAAAGGCTATTCTGTGCATATTTACTGCTTTACATTTTAAGGAACAAAAAAATGTACTTCATATTGCAATGACAGGTTACACAAAAAAGTGTAGTTTTATAACTTTAAAGTCACCAATGCAGTTGACAAAAGGCAAAATTCTTCAGGGTCCTTATCTAACAGGCCTTACCACAATCTATGACTTTTAAAATTGTGGACTGAGTCCAAACTAAGACTGAAGACTTCATCAGACAATATCAGGAACTGACTCTCAATGCTAACATTTTCCAACATAGTTTTTGGAGAACTCCCAACCCCAATTGCCTTCCAGTCTTTCACCAGAGTCAGGACCACGGGACGCAAAAATAAATTTTTTCCCCAAAGGAAATGGTCCATTGACCACTGACTGCAAAATTAAGAATACTGTGTACTTTGTTTCTAATATAACACTAAAATTATCTTTCAAACTGGGGGGTTACTATATTTCACAAACTGACAGCTTATGTACAAAATGTAGACTGTATAATGCTTGTAAAATCTTTGACTAGTTGCTTAATAATTTTTAAAAATAATGATAATCTACATAAAAATGGAGCATCTGGTATACCCTGAGAAGAAAATCTGGCAACTTAGTATCTTTATTTTCACAATCTGCCAGTGCTGTGTAGTGAGTAACAAACAATGAATAATCTTGCTACCTGTCCTCCTCCACTTCTTTCTAACCAATCTGGTCCCAGGAGGCATGTGAGTTTGTCATGGCCGCTTTAGAAGTGTGAACATTTGTTTTTTTTATGCTACACAACATGACCTATTTTAAACAGTGCTTTTAGTATGCCTAGGACATCATACAGCCTTTTGATTAACCCAGGAGAAACGAACACCAGAAGTCAGGGAGTGGCAGCCTTTAATGAGCAGTTAACGTGGTTGTTCAGTTAAGCCGGATTTGAATCAGCTACCAAATGTTTCATTTTTCCTTACACTAAAATATGTTATTGTAATCCACTCTCCTTCTCTTTTCAAGAATTATGAACAAAATTAACCCTTTTGAGAGATACAAATGGAAACAGGGTGGAGGCTGTGGAGTAAAGAAAGAGGGCAGTATGTACAACAGCCAAGACCAGAGGAACTGGCGGTCACAACAAAGAACAGGACATTCTGTTCAAGGAAAAGACACACTAAAGGGCTTTTAAATTTCTTTCCAGGGATTCTCTCTAAGAAGTAAGCAAAGACCCAGAAGCAAGCTCATCTTTAAAAACTTTTAAACAAACAAATCCAACTTAAACATTTGTTTTCTTATACCCAGGAAAAAGATTATTCTTCTAACATTGCTGTTTTAGTAGATGACATAGGTTTACAAAAATGAAATGCTCCAGTCAGCATCACTACTGGAAACTACGGAAAACAGAAATTCTTGAATCAGAAGTACAAACTGAATTGGTTTCTTTAGTATGTATCCAATCTTATTGATCCAAAGATTTTAATACTGTCCGTTGCTTCTTCAGATAAAAGATTACCACACAGAAGCATGATTCAATAAGGAGCAAAGACTGGCACGGGGAGGGTGTGTCCACATGCACCGAGCAGGTTAATTGAAAGTACCAAAAGGAGATGCTTTACCTTTCATAAGGTAAAATTATTTATAGTCATACTCATAAGCAGAGTTTTAGAAACCAGCTCAACCATATATAAGATACATGGCATCAAAAGTATTTTCCTCTGAGAAGCTAGAAGTGCTTCAAATGCTTAACAAATATTTTTTATGCATGGCAAAGACACTAATGCTTCTTCAATTAACTGAAACAAAGCTCAAATTCAAAGCAATGAAAGGACTTGAAGGAGATAAAAAAAAAAATAAACTGTCAACCTACTACCTTTTTCTACTACAGATTATAACTCCTAAAGGGATTTGAAAGTCTATTGCTGAAAGGTAACAGAGGAGACTGACTTCTATTAATGTTATGTCCTCTGACATCTAGTCTGTGAAAATAAAAGGAGAAAGCATTAACTTTTAGCAGTGGATATGTTTTAAAAAAAAAATAAGCAAATTCTAAATAGCTATGCGGAATAAAGTGACCCAGCCTAGTTTAACAGAAAACCAAAATGTACTCAAATGAAACCTATGAACTTTGTACCTGAGAGACTGAGGGAGACAAGAAGGCAAACATAATTTAAGAACCTGTGAAGAAGAAGTAAAAGAAGTCACATATGTGTGCAACATTCCGCTGCACTGCTGCACAACAGGCAGTCCCTGAAAGAACTCCCACTGGAAACAGAGGCAGCCAAGCCGCTTGGTACACTTCCTTTAACCACAGCTTCAGCATCTTCCCATGACCCATTTTCACCTAGGGAAACTGAAGAAGACAACTCAAACCAACACGGCAGAGTGAACTAGAGCTCTGTGAACCGGTCACCGACCACCTGAAACCGAGCCTCTAGTTTCCAGGTGAAAACGGATCCCACTGACTTGTGTCTCAAGTCTCCAAAGCAGATGCTACAACTGACACTGGCCCTCTACCTAATCAAGAATGTTTTTGTGTGTAACCACGTGCACATGTGTGTCTGCCTGTCTGAGTGTATGTTACATGGAGCTGAGTGACCAAGGAGACTGGTGGGGAGTGAAGGGCTGAATCCTGAAGAAGAACTTCCGAAGCAAAAAGGATGGAAACATGAAAGAGAAGGACAGACACTGTGCCACACCCTCTCACTCCTTCTCCAGTGCCTAGCACATCACTCAGCACATACCAGCCATCTGCGGCGGAGCTGACTCCGACCCACGGGGACCACGCTTGTTCCAGAGTAGAACTGTGCATAGGGTTTTCAATGGCTGTGACCTTTCAAAAGTAGATGACGATGTCTTTCTTCCTAGGCACCTCTGAGTTGATTCAAATGCCAACTTTTCAGTTAGCAATAAAGTGCTTAACTATTCATGCCAACCAAGGACTCCTTAGCACATAGCACATGTTCAAAATAAAACAAAAAACTTGGTGAATTAGAAAGCAATAAAAGCCCATCGGTTGATATTACATGTTCACTGTACTAAGTATTATAAAACATGAGGTACCTAGGAAGAAGTCTGCTTCTTTATGATGATCACTGCTTAAAGGAACCAAAATCACATTGATCTGTGTGATAAAGAAAACTACAGACAAAAATAATACACACGAAATAATCATCCAAGTAAGAAAAAAACTAAAAAGAAGACAAACATTCTAGAAAATATTATTTGTTTCATTTCTGGGACATTCCATCACTGCTAGTGAGATACTTTTCTTTTTTTAAGTGATAACACTAACAGTGTTTTAGAATGCATCTGAAATAACAAATAGAATTCTTAGATGATATTGTGAAGAGTCATGACCTAAGTTCCACATCAAACAATCTAAGATGCATTTCTCTGTATTTACTTTCCTAAGCTATTTTGGAATTTTTGAAATGACACAGGTAACACAGTACCCATCCATCAGGCCATCCTTGACTTTATTAGAAGGCTTTCTCCTCAGTTTGTCCAAGGGAAGAGCTAGCGGGTTCAGCAGCTGTCACCATCTCAAAGTAAGCACGCCTAAATAAGGCTACATGTTTTATTTATGTCAATATTCCGTATGCCCAGTTTGTTTCACTTTTTCCCCCATGCAAACATCCATGCTCACCAGAGATAAGACATTCAAAATGTTTGTTTTGCCCCTGCTGACTTGGGATGGACTTTTATAAACCAATTGGGAAAGTAAAATCATAGAAAAATGTTTTCCATTATGTGTTCCACAGAACACTGGATCACATGGTTAAGCAAGTTTTGGGAACATTGATAAATACTAGTCTCTTTTCAAGCTTCACAATGTGCATGAGTATTCTAAAGGCTAATGGAGGTCCTATAGTAAACATACCTGTTTCCCTATTGCTCAAATTTATTTGACCACGGACCCAGTCTTCGGCAGGACAGTGGGATGGAGAAACTGGCTTAGCCTTCTCATGACATTTTTGTAAAACACACTACAGTAGTATTTTAGAAATGAGTGGAATTTAGACAGTGCCAATCCAATCCTGCAATTTAATGTGAAGAAATTGAGACACAGGTAAAGCCATTTGACAGAGATTGCACAGGCATTATTTATACTCACAATAACAACAACAAATCAGTCATTTTCTTTAGCTGTTCCCAGTTACTGTACTGTTTCACCAAATAAACAATCAGATTAGAGACCCTCCAACCTTATCTTGTTAACTTCTCTACCACAGGACAACCTAACCAAATCCATTGCCACTGAGGAAACTGCAACTCACAGGAGCCCTAAAGGACAGAGCAGAACTGCCCCACAGGGTTTCCGAGGAACACCTGGGAGATTCAGAATGCTGACCTCTTGGTTAGCAGCTGTAGCTCTTAACCACTGTCCCACCAGGGTTTCCAACTTCTTTATTAGCCCTTCTGTTTCCAAAGCTAACCTCTTCTCTTAGGCATCGGACTGTATTTTCCTCCACCTCCTTTGGGATCACTTCTACTTACTATCTCTTGTATTTTGTCTTCTCTTCTCCTCTTACTTTAACTGTCAATCTTACGAGTTTCCAAGTTCTATCTTTTCATCTCAGTGCACCCCCTTTATTCCTCTTATCCTTCACTGACAAATTCCTTACAAAATCCCAAACCAAACCCACTGCTGTTGAATCAACTCCAACACACAGCGATGCCACAGACAGAGGAGAACTGGCCCACAGGGTTTCCAAGGAGCACCTGGTGGGCTCGAACTTCCAGCCTTCTGGTAACAGCCATAGCACTTAATCACTAGGTCACCAGCATTTCTAAATTCCTTAAATAGAGTGTATATTTAACATTTCAACTTCCTCAACTTGCACTCACTCTACATTCATTGAAGTCTGGATTGTTCTATGGTACAGTCCTAAAAAAATTTTCACACTATTTAATCCTGTGCCCTGCAATGCTCCAGTCACAGGAAACTTTTGTCATTGCCTCTTGAATACCCAGTGCCCTTCTAGGTCTCCAGCCCATCCAAAATGTGCTTGTGTCTTTACTCTGCCTCCCTTCTCTGACTAGCAACACCCCTAGCATCTTACCTGAGCTCAAATATTACCATCTTCAAGCAGAAAATCACCCACTGAAGGTCACTTCCTTCAACGTACATGGAAAACATCTTGTACATATTATAACCAACATGACCAAAAACTTTTGTCTAAGCCAGGACACATTTGAGAATGAAAGGAGACTACCAGCAATTGCTCCAGGACAACAGGTATAAACTAAGATACATAGTCACCTTGGTAAAGTAAGATATATGGTCACCATAATTATAGCACTTAGCAGTACAGATTGTAATGTATTTGTTCAAAACCAAAAAAAAAAAAAAAAAACCAAACCCACTGCCATCGAGTTGATTCCAACTCATAGTGACCCTATAGGACTGACTAGAATTTCCTTACAGAGCTTCCAAGGAATGCCTGGTGGATGTGAACTGCCAAACTTTTGGTTAGCAACCGTAGCACTTATCTACTACACCACCAGCGTTTATTGGTTCACATATCTGTATAGCCTGTAGACTGCAAGTTCCTCAAAAAACATCTTCCTATCTAGCATAATGCTTAGTACACCTTAGACTCTTAAGAAATAATGCTTCTTGAAAGAAGTCAAATAAAGATGCCAGAAAAAATAGTGTTCTAAAAAGAAGACAGGTCACATGATAACAGCAGATTCCATAGCACAAAAATTCTTGATAAGAACAGGTGTAAGGTGGTGTACCACAACTAATGTTTAAACAAAACAAGCAAGAAATCTGTTCTGGACCTGAGAGTGTTTCCTGGGAGCCCTTGCGCTAGACAAGGACAGAAGTGAGTGGTCTATAATCTTTCTCCTCAAGTCTATGTTTTTTTACCTTCCCACCCCCCTAATGACAGTCTCATATTTATTCTTGAAGATCCACCTTCGATGTGACTTTTTTGCTGAAATCTTACCAAATTTATACAGGTGGTTAATTACCTCCCCTTTCCTACAGAACATTTTATTGAGAAGTAACATATGGCGCATCTAAACATGCCAGCAACAATGCCAGAAGTATTGAAATATACACTATGTCATTTAACTCTTCTAATAACTCTGTGACATAATGTTACTGTTCTCCACTTTAAGACACTAGATGCAAGGGTTAAGAAATTCCCATGATTGAAAGGTAAATCATGGAACCTGTATCCAGCCTCAGGGCTCCCATTTAAGCCCTCAGTTTTCCCCAGTACCGCACTAAGGACACTGCGTTGACTATTTATGTGTCTGTTTTCTCCACAAACCTGTCCAAGATCCATAAGCAAGAGGGACACTATCCCCCAAAGTCTTCCAGCACATTTTACCTGGCATATGGCCAGCCAAGTGCCGTTGAGTCACTTAATATATCATCAGAATAGAAGGAATGAGTATACAGATAGAATTCGTTTCACCTCCAAACTAAAAACCAGACTTGCTGCCATCGAGTTGATTCTGACTCCTAGTGACCCTATGGGAGAGAGAACTGCCCCATAAGGTTTCTAGGGAGCAGCTGGTGGATCTGAATTATAACCTTTTGATTAGCAGACTAGCTCTTAACCACGGTGCCACCAAGATTCCATTTCATCTCTAACATTCTTAAAAAAGAAAGAGAGAGCCTCACATAAGCCAGGAGAAACTTAATTTTGTGACTGACAATAAGAAAGCTTCAATGGTGAATGAATGCCAGGTGAATAATATCTTAAAGAGTTTGGATTTAGTCAACTGAGTATCAGCAAATGGTGGTTATTTCTCTAAATACCCTAAAACGTTTTAAAATTGTTAGATTCAAATATACAACCATTTAAGATGTCACTAGTTTTGGCTTGGCAATACCCATGCCACTGGACTCAGTCTTCCTGAGTCCATTTGCCTCCCTCTATGAAATGAGCTTATTAAACAATGAGCTGGAGTTCATAAACTGGAAAGGAAAACCAGGCCCATTAGTTTACATTCACATCTTCCTAATTATCCGGATCCATCCTTTATCTCAGCCCTGTTCAGAGCAGATTCATTCCATGTCAGACTACACATGCACCTGAAAGATATCAAGATTACTAGTAATGGATCACTCTCTCTCTCTCTCTGTCTCACTCACACACACCCCCACCCCCCCACTCTCCCCCCACGTCAAATATGAAAAGTCTGCAGCCATGTGGTGGGCTTCATACCTATAGCCAAGATACAGTGATTTCCTCAGACAGAACTTGGAGCATCTGAGTTTTTGTAAGAGGGGAAAGGATGAAATGTGTTAAACTGGGAAGAAGCTAAGGCATATTGCCTTTTTCCTAAACATCAACATGTTGGTGATCTAGTGCTGCTCTAAAAGAAATACCTAAGTAGATGGCTTTAACAAAGAGAAGTTAATTCTCTCACAGTCCAGTAGAATACAAGCCCAAACTCAGAATCAGCTGCAGCAGAAGGCCTTCTCTCTGTTCCTCAGCTCTGGAGGGAGGTCCTTGTCATCAGTCTTCCCTTAGTCTGGGAACATTCCAGCGCAAGCACCTCAGGTCCAAAGAAGGTGCTCTGCTCCTGGTGCTGCTGGTATGAGGTCCCCACCTCTCAGATTGCTCCCCTTACCCTTTATCTCTTGTAGCATAAAAGGGTAAAAGGCAGTGCAAGCTACACTCCAGGTTAACTCCCTTTACACTGGATGAAGGAGGTGATCTTAGGAAGGGTGTTCTAGCCCCACCCTAATCCTCTTTAATATAATTCAATTTTTCCTTATTAACCACAGGCAAAGATTATGATTTACAACATAGCAAAATCCCACAATAGAAGACAACCAAACAACAGTGGCAATCATGGCCTAGCCAAATTGATAGATACATTTTTGGGGGGACATCATTCAACCCATGTGAGCATACAAACACAGTCCTTTTGAACAGTGCACCCTGTGTTGCTTCTTCTCATTTTCTTTTAAGTCTGGGTTGTCACAGCTAGAGAACAGGGTACTAAGAGGGCAAGAAGTGCCAGAACACAGGATTTTAAATAACAAAGCTGGGTTGGGATTAAGGTTCTTTCACACACTGTCATTTGCTCTTGGGCAAATTACTTCCATTCAGTTTTAGCTTTCCCATCTACAAAATGGAAAGAATAGCTATACTTCATACAGTTGAGATAAATTTTACATAAGAAAACATACATAAAGCACTGAGCAAATCATACGTATTTAACAAATATGGTTGTTGTTGGTATTTGTCCTGTGCCCCCTCCAGTCTCTTCCTTTCATTGCTACTTACCTTGCCTACCACCTTCTTTAGAAGAATAAAGAAAACAGGAGCTAGATGGAGGAGGGAACGCCTTTCCCACCTATCGTGTAAAGCTATCTAGTATGCTTGACAGAACATCTGCTTAGGAACAAGAAAAGACAGGCTTTTGGATGCTGCCTCATCCCTAACTCGCTGTGACACTGTAAGCAGTTTATATAACTTCCTGGAGGTTCACTTATAAGTGCTAAAAAAGGGGCTGTTCATTCCATCAACACAGAGGTTTAGGAATAATCACCATCTTGCCATCTTTTCTGGGAGTCTCTAACAGTCTATCCCAATCACTTTCAATAAATTACTGAGAGAGTACGAGACGGTGAGACAACAGCAAAGCGGAGAAAAAAGACACGGAAGGCCAAGACTGTCTAGGCTCATCAGCTGCCCTTCCTCATTCCCATTCATTCACATCCCCATCACTAACCCCACTAACTCCCACTCCCCAACACCACCGTTTTAGAATCCCTGTCCAAGATTTGCAGCCCTTGACGCTGAGAAAGTGCAAGTCGTATTTCTATTACCAAACCAAGGATAGAGGGAATAGGAGGCTCTTCCTCTCAACAGAGCTAGCCATTAGAAGGACCCATTCCCCACTTGCTGATTGCTAACATAAAACTTTGAACATACATAACTTATCATCAATGGAAAATTCAATTAATACTGTATTTCAGGTAAACAGACAGACAAAACTTCACATGGTCTGGGCAGGAGACCTACCACAATGAAAACTATTATTTCTATGGGATCCTGCATTCTACGTTCAATTGCTTGTGAACAAACTTCTGGAACAATAATGAATTTTTACAACAGATCCTCCTAAGAGGATTCAAATAATTTTGGAGATTTTAAATTCCTGATGGTACAGGGGATAGTTTTTAAGATGGAGACTTAAAAACAAAAGTTTTGTTTGTTTGTTTTTGTTTAATCTAAAATGTAGTCAAGTACCACTGAAAGGGAATTTGGCTGGTTTAATCTCTGTAGCTGAGGCTGTCTGATGCTGACAAAATCATGGAGAGTTTTACTCCTGCCCTAAGGAGGAGAAAGCTCCCTAGAAGTCAAGGCAGTTCACCCCCTCACCACTAGAAAGACATGTACTTCAACCTGCCATAAATAATCCTTCAGGGTTTAAATGAATTGAAATACATGTTACAGAGAATTTAAAAAACAGTCAAACAATAGGAAATTATTAAGAGCTTTGTGAACAGAAATTTCACAGGGCACAATCAAGAAAGAAAGGAAGAGAAAAACTGATTGTTGTGAACAGAATTTCATAGGGTACAATCAAGAAAGAAAGGAAGAGAAAAGCTGGTTGTTAGGACCAACGAAGGCAGGCATCAAGAAATACTTGTCTCCAATTTTTCAATTTTATATAATTAAGAGGAATCGGTAACTTTTGAAAAAAAGGGAAAACAAACTGCTGCACTGACACTGCTTTGTCTGACATGCCATACAGCCTGTTTACAGTCAGAACCACACAGATTTCTAGTTCTTCTACTGAAGCATGTGATCTAAACATCAAAAATTGCATACAAGTTTAGATTAGTGTCTTTTCAAGTGTTGACCATTTCAAGTGGACTGGAATTATTACACAGTCAGATAACTATAGTCTATACACTGCCTTACATTTAGAGTATCTTTGAAAAAACAATAAAAAGGATGGAGTAAAGATTTACTCTTAATTCCTGTTGGTCCTTTTCCCCTGAGATTACGGCTTTAAGAAAATCCTATTCAGGTGGAAAATTAAGATTCGGTTACAGTATTTATTTTAGTTTAAGAAAGGAATCTATGGTATATTTTATTAATAGAACAGCCATAGTTAAATAGCTGTGCGTAACTATTTTTATACTAAATTAGATAACTTCATGTTCCAGAGATACCTGATATTCTCAAGACCCTATAAAAAATTCTTTTATAAAATGAATGAATCATTTGTGATATAATCATGCTCTGTCATCTACTTAAATTGTTTATACAACTAAATTTTCAAGTGTATGGAATGACTTCACATACTCTTCGGATCATGCTATTTTTAGATGTCACCCTTTGACTATACGAAATTAAGGGGGGAAAGACAGGAAAAAAATAGGAGCTCAAAAGAAGGAAAAATAAAAATTAAAAAAAAAGAGCTTGACGTGGCTACATGGACTTTAAAAACACACCTTAAGATTTTATAAAACAGTAGGGTGGCCATCATTCCTTAGTATTCTAGTTTTGTAACTGACAAGAATCTACTCTGTGGCTGACACTGATTCTAAAGTTAGAAGGACTCTTTTCAGCAACTGCCATCAGGGAGGCACTCTTTCCTCCCTAAATGGAAAAAAGGGAGGCTGCCAGACTTCCTTGGAATGCTGTTAAAGGTGGACATTGGGAAGCATGTGAATAAACAGGTCTTTGAATAGTTTCTCTTGAAGAAAGAGGAGGAAGGGGAGCCCTGGGGCAGGGCTAGGAAATAGGAGTTTAATGGGATAACAGAAAGTAGAGCTGGTGGCACAGTGACCACGATGGGAACTCCAGAGAGTCTGGAGAGCTCTAGCTTCAGAACCCACCGGCCTGGATGAGTGAAGACAAAATCTACAATTCAGAGACTCAGCAGCAGCAATGTCATAAATAGGCTATACTGTGGGAGTGGTTTCCAGCAGATTTATAGAGAAAGCGGTCAGGGAAGGGTTCAGTCAAGGTTACAAGCAACGGAGGCAATCTGAAGAGGGAAATGGAGCCACATGGAGTGTGAAGATATTCCATTTGAGAATAAGAAATGCTTCTGAGTCTGGCACATTTTGCAAAAGCAAAGAAGTAGGGTATCTGAGATTGCTAACTGCTTTTCCACTACTAGCTCTGTTGTCTTGCTGAAAGAGAAAGTGCAAAAGAACACAGTCATGATAATCAATTAATACAGTGCTCCAGTACAGTGCCCTGCACCCTCTAGGCACTCAGTAGGCACACATATTCAGTATAACCCATACTCATAGACCTTTACTCATACACAGTTCTTCACTGCATGCTTTATTTAGATAGTTGCTTATCATATAGTTTAGAGGAATATATATGTATCTATATCAAGACGTATGTGCATTTTTTAAATTAACTTATTTATTTGTACGTTTCTTATTTCCCTAGTGAGTTGCAAGCTTCGTGTGATGGCTGAAAATTTATATCCCAAGTTAGCAGTTCAGAGCTCAAGTCCTTGCTCTGCCATCTCTTAAATGTATGACCCAGAGCAAGTCACCTAAACTCAACTGTATCTTCTTTAAAACGTAAACTATAGTACTTATCTTGCATACTTCTTGGAGTTGTGAGAAGTGAGATAGATAACATATTGAAAGTATGTTATAAATTGGAAGCAGCTACCCAAAGATGTTATTATTATCATTTTTAACATATTTGTACACCCAAGAGTTACTCAGTAAATAGGTGCTGATTTAAAACAATCTACAAACAAGAGAACACAAACACACAGACGAATGACAGATGCAACTAGATGACAAGAGTTTGATAACACTGGCAAATCAGGAGCACTTACCAATGAATGTCTGGAAGCCAAAGCACTGCAACAGAAACTAAATATTAAAAGCTTCAGCCGACAGGGCACCCAATAGAGTTAGGAGGGAAATGTGGGAGACCTCTGAGGTCTGTGACACTTGGGCAGCCAAAGTATATCCTTTTTTTTAGTCCCTTTTTCTTCCTAATAAAATAGTTCCATAATAATCAAACTGTCCCTGCCTTAATTATTGTCCCTAATGACCCCATTTCTTATTAAGATTTCCAATAATTCTAGCCAACACCAATCTCTCCTTTGTGACTTCTTATGACTTTAAAATGAGTTCCACACAGTTCACTATTTGATTAAAGAGTAGCAACTTCAGATGTAAACACTGCCTATTCAAGAGAGACCTAAAAATTTTAATTATTCGAACGGAGTCATTCAAGTTTCATAACCTCAGTCTCACTCACAGTGGTAGAGTAGTATGTAACATCAGTTCTAGGAATACAACAATACAAACTCACAGCCATGGAGTCAATGCTAATTCGTAGTGAGCCTGTAGGACACAGCAGAACTACCCCATAGAGTTTCCAAGGAGCTCCTGGTGGATCTGAACTGCTAACCTCTTGGTTAGCAGCAGTGGTATTTAACCACTATGGCACCAGGGCTTCTTAGGAATAGAGGGAGTAATATTTGTTAAACATCCTAAAAACAGAACCAATCTTGTCCTCTCAGCCATGAATATCTACCAATACAAATCTGATAAATCTGGTCAAAATACTACCTTCAGACACCCAGACTCAGTTATTACGTATCTCATTAGCAGGGGCAGACTTATTGTGAAGCTTGCTGATGCAGAAGTTTTGGGGGTCTTCACTTGCACTGGTCCATTTTATACCTGTACCTAGTTTCATATCTCTAATTTTGCACAACTGTTCTTGGAACAGTGTCCTTAATGTTGTATAAGCTTTAGGCCCGACTAAACCCAAATACGCCCCTAACAGTTAATAAAGGGCTGCAGATCACACATTATTCTCTTCAGACACACTCTTAAGTGTCACCTTCAAGTACAAAAGGACAAAGTCTGTCAAAGAGGTAGATTTCCAAAGCACCACATAACCATTAACAGGTTCACATTTCATAACACTGCCATTCATAACATAGTGCATCTGTTGCATTCTGCTTCTAACGTCCTACAGGGGATGATGGTACCATTCCTTGCACTTCTCAAAGGAAATTTATCATTGTAGCTCCAAACCAAAGTTTATTCTGAAGGGAGAAAAAATTGAGAAAAAAAGTACCCTATAATATACTTTTCAGAAACAAAGAAATTATGACATCATATGATTAAAAAGAAAAAAAAAGTCATTTAAACAATGCACTCCAATTTGACTATTTAGCAATTTGCTATCTTTACTGCATTTTAAACCAATCCGTCTAACACAGAAATTCTCTCAACCCCGTATCGTATTATTCCATTGCTGTAAACCTGTATGTCATGGCAAGACAGTATCTTTCTATAATAAAATGGTAATAAAAACAGTACCAATTATCCCAGTATTTTCTCAAAATAGGTAGACTTTCTTTCATGCCTTAATTTTATGTTTTCCTTTGCCCCGTACTAAAAGCTCGGCATAATTATCCCGAAACAGGTTGAGCAAGGTCTTTGCAAAATCTGCTCAGGGTGATTATTTAGCTTTTTTCCCCTTTCCTTTGTATTTGCAGAATTTAGCTGAGACTGTTACAAGCAGTTTATCAAAATAAATGCTTGATTGGCTTTAGCAGTTTTTCGTAATTGAAAAAATAAAGAAAAAAGAGTTTTCTAATAAATGGAGGGAGAGTGAGGTTAAATACTTTAATTACAAACTTGCAAAAAGATTTCATTTGAATATGGAAACAATGTTGAGGGGTCCCTAATTTTTATGGGACTGGCATCACTCCAGAGGATTTAATGATACTGCTGGGCAAAAGAAACTGTGTAACTGAAGAATGTGATTTCTAAGCATATGTCCTTAAAATTTAGTAGTGCCGAGGAATATTTAAAATGGGTTATTTTAAAAAGGAAGCTGAATATGCAAATCTGTGTACAGTGGGAATTCATAAAACTGTGATTTTATTATGATTCTTTTTTTCCTATCATAAACTGGCCACCAGTTACTTCTTAGTGCACAGTCATGTGAAGGAGAGAAGTACAGATGGATTTTCCCATCCACGATTGCCAGATATTAACTGAAGAGCTCAGGTAGCTATATCTTCCCCTTTTAAAGCACACTTGACATTTCTGATCTTTGAACTCTGATTTTCACTATTTGCAGGGCTCCTTAGTAAGCCCTGGGAGAAAGATGTGGCAGCTGGCTTCCATAAGATTATACCCTTGTAAGCCCTATATGGCAGTTCTCCTCTGTCCTGTAGGCTCACTATGAGTTGGAATAGACTCGACAGTGGGTTTGGTTTGGTTTTAGCAAGGTCTTATAATGTAAAGGTCTTCTTGAACTGAAACGACTCTTACTGCTTCTCACTCTAGTCATATTTGGACACTGTATTGTACAATAAAACTTATTAGCTCTATTTCAAGGATCAGACACTCTAACCATATACCGTGACCTGCAGATAAAGATTTCATATACAAAGGAATATCCATCTTTCTAAATATCAGTTAACTGTATCTAATCATATCAATTATCAGCATTAACCCTAACAGACAGATTACCAGCATAATCAAGCACCCATTAGGAATTATTCCTCCTGCTTTATACCACTAGCCCAGGAAAGCCTATCCAACATCAGTGTTTTAAATGAGAGCCTATTCTGAATCACTGTTTTGTTTGGAAAGACAGAGAGGGGGTAAAAAAAAAAAAAAAAATGTGTTCCTTTCCAGCTGGCAGAGTTTTCCTAAATTAGATTAACTTTTAATTTAAATTAAAATTTTTAAAAGCTTTACACAAAGAGACAGTAATTGCCCATTTGAAACATCCAAAAAAAGGTGATTAAAGGGTACAGTAATATGCTTACATGAATAATAAATAATACTTAGCATTTAGATAGAGCTTTCGCCTCATCAAATCACTTTACAAGCATTAACAAATTCACATATTATTCCAGCAAGAAAGTAAAATTAAACGATAAAAATGTTTCTTTATAGTAGGGTAAACTGAGGCATAAAGAGGCAATTCTGAAGTGATGATAACACGTCAGTTTCAGAACATGGGCTGAACTGGCAGGCATTTTCTTGTAGGGCCTATGTGTGTCATTAAACTACATCCAAAGTTAACTTTAGTCATAGACTCTGCCTCGCTTCAATGTCCCACAGGCCAATTTTGAACTCCATCTCTGTCGATGGCTAGAAGTTGGATGAAGTACCTGATACCGCTCTGCCTCAATTTATTCATCTATAAAATGGGAATAATTGTTCACAGACTATACACCTACATAAGCACAGTGCCTAGAAAATGCTTAACAAATAGCAGATACTATTCACCATTAGGAGGAGTTCATAAAGACAACTGTTTAAAGCATGCTAAGGAAATATTTCAAGTATCCCGACAGGAAATGGAGGCATAACTCCAATTAGGTATTCAAATGGAATAAAATTTTCCCAAGACCCCTGGAAAAATACTAATGGCAAAACGTCCAATGTTTAATAGCTCACATTTTATGCAATTAGTGTACCTCCAGTGACTACATATCATCTCAAATGACTGGTTTCCACTCTTTTTAACATAAAAAATAATAGAATCAAGATACTGATTTTACTGCAGCATCCACTGATGGAGAGAATAATGACTAAGAATTACTGTCGATTCTGTAACACTTTGGGGACACTTTCAAAAGGATTGTATAAAATTCTCAAAACGAGATACAACATATAGGAAAAAACCTGTAGTACTTATGTGTTACAAACACATTTGACACATCTGTGAATTTGAGAAGCCTTTGTATTGACTGCAAGATTTCTCAGAGGTCTGTAGTCCAGAGTTTGGAAACAATTCTCCGGGAGGCTAAGTAACATGCTACTCGACGCTCTCAGCTGCACAGCTGATATCCACCAGAAAAAAACTGAGAACAGTCCACTTCCACATTCCTAAAAATTTCCAGTGGAACTTCACTGAGTGAAACCAAGTTCCTCACGGTGTTTTGGAGGTGGAAGAAAACTAGAAATCTTCTGAGGCAAGCCATCATTTTAAGATGAGAAAACTCAAACTCAGGCTAAGGCTTTACCTCCCTAGCTCCAACACAGCAGCAGGACTCAATTCTTGAAATTGTACTTATGCAAAACCAAAACAAACCCATTACCACTGAGTCAATTTCAACTCTTGGCAACCCATGCACTACACAGTAAAAGTGAATTCCAAATGGTTTTCTTGGCTACTGTCTTTACAGAAGCAGACTGCCAGTGTCTTTATTCTGCAGGACCACTGGAGGGGTTCAGACCGCCAACCTTTCTATCAGTAGCCAAGAGCAAACAGTGTTTGCCATCCAGGGACCATGTAAATACTATTTACAGTCCACTGTGTACACAAAAAAGCAGGCAGTATGGGGCAGTTCTAACATGACACCTAAAGAAGCATAGTTTTTTTGTGGTTGTTGTTCTTTTCTGTTCTTTTTTTTAATTTGGCCAGTCCTAACAGATGTAATGTAAGATTGTCCCCTACAACTCTTAAATAGCACTCAAAATCTCTTATTGTAGTGGTTTTCTTTTTCTCTCCTTTATCTCTTCAACCTTTCTTCCATTAACACAGTGACAAGACAGGGACACTATGAACATGTTTGGTTTTAACAAAACTGGTTTAACATAAAAACCAGTTAAGATAAGCCAACCACTACTGAGAAACTAAAAAAATCTACTTTAATCACATAGAAATGTGTGTGGTTTTAAGTTGCTGAAATTCTAAATGTATTTTTATTTGTTTTCATTTTTGAGAACCTACATGGTTGCAAGACAATCTTGTTGAAACCTTACTTTGGTCTTCATGGAACATAATCTTAACATCTCAAGCAGCCTGAAGCAGCCCGAATTACATTTGCAGTTTCCTCTGAGCCTCTGTGAAGCTCGATTGGTACTGCATATTACACATAAGTTACTTTTAATGCTCTTCTAAGCCTTGTTAAATGCTGCACAAACTTTACACTTCATGTCTCTGATGTTTAACTTAGCCACCAGTAAATGTGAACTTGCAATTTATCTAGTTTTCATGTTGGTGATTTCTATCCATTACTATACCTAAATGAATTCTTTTTTTTTTTCTTTAAAGAATTAGATTTTGATTAATAGCAGATACTGCTTATGACATGCAAGGAAATGCCTTGAACTTTTACCCTGAACATTCAAAAAGGTAAAATCAAGGATATAAAGGTGGTGGCTCAACAGTTTTATTTAAACTGTGACAATATTAATAGGCACAAATAATCTATTTTAACACTGTGTATTAAATAATGATGGTTCTACTTACTGGAAAAGTTACTTAACCTGTAATGAGACAAACCAAAACACAATGATTCAAAGAGGTGCCTGAGTGTGTCTGTATTTATTGCAGATTTAGACTATCTTAATTTTGTTCTTTTTGTAGGATTAATCTAATGGACACTCTTTAAAATATAAAATTTAAAATACTGCCCTCAGCATATCACCCAGACAAATTGCATCTAGACTGCATATACCTTTTGATTTGACAGACTTCTGTGCTGGGCCATGTAAAACCAAAAAATGATGGTCTTTGAAGAACAACCTTGAAATAGTACTTATTATGCATCACCAAAGAAATCTTCTTTGGCTGAAATTCTGATAAAATTTTGTTTTCAAACACAGACTATACTTAGGGTCACCCCCCTTCTCCCCCCAAAAATACAGTCTCATTTAAAACAAAACAAGATACAGCCAATATGCCCAAGGGTATGAACAAACTGATGAAAAATCACACTAATTTTGAATACCACAGCAACAGTCACATCAGCTGTATTATGAAAGAAAAACCTTAACATTTCTCTCCGTCTTTATTGCCTAACATCTCTGAAACTGGACAATGACTGTACAGAGTATGAATTGCTATTTACAAATAAAATCTCAACAATTTGTTTCAGCACATTCAAAATACTATAGAAACACCCAAGCTCACTATGTTTATCAGTCAGAAGTACTCTCTTCACAAATTAAAGCTTCATTTTATTTTACAGTAGATAAACTCTGTCTGATTTCAGGTTATTTCAAACCATATATAGACAGAATGAAAACCCACCCAAAACTCCCTGCCATCGAGTCGACAGGACAGAGTAGAACTGCTCCATAGCGTCTCCAATTAGCACCTGCCTGGTAGATTTGAACAGCCAACCTTCTGATTAGCAGCTGTAGGACTTAACTGCTATACCACCAGGGTTTCCAGAATGAAAACAGAAGGCTGTAAACTCAGAAAAGGTGGAATTTGGGATTTTAATGTTTTTAATAGATTAACATTATCTTTGAGGAATTACCTAGCCAAAACTAAATGTATGTCAAGCAATACTTAGGAAATTAGAGTGACACTTCGTCATCATTGTAAACTTTGTAAGAATGAGATTTCCAAGAATAAGGGCCTTTTATTCTACCTTAACTTCTAGACAACCTAATACTGACCTATGCAAAAGCTTTTTAAAGGAAATAAAAGAGATAAACTATTTGCAAAAAGAGGTGAATAGTGGATATTTTTTCTTTTTAAATATTATGGTGTAGAAAAGTAGTATAGTTACAAAAAGTATGCATATTTACAGATTATTTAGTCTTGATGTAACCATAAACTTTGAAGTACCTCCCAATACCCTATTCTAGCCTTTTACTTCAAAGAGAAACTTAGATTTTTCTAATCATTATTTTTTAAAAAATTGAAACATTATAATATTTAAGTCATAGACACTTGTATTTTACAACATCATAAATTTTTCATCATCTAAAATGGGCATTCTATTTTGACAGAACAGTCAGAAATCTCACAGGAGGAAAGCACTGAAGAAAACACAGTCATCACATAAACACCTGCATACCACCCAGTATTCAACCAAAAATGATGTCTATGACGGCTGGCCCTAACCAGTGCCTTAATTAACTGGTATGAAATGATAATTAAGACCATTTCAATTAAGTTTCAATTTTAAAAAGTTAAGTACGAACTCAGTCATTCAATAAAGCATTGTGGTCATTTGATGTGTTTCTAGGCACAGAATACAGCAATTTACTATTGACAAGCACTAACAGAGGAGGTCATTTCACAAGTACAGTGTGGACAAAGGTGAACCAAGCAACTGATGAAATATGTGGCCAAGGCAAAATAGCAATCTCTGAGCCAAATGGTAATAAAGTTACTGAAATGCAGCAATGTCGTTTCTAAACTGAACTGTCATAAATGAGGATATGGCTTCAAACTGGCAAGCCAGAAATAATTAAAATATTATTTCTCTGTTTTAAAAAGTTCCTATTGGTTCAAGTAGTCTTACTGATTTTTTTTTTTTTTTTTGGTAAATTCAAATAGCCAAAAGCAAGTTAAGAGACTGCTGGTGCGAGGACAGGGCAGAAGGGGTGGCTAGCAGAGAGAGCGGGAGGGCAAAATCTGCAAGGACAGAAAAGGAAAAGGGAAGCGGCACATTAGAACACTGCAGTCTACAGAAACTTCTACATAGTACCACGCTACCCAAAAGTTAAACAAAAAAAAAGTTATGGTATGACTGCTTAGAAAGTAATGGTTGCATATTGACTACATTACCCACAAGCAAACATAAAATTTCTGTGAGGCAAAACAGCTAATAAAAGTTCTCAAAATAGATTCCCCCTAAATATTCATAGGTACTCACTACACAAGGCTCCTCTGTATTCAGATACATGGTCAGTGTGTTCAGGAAAACATATGACTGACACTCTAGGTATCAGCAGAAGCAAAGCTTAAAGAAAATGCACTGTGTGTGTGTGAGTGTGTATGCCTCGCTTTCTCCTAATACTAGAAGAGAATGAGCTCACTGCTAGCAGCAGACAAAGCCTGTTACAAGTACTATAGGTAACATCATTTTTGCTATTCTGATAAGTAAACCATATTCTAAAGTAAACCATATTCATTTTTCATAGGAATGATTTCCAGGAAATCTTATGGAATCATAGACATAACTGTTAGAAAGGACTAACAGACACCCAGCAACCTTCTGTTGCTATGTATAAGGACTTCTAAAAAGTAGTGTAAAACATGCTTAAGTGCAAGGACTGTGAACATGGCAATGAGTGTTCTTCAAATGTATGCTAGGATGTAAGTCTGTATATGCCTAAACATCACGCTGAAGATTCAGGTGGCTTCCTCATAAAGCCAAGTTTCCATTTGTACCCTCTAATTTGGCCCTTGGCAGACACAGAGGAAGAATGTATCACCCTGCAGCAGGCAACGTGTACAGCCCAGTTCCCAATTTGCCCCATCATCCACCAACCAAGACACTCACCTCTGCGGTGAAAGCCTTTCTAAAAATTAGTGTTTGGCCATCAAATGGCCTCTGTACCAATACTAGTTTATTTCGGAAAGGACACAAACAAATTACCATAGGGCTCAGGTCAGAGAATCAAGGGGCTTTGGTTTCAGTGTGTTGAACGAAGCCCACAGGTTTGGAAATTTCTACAAAATTTGTATTTTAAATCCATTTCTAAGTATAACCCTCACTCACAAACCACACCATTCTCCACCCAGCTGTTAGATACCCAAGGAGCAATTTTCTGTGTAGTGCAGGTCTATCTGCATCAGACTTCCCAGAACTTAGATTTGCATGCCCAAAACACCTGCCCTGGCCAGTACTTGCCCAGCCCCAATAAAGCAAAATAAACCCAGAACATGTACTTGTGGAATAAAAGGTGGCTATTGTTTTCATATCTATGAGCAAAAAACAGAAAAGGGTCTTAAATCAAATTATCTTTCCTCTCTTGTAAGACCTAGAAAAAAATGAAATACACTAACTAGATTTAAACTGTTATTTGTATGTATTTTCTCATTGGTTTACAAATATTACCATATGCTGTCATATCTCAGAATATAAGGAAAAGAGCTATACAAACATAAGTAAGAAATTGTTCAATTAAAACTAATAAGCAATTGACCTAGACTGTTTCCATACTCTGAAGTAATAAAAATGGAAGTATTTATAAAGTCTCCCCTGAAGGTTTGAGTCTCTTACATAAAATTTTAAAATTCTATGCCAAAGTTGTGATATAATCATTAATGTTCCAACAAACAAACCACCCTCCTGATGCAAAGCCCAACTGTGTCAACAAGCAACCTCCATGGTCAAGGATAAGAACATTCATCCACACAACTCTACAGAACTGTCAGGAGATTTTATTTTGGAGGCCTATGATTCTTTGAAAGAAAGAATATGTAAGATTTAGCAAAGATAGAAGCTACTCATTAGGAAAAAATATGAAGATAAAGCTGTCTCTTGTCCATCCTGGGTTTGTTTTGCTTTTTATTTGGTAAGGCTAAATGACCTTCTTCTGTAAGGAATAAATCTGTAAGGATCTGAAAATCTTAGGCAATTAATACGTTGACCAACAAGGCAGTCCTTTGAAATTATGGTTTCTGGATGTATCAAACACAGGTGGAAGTGTGTCTGAAAAAAAGCTAGGTGAAAGAAAATGCAGGCAGCCTTGCACTGCTGGAAAACAGGGTTGAGTTTAGTTCTGTGCAAGATTTCACGCTCCCTGACTGTGACATAATAGTGTCAGCTAAATGAAAGGTTTTATTTAGCACCAATTTTAACAAAACCCAATGTTTAACTTATGACACAACAGGGATTTTGAGGTCTGCCTTATCACCTTAAGAGGAGGTAAACCAGAATCCAGCCTAAGATGAAGGTGCTATTTCATCTTGTACAGTTCCCACCCTCACCCTAGCTAATAATGTACTTACTGGTAAAATACAGACCTACTGCATCAGCTAAAGAGCCACAATTACAAGATTACATGGAGTCAGTGCTCACCTGTACACAACAGCGTGTACAAAGAATCACCGTTTCAAATCTTTCCACTTCATACCAACTATGGCTTCACTACAACTGAAATCTATACACTCTCATGTGTGTGAATACACACATACAACATGGAGAAAAAAAGAGCATTCATTTTTAACTACAGAGCTACAATAAAATTGCATCTCCCTTTTACTCCAGAGGCATTGCCTGGATTAGGAGATACATGCCGCTTCTCAAAGCAAGTCCGGTTACCATAACAAATGTACATTTTTACCAGTGTTGGGATTCTAATCATGTTTAATACAGTTTCATGTTGCATCAAAGTACAAAATCAATACTGTATGTCCAGCATACAGGAAAAATGGAATCTATAAAGGCTCTTATTGAGTAATTAAACACCTATTATTGTCACGAGTAGTGAAACAATGAATATGATAAGATAAATTTTTGCAAGAAAATGCTACAGTGATTAATACCTCCCTACATATTAAATACAAATGACTGCCTTTTGTGCAGTACTGCTGGCAGAAGGACGGGGACGTGAGAAGTAGCTGCCAGTGCCACAATAACACGCTAACCTTGAACTGAACTCCTTGCCTCACGAAATTAAATGCTGTAGCAGGACTTTAAATCCCCCCACTTAGAGCTCATTTGTGTGCTGGTGTAACCTGCAGTTCCTGAAGAGAACTCATTATCTTCAAAAGGAGAATCCCTTTATAATTTCTTTATGAATGTGTATATACTTTCTACAAAAAAAAAAAAAAAAAAAAGAAGTATTTCCATGCCCCAAAAGGGTAAGAATATTAACAGTGTAACCAAAGCAAAGGAGACTTGCACCAGTCATATACTCTTTCTCCTTCCTGGAATTCAAATGCAGAATGAAGTCTGTTGTGGAAAACTGAACATTAGACTGAAAATGAGGTTAGAGGAAATATGTATTTAGGAAAAAAAAATATGAATCTGTTAGACTGATGCAAAAACTCCTGGTTATTCTGTTGCTCGAGTCATGTCTCTTTCTGAGTCTCTGTCTCTTTCTGGTACAAGCAGGAAACCTCTCATTCCGAAGCCCATACCTCCTGTACACACACACACACACACACACACTTTCCACCCACCACCACCACATGGTTCCTCTATCACTTTGCTTTCTTTCTTTCTTTTTTGTTTTAACTTAAGAATGATGCACTAGGAACAACTACAAAGTCCAAAAGATGAATCTATGGATGTGACAGTTGTAAAGGGTAACCCTATTTCACAAGTGAGATGGGACAAAAAAGAAAGAAAAAAGGCCACGGAAGCAATAACTGCTCACGGAATTACCATTAAATTCTAAGATTTACAATCCAATGTACAGTAAGTGCATATCTAATGGAGTTTGTCCTCTAAAAGAATATAAAGTGAACCTTCACAGCATAAGATGTGTGTAGGTGATGTATGTTTCTTTTAATCTGTTTTTTAAATTAAAAACAAAAGGTTCAGAACTCACAAAAAGTGACACATTGAGGCAATACGAGTTAAAACCTCAAGACAAACTTAGAACATTACCTAATTTTAAATGCACTTTATATTAAGTCCTCTCATTTTCTATTAAAATGCATTCATTCCTCCTAATACAAAATCTATGACACATAATCAAATTAGAACATGAAAACAAGAAGTCATGCCATCCTTCACACACACCTTTAATACATGAACAGTTAAACTTTCTGAGTTGTTCATTAAATACAAGAACACTGAGTTCCTTCAACACTTGGTTATAAACTGCAAGATCTTTTTTGCTGAAAGCAAAAACAAGACCGAGTTCATTAGTAGTACTATATCATTCAATAAAGGAAAATAAATTCTTACATTAACAACATGGAGAGAGTTCAAATAAGACAGAACATAAACAAATACCAATAATATTTTGACTATTTTTATTAACCAAATAACTGGCAGAAAGGAACTGACTATTTGGAGCAAAATTACTTACGATACTCTAATTAATTCCTTAACAAACATTAAACACAAATTCTAATAATCATTTCCTGTGCTACTTTCTAAAGTAAACATTCACCAAATAATAACACCCACTGCCACTTTGAGACAAACACCTAAAAAACATGCATAGTCAAAGATTCATGCACATGGATCGTATTTTATTGAAAGCACTCTGAAAGAGGAAAAACTGATACAAGGTAGCTTAAGCAATATTATCAGAAAATTTGGTTATTTATTTAGATAAATCGGTGTCTTGTTTAATATTACAGAAGTCACAGTCCTTGAGTTAATGTAAAATGTAAAACTATTACACCAAACCTATGCTCTTCTCACCTCTCCCCCACATGCTCTGAATTTTATTTTACAGCATTAACAAGTAACACACATGATCAGCAATGATATCCTTGTTCTTTCAAACCTTAGTGAAGGAAGTTCACTAAAGGTGAAGTAGTGGAATTATCAGTACAAGTGGCTGTGTCATCAGAGCCTTCAAAAGGGGATGTATAGAAATGCCTAAATAAACAGCAGCATGAAGGAGTTATATATCAGATACACACACATAGCTCTCTCAAAGCCATATTCACACAGAGAGAGAGAGAGCGAGAGACAGACACACACAGAGACAAAATGCCTGTTTCGGGTTATTAAAAATACAAAAGAGATACACTACTGTACATAAATAAAAAAGCATTTGTAATCTCCCTTCCCATTCATTTTAACTTCAATTCCAGACTAAATAATGATCTATCATTTTCTCCCCACCCTTGCCAAGATATGTGAAAGATTATACTAAAAATCAGTTGGTTACAGCCCCTCTCTATGCTACAGTAAGCCGGACAATTTCCAGCATCTGATGAAGACCAGTGGTCCACCTGATACTTTTTCAGCAGGGTGATAAAATTAAAGGATGGCTTTGATTTGCTTGAAGGATTACTTCCCTTACTTAATTGTTTAAAGTGCACAGTATTAACACAAAGAGGGGGGAAAAAGAAAATTAAGAAGGTGACTGTAGAGGCTGAGCTAATTGCAAGCTGATTAGATTGTGCCATGCAAGAGCTCTTCCTCCGTTACATACCATCACAAGCTCTGGTCTTTTCCACCCTGCTGCTGCAGCAAACAAGCTGATTTGCTAACAAAGTGGTCAGCTCGGGCACTTGCACAGCAGCTCACGGGGTCCACAGACGGCTGCTCTCCATGCAGAGAATCTCAAGCTCCATTTTCCAATCTGATTACACGGCTCCTTGTTCCAGCAGCCTTAAACCTTCATGGCAGTTTACCAACATTTTCATCACTTTTTCTTTTACAAAGCGAAAGAACTGATAAGCTCTCAGGTACCCAGGATTTCATAGTCAGTGGCTGGCCAGCAGCCAGCATTCCCTCTCCATACAACTGTTTCGGGCCACACTGCATAAAGCAGACAGGATTTAGCAGACAGCACAGAACTATTAGAATTTTGCCGTGTATACAAGTAGGCAGCATGTCTCTGTCCTTACAGATGTCGACTATTGTGCCTAATCACATCTAGCAAGTACAGAGACCTAGTAAGTGCCTGCTCCCTCTCCCCCTGCCCCAAAAAGAGGCAATGCAAAACAGACCAGTGAGCACATGCCCATGAATACGCTATTATGCTAACTAAGGTGCTCAGGCACTCTGCCTGATAAATGCAAGGCACTAGTAATGGTTTTCACCTAGTCTGATTTCCCAGACTAACTACCTTGATTACAGTGGAAAAGCTCCTAGTGACTGACCACTAAAATCTAAAATATTATAAACAAAAAATAATTGATTAACATCCTAAAATGATGACAATTCTCTGGAACTTAAAAAACTGGTAAATTACTAGATGCAGAAATGAGGCATAAAAATTTATCATCTAAAGCTACTTCATGAGAATGAACCTTACTCCCTGTAATTTCCAGAAATCACATCACACAGTTAACAGGGGTTTCAAGGTAATATATTAACATTCAAAAGTTTAAAATGATGACTGCAATAGTACTTCAACTTGAATACCTGTAGACTCTTCTTCCTACGTGATTTTTTTAAACAATCCTTTTTATCTATAACACCACCTGGCCCTAAAATGCTAACTAAACATGGGGCCTAAAATGTGAACCATACAGTGAGACAATATAAATGTTCACTCACTGGGTAGGCTTCCATCCGACCAAAAAACAACAAACAAACAAAACAATATAGCCATACTTAGTTCAAGCTATGGCCAATAACTTTCTAACAAAATAACAAAAAGAAAAATAGCTTTAATGTCTGTGGATAATTCCTTGTCCATTTTGCATAATATTGATCTAAATAAAATGAAGGGTTTTGGAAGATGAGGGGAAAGGAAGGAGAGGAGTCTGCAGTTATGGAAAAAAAAATGTACAACTTGGCTTGCACAACGCGGCAGTACTCCAGCTCACCAGTGCACTGACCCCTCTGTGTCTCGGATTCATTAGCCTGAGTCCCAGCCTTGCCTCCAAGAGGGAGATTTGAACTTATGCATCGATGTGGAGAGACAGAGGATTCTGAGCATGCCAGACAGAAGGGTCATTCCTCCTCACTGATGAGGAGGACATTTGTCCCCTGGGGAGTAGAAAACTGGATGAGTGTCTGTCGCAAGACTCAGGCAGTGGACGTGCTGCTGACTCAGGAAAGGACTCTGACAGCCACCTTGCTTTAGTCCAGCTGCTCTGAGTGGGAGCAGTTTTAGGGTAACATTGACAGGTACGTGCAAAAGTCAGGGGAGACTATATGTGTGAAGAAGGAAGGAAGGAATGAGCAACAGAAAAGCAACTCCTTCCTGAGACAGAGGCACACGAGAAGTACATATCTTTCCTTACTGCAAGTGGATATTACCCAACAGATAAAAGACATGGTTGTGGACACACATATTTACAATACCCACAGCACCGCTGAACAGACTTCTAAAAAGGACACGTATTTTAAAAACTGTTGGTTTAGACTCAGTACATATATCTACACCCACCATACTGCAAAATCCTATAAACTCAGAGAAAGTATGCACGTAACATCCATGTATGTATTTGCATGTGGGTGGTATCCTGCATAAATGACTGTCAACTTAAAATGCCATTCTCTAATTTATATGCAAATTCTACCTCTGGTAAAATAAAAACATATTTTAAGCAGTTTATAGTGCCAACACATTATTCCCATGAATGATTCCTAGTAAACTATTTATGCCAACTGTTTAAAAAAAAATGATTTATTGGATGGCGAACGAAACCACTTAAACTATAGTTGTCTGTATGAATCAGTAATTTTCATGTTTCTAATTAAAATGTAAACAGCGTAATGAAGACATCAAGTTTTTAGGCAAATGTCTCTTTCAGTGCCACTTGGGGTATGGTAATTACGGGAGCAGATCTATGGATGCTCCTGAATCCTCTACAAGTCTAGATTAAAAGCATTACTGCTAAACCTGGTTTTTTCCCTGAGGGAATTGTGTACTATCACCCATTCCCAGTTTGCTTACAGATTCACAACTAGTCATTACAAAACAAAAATCAAGATGGAAAATAACAAATACAGTAATTCATATTTTACATGCCGGTTATAAAACATTTATTGGCAATCAAACAACCAAAACTACATCTACTCACACTTGATTCTCTGCCATTAGCTTCTTGAAAAACAAACAAACAGAAAACAGCAGCCAAACAATGCCTACCCTAAATTTATAAAGCCAGGTCTGGCTCAAGAAGTGAGAGATACTGTGACTCCACATTCAAATATAAAGTTAATTTCCAAGGTTTCTTCTGTTTAAATGAACAGTTTAAGTAAGTTTACAATATACAAAGTAGCACAATTTGAAAAGTAACAGTATATAAACCACAGAGTAAAAATGTGTCACTTTTCCCTTATCACATTCAAGAATGTAAATGTGCCCTTGATATGAAACAGTAATCTGTTTTCATTTTATTTCAGCATCTATTTCTCCCTGAAATTTGTCAAAAATTTATCCTAAAGCAAGTGACCTCTTACATGTGTTGCAGAAATAGATCGCCTCTGCTGCTTACAACTGTTAATTGAACTTCTCTCCCAGCATTCTTGCTTTACTTATTTACTACCCAGCATTTGAACAGTTTTTTTTAATTATAATTTTGCACTACCCCTTCCTCCACATCCCCCACCGAACTGAAGTAGCTACACCTGCAGCTGTGTAGTTACAGCTGAAAACTGCAGTGATATGAAAAGTCTAAAATGTATGATAAAAGAAGGATTCGCACCCCACCAATCCCACCCCCACTCCCAAGCTCAAAGTCCACAGACTGACTGATATGGCAAGTTTTCATATTATTTTTACATAAATGCTAGACTAGCAGGTTGCTAAGCTTGGCTGTGGAATTGAGAATGGATAGAAATGTGAGTGTGTGCCGGAGTATTGTGAGGCAGAGAAACAGAGCAATTTTTGCACTGTTATGTTTTATTACAAAAGTAATACAGACAAATAAATGTATATCCACCATTCTGGGGTCACAGGGAGAGTTTAATCTAAAAGGCTGTTTTGCCACTTTGCCACCTGAAAACATATATGCTTTTCTTCTGATGTGGGCATAGAGAAATAGTATTTTTAGGTGGGGGAGGGGTGGGACATAGCATAAGAGGGAATCTGAAAGAGGCATCTATGGTAATGTTTAATTTTTTTAACACCTTTGGGGGCTTTTAGGGGGAAGAAGAAGCTGATTACACAAGGCCAAGTGTTTTGTTGGCTTAAGGGTGATATCATAGTTGTATTCCATATCAGAAGTGTTCTGAGTATAGGCATCATTTCTATTCGCTTTGTGCCAGAAAGGTAAACACTGGATTGCACTGTGGATTAAAACAATAAGAAATCCCTTTCCTCTCAGGCTTTCAAGGCCGTGTTAATCGGGTGTAATTTTTAATGAACACTAGATGCTTGGTACTCATTCAAGACATTTTACTAGAAGGTTATTCATTTAAAAATCAACGTTTCAACTATATCAAGCTGTAACCTTTCTTGAAATGTAAATGAATGGTTTAAATGAGAAGATTAATAAAGAAGGGATGTTCCAATTCCAAGCAAGGCATGCTATGTATTTTTAAATTTGTCTATGCCAGATGCTGTCAGTCAGAACAAAAAACTGTCCAAGCAGACAATCTGTGCGTCTGAATGTTGATCATGTTGGAAAGTAAGGGGGGGCAGGGGGAGAGTGTGTCAAGGATCCATGGTCCTTCATCTTTGCAGTAGAGCAAACACGTCTCTCAGTATAGCGACAGACAGCTGCTTCCACTTTCTAATGTGCCCTAACTTAGATCACTGAAAGAATTGTCAGCACTCAGAGAAACACACAAAGATAACACAGCCAGCTGCCACGGAGGGGAAAAACAGCACAGCTCAGAAGAAATGGGATTTGTTCCATTTGCATGATGCTGCCTCCCCTGGGCCCCTTTCTTTCAAATCCAAAGCACAAAAGACAACACTTAACATATTTGCTTAAAGATGACAACCTCATGTTGATTTCATTTGGATGTAACGGTGTCAGGATTACAGATATAAGAATATATTATATCTGTAACAGAAACTGACAAATGTACCCATCAGTGGAACTGTCTGATTCATCTGCTTATACAGCCATTTTACCATCCCGAGGGTGCTATCTAAGTAGTAACTTTAGAAGACTGAAGGTCTAATTTTATTACACCACATTTCAACCTACTAAACAATATTATTTCTAAAATAGATCATTTTTATTGGAAGTCTCCCTGATGAAAAATCCAGTAGACACCAGAGAATTTATGAACTGTATGGGTCCTTTGAACTCAATATAGTGCCCATTTTAAACAACTTTTCTTGCTGTATGGCAAAATCCCAGTATCAAATAAGTGAAAGTTACAGAGAGACAGAGACAGAAAATAGGCACAGTTTCAGTGTCTAAACATACTGACTTTATACCTGTATACATACAGAGAGAGAGAGAGACAGAGGATTGATTGATTTCAGATTATGTGGACATCCTATAAAATTAGCCTTATCTGGTCCATCTGAATAAATTCTTTGTAACCACTTTACTTTGGTCTATTCCATTTTATGTCTTCCTTCAATACAGCCATACTTCAACAGCAAGTATATGAATAATCATTACTTGTCAATATCTTTTGGACATATACTCAATCTAATTTCCAGTTAAGGTGTTCTTTATGCAGAGGAAAAGAGAAGAGAATGATTTAAAGCTAAATTGGCTAGCTGCTAGTCATTATAATATACACAGCTAAGGAGACCAAAGTACTAACCTGAAGCCTACATACTTTTAAAAATCTTTATTCTGGAAGGCTTTAAGGATTCTTTATTTCTTCAAGCAAATAACAAAGGCTTAGGATGATGTGATGGAATTGGTTTATTTGCATCGACATTACTATAAGTTACCTGATTGTAATTATGCAGAAGATGTAATCAAGAAGAAAGTAGAGAAGAAACATTTACCCTCTTCAGATATGCAAACTTACACAGATACACACACACACACACACACACACAATACAGATATACATGCCCGTGCACTCAGCTCCACTATCCAATCAGCTGACATTCCAGAATATAGTGCTGGCTCTCTCTGGTCCTGGCTTTGTCCAAAGGAATGCTCTACTGCTTGTTGCTATTTACTTTCAACACTGTAATTCACTCATTTGGTCTTGTTTTATAAAATACAGTTAACTGCTATATGTGAAATTTCTGCACAGCAGATGGTGAGCAATCATTATTTTCCATTTGTTTGGTTTCTAGCAAGAAGAAAAAAAACTGTGGCAGAGTGATATAAAGAAAACTAGCAGCCTGCATGATAACTTAACCATGGCCAAAAGACACATTAAAGAAAATGATTTTTACTCAGTAGTATATCAAAGCCAAATATAATTTGAGGGATGAGGAGATGGGATATTCCTCCCAGCCCCATTCATAAAGGAAAATTCCATTTGAAAAACTGATTTTATTTCTTAGCATAAAATTTTGTGAGACTTAATCTATTTTTTAAGGTGACCAAAGTTTCTAGAAGTAACTTCTTATAACCATTAATGTTTTTCATCACTCAAGCTGAAATCACATTCGTTACCTCTAAGTGGCCCAGTTGTCCAACAGAAAATGGGATATAGGAGCCATTCGCAGACAAGTGCACATGCACAGAAAATTAAGCTGTAAATATCTGGGCTGGGTTATTACTGGAACCGGGAAACATCTGGGGCTACAGAACAAGCCAAGCCCCATTTCCACAATGTCCAGGTAATTGCTTACATGATTTATACCTTACTGTTTCTATTAAAAATGTCTTTAAAGAGAAACATTTGTAGGCTCTGTTCTGCAATAAAAACTGATATCTGATTTCACTTGTACAAAATCTTGTGAAAGATGCTACATTTCTTCAAGGACATACACATAACTAAACTATAAACCCTAGACAAAGACTGAGGGTTAAAAGAAGGTGTGGTCAGTTACTCAAAGCAAACAACGGTATCATGAAAGCCATTTTAAACTGTTCATGATTAATTTTTATTCTAATCAAAGTAATCTATTAAAATTCATTTTCAACTCTTCATACACATATTACATATACATTCAGGCCATTTTGGAGTCAACTGTACTTCAGTATCCATTTTCAATTTCAGTGTCAATTTCTCATGAATCTTGTTTACTGAGTTTTTAGCTGAACGTCCTACCAAACCTGACCCCTAAGGGACAAACAAGCACCATCTCCCAAACACACTTGGGCCACTGAGTTAAGAATCTAGGGAGAGATGGAAACTGTCTCACTTCTGTTGATGACTATACGGTGCTACTACCAACTGAACCATTCCGAATACATGTCCTACTGAAGACACACTCACACACAGACAACACACAGTTGTTTCAGCAGTTTCACTTGCAAGAATTTTCTGTTTTACTTTAAATTTTAAACCAAGAGCATAAATACAGTTTCATATTCTCTAAAACCTGCCATGTCTAGACTTAGCCAAAAATTTCATTACTGATAGGTGTCCACTACATACATGAGGTCGGGGGGCGGGGAGGACAATAAAATAAACTGTTGATTATGTACATGCCAGCCAACATGAGGAGGGGCCAATAAAATAAACTGTTGATTATTGACTGGCTTATATTTTATGGTCACCAAATTAACATTAATTCCCACTCTAGGTTATCACTCTATTTTCCTGCGTGGAGGACTAAAGGAAAAATGTTATGTTACGAGTAAAGAATCTTCATGAATACGTTTGTGTGCTGAGTTTAAAAGTCCACAGCATCCTGATCATAAGCCAAGTCAAATTTAAGATCTTACCTTTTGAATCTTCCCTTGATTTAGTGTGTTTGTTGTCGAGCTACCATCAGAAGGCTGTAACTTATGTAATATCAATTTTAACTTGTTTTACGTTTACTGAAGGGATTGTAGAAAAACAGAAAAGTCTACATAATAAACAAACTAAACAAATGGTCTGCACTGCAGTGGTCAAACCACAAAAAGGCTTTAGATACTTTTCATACATTATTTCACAGTCTTTGTTATTCGATTACAGTATGCTGTCCTTCACTGCTGAAGCTCTCTGCTGAAGATGCAATGCTTTTATGCAATTAACTAAGCCCCACTTGCCCACTGTAGCTAACTTAATGACACGTGTTTGTGAAAGTCCAGGTTCAACTATCAGTACTGCAGTTATTTTTTCCTCTACATACAGCACATGAGAGCAACCTAGATTTCAGTATGAAATGGGAAGATAGCATCTAGAACTTGTCAGCTCTGAAGACCCCAAACTGGAAGAAAACTTGGGAGCTTTCAGCAAAGGTTATAGGTTCTCTTAATAAAATTGTTTTTTAAAGGCATGACAATGGAGTGTTTTTTATTTTTCTAGATAGTTTCCTGAATCAGTGTGAACAAGTGCTTTTCCTGGATACATCTTAGGTTGAAAACACATATAAAACAAAATAAAAGCCTTGTAAAATACCGTTCACTGACTCATTATATTTTATACATTTGGTCAAAAGAACTACCCTTGGAAAATTTTATTATACAACTTACAGAACAGATTGGAGAAAGAAACTGTCCCTTCCACAAGCACGCAAAACCAAATAGTAAAGCATGTGAACTCAACACAAGAAAGGGTTACTGGGTAAAATCCTAGCTAAATTGTTTACCACATAGCATAACATAAGTTAACAGTGTCAGACACTAAATATGGAACAGAAATCTGTCAATTAAAATGTTAAAGACACTTGAAAATTATAGAGCCAAAAAAAGTTCTATCAGTTGTGGATCAACTCATAAGTTTGCATCTGGCACTTACTACTTTAAGTATCACAACATGTTCTCAAGAAAATCTGTCTTGAGTGTTGCCATGATACCTATTTTCACACTGCCTATTGATCAGAGAAATGGTAAAATAGAAGAAATGCTTTAGGAGGTATTGATTTCTCGTGTTCAACCAAATGTTGAATAACCAACTATTAACCGTCCCTAGGAGACCCTAGTGGTATAGTGGTTAAATGCAATGGCTGCTAACCAGAAGGTTGGCCATTCAAACCTACCAGGTGCTCCTTGGAAACTCTATGGGGCAGTTCTACTCTGACCAATAGGGTTGCTATGAGTCAGAACTGACTTGACAGCAGTGGGTTACTTGTTCTTTTTTTTTTGGTTTTAACCACCCCTATATTGGCAAGAAATTGATCTGAAAGTCTCCAAGTCTAAAATTTTGTGGTTCTGTACCCTTTAAGTTTTCCTGCAATAAGTAACAACATGATAAATGGAGAGAGTATTGAAGCTGTCGAGGATTTTTTTTTTTTTTTTAATTAACTCTGATCCACAATCAACCCTCATGGAATCAGCAGTCAAGAAATCAAATGAGTATTTTATTGGATTAGTTCGCTGCAAAAGACTTCTTTGAGTTTTTTTTTGATTCAAAAGACTTGAGTCTCTTATTGAAAAGCAAAAAATGTCACTTTGAGGACCAAAGTGTGCCTGACCTAAGCCATTTTCAACCACATCACATACATGAGAAAGCTGGACAATGAATAAGAAGACTGAAAAAGAACTTATATCTTTGAATTATGGTGTTGGAGGAGACTGAATATACTGTAGACTGCCACAAAGTGAACAAATCTATCTTGGAAGAAGTACAGCTAGAATGCCCCTTAGAAGCAAGAATGGTTAAGATTTTGTCTCACACTCTTTGGATATGTTATCAAGATAGACTAGTCCCTGCTGAAGGGCATCACGCTTGGTACAGAGTCAAGGAAAAGAGGAAGACTTCCCAGCGAGATTGACTGATCCAGACGCTGCAAAAATGGGCTCAAACACAACATGGACAGTAAGCATGGCACAGGACCTGGACGGGTTTCTTCCGTTATACAAACAGTCACTATGAGTCAAAACTGACGTGACAGCCCCTAACAACAACAAAGTTATTCTAACTACAAAAATATGAAAAAAATTTAAGTATATAGAGCACAGTGGTTCAAAGCCACTTGTTTCTGTCTGTTATGGAAATCTTGGCGATACAGTGGTAAAGTGCTACTGCTACTAACCCCAAGGTTGGCAGTTCGAATCCACCAGGTGCTCCCTAGAAACCTTGCGAGGGCAAGGTCTACTCTGTCCTGTAGGGTTGCTATGAGTTGAAATCAATTTAACAGCAGGGGGTTTGGTTTCGGGTTTACCATGAAACATTAAGGTGCTCTGGTGGTGCAGTAGTTACAGCAGTCAATTGCTAACCAAAAGGCCTATGGTTTGAAACCACAAGTAGCTCCACAGGGGGAAAAAAAAAAAAAAACGGCAATCTGCTTCTGCACAGATTTACAGCCTTAGAAATCCTACGAGGCAGCTACGAGTTAGAACTAACTCAACAGCTGCAAGTGGATTATCAAATAACCTGGTGGGGCAGCACTTAACAGCACGGCTACTCACCGGGGTTTGGCAGTTTGAATCTACCAGCTGCAACTTGGAAACAGTATGAGGAAGTTCCACTCTGTTCTATAGAGTCACTATGAGTCAGAATTGACTCGACAGCAACAGATATTATCAAATTGGTCATAAATGAGTGTTTTATAAGATTTTAAAGATAGTATTATGATGTTGTATTTTTATAAAATAGTTTAAATGCTCTCCTACCCAGAGATACAAAAATAGAATAAATAACATTAAGCTCCTTTATAGATATGTAATTATAAAACTATTTCTCAGGGCTATAGTCTTTCCTTGGTAATTAAATTATACAAGGAATACAGAAATTTCATTTTTTAAAGTGAAACACATAGTTTTAATAGATCTGTTTCTTAAATATTTTTAAAAACATCTTTCAATTTCTTAAAAGTATAAGATTAACCTGTGACAGTCTCCTATGCTTTTATCAGTTCAATTCACCAAATATTTATTTAATACCTAGTATAGGTCTTATATTGGACAGCATGTTGAGGAGATTAAAAATAAAAATACAAATAAATGAATTAGATGTGATTTGTTCTCAAGGAATTTTCAGTTTAATAAAAGAGAAACACCAGCAATCTATAGATGGATAAAGCTCTTGATAAATGATGGAAAAGAAAGTTTAATGAAGTGCCTAGGGAGTTATCAAGTACATGTCAAAATGGATCCCAACTGGTGTGGCTCAAGGAAGTCTTCTTAGATGATGCAACCTTTGAAATAAATATAAATGTCCTGGCAGGATTTCAACAGGTGGAAAATAACATTCCAGGGAGAAAAAAAGAACAACAAATACTATCTGCTGAGAATATAGAAAGAGGTATTGTATTCAGTTCAATAAAGATCTGACTTTCATACTGATTTATAATTCACATAACTTTTAAAAAGAGACTTGAGATCCCTAACTCCACCACTGTTTAAGTTCTTCTGCTTGTCAGTCTACTTCAGTCACTTAAAAGGAAAAAGCATTGGCTTACTAAAAACCCAAACCTTCTGCCGTTGAACTGATTCCAACTTATAGCAACCCTATAGGACAGAGGAGAACTACCCCATAGAGTTTCCAAGGAGTGCCTGCTGGACTTGAACTGCCAGCCTTTTGGTTAGCAGTCATAGCACTTAACCACTATGCCACAGGGTTTCTGTTAGCTTACCAGTGCTTATCAACTTTCAAGATCTCAGAATTGCTTACACTTTTGCTTATAACCAATTAGTAAGCATATTCAATGAATGGTTATCATCCCTTCAGAAAGGCTCAACAAAATGATAAATGTTCCTTTTCCAGTTGCCTCCAAAACAATTTCTAGAGTTTCTTTAATGTAAATCAAAGTCTTTTATTAAATTAGCTATAGGTTACTAGCAAGATTCCAAAGTATTCAAACTCACTAGTTTATGTCCAAGCAGTCACAGATTACATAAAACCAGCTGTCTTAAAAATCATTTGAATTAACTGTCTCCTTTTATAAAATTTTAAAGTGAAAGAGAGGTTAAGTGACTTACCCAAGGCCACAAATACCACGGACCACAGCTTCTGCTAACACTCTCCTCTGTTACTATTACTTTGTTGAGGTACTCTTACTAGCACTGTGGCAATGTTCTCAAGTCTTCACAGAATGCTGCTGAACTTCATTCAGACAATGGACCATCTCTAGCATGTATACTTAGTATATTCAATTCCAAATTGGCCTTTCTATTTCTATAACTTCAGACCAGGAACAGAAACATTTTTTAATAAGTTACATTTTTAAGTTCTCATGAGATATAAAAGCCTTTGATTCAGAGACATGGTTCTCAATTTTGACTTTATATTAGACACATCTGGAGAGACTTAAATACCCACTCCCCAAATTTTCCATTTACTTGTTGGGATTTCAGCATAGATTATCAGGCAGCTCTTGGGTTTGTTCTTTGCTTTTTCTTCATTAAAGTACAGGTAGTGTTTATGAAAGAGAGCTACTCTGCTGATAACCAAGAGGTTGGCAATCTGAACTCACACAAGGGCTCCCAACAAAAAAGACCAGGCTACCTGGTCCCATAAAGATTACAGCCATGAAAACTCTATGAAGCAGTTCTACACTGTCACATGCGTTGCTGTGAATTGAAAATTGACTTGATGACACCTAACAGAAACCACACAACAATTTTTACAGAGCAGACATAAAATTTATCATCAAACTCTGCTAAAATCAAATCATACATACCCAAGATTGAAATTAAATGAACTCATCCTAGAAAAATTATCAAACACTTCTTACCAAATATCACTAAGGTACCTTCAAAGTACCTCCCCTTGGGAAGCGATGCACTGATGCTGAGCACGTACTTCTCCCTTCAAAACAATTTTGGAACCCTTTTTCTGGAACAGCCACCAGCACTGTCGTCATCATATTACCCTTATGTCCTGAATGTCATCAAAGTGTCTTCCTTTCAGTATTTCCTTTATCTTTAGATAAAGAGGAAAGTCACCGAGGCCAGATCAGGTGAGCAGGGAGGCTGTTACAATACAGTTTTTTTCTTACTGGCTACAACCTCCCTCACAGACAACTATACAATTAAGTATGCAAACCTGCCACCGTGCCACAGTGGATGATGGCCATTCCAAAAAGAGTTCCAAAACTGCTTTGAAGAGTGGACTAGGCAGCTGGCATCTGGGCACAACTTCCTAAGGGGAGTCCTTCAAAGGTGATCATAGTGATATTCAGCAATGAGGTACATAGCACCTAGAACAATTAAATTCATGCATTTAATTGTCAGACCTCATATATCTACCTCAAATGGTTTATACTCATTATATTGCAATAAATACACTAACTTCTACACAAAGCCTTAAAAAAGATATACTCCAAATCTCAATGGACTTTCTTGCATCATTTTGTTTTTGCCTAAGCAAAGTGAATTATTCTGAGGGGGAAAAGAGAAGATTTTCATAGTAATAATGAATATGCATGCTTTTAGACTTCCTCAAATTATGGGGTGAAAGCAGAAAAATAGTTCCTAACTTGGGTGATCATAAATTCTATGCAGTCAGGATGCGAATCTAAAATCTACCATTTTATAATGGCAGAATGCAACGTATTGAAATTACAGTGCTGGACAATATTCAGTGTGCACTAGTCATTAATTCCCAATAAAAGATCAGTTATTTTACAAAATTAGATTAGGATTTATTTTAAAAGACTCTCAATATCATTGTTAGCAATAGTTACATGAGAATCGCCCTTCTGCTTAGCTTAGGAAACCCTGGTGGCATAGTGGTTAAGTGCTACAGCTGCTAACCAAAAAAGTAGCAGTTCAAATGCACCAGGTGTTCCTTGGAAACCCTATGGGGCAGTTCTACTCTGCCTATGTGGTCACTATGAGTTAGAATTGACTCAGTCGCAGTGGATTTAGGGTTTTTTATGCTTACCTTGATCTCAATAGCTGTCTGTGGTTTCTCTGTACCTGTTTCCACATTTCCTGTTAATAACTGCTTTTGCCAAGGGCAGCTTGTCCATGCCAACAAATGCTGCTGTACTTCCCCCTACTCCATAGCCTAATATTCTCTTAATTAATTCAAACTACCTTCTCATGATCTAAATACCATGTTCCAAGTAGCTCAACTAAAATTTCATTTTCCAGGTGATCAAGTAATAACCAGCCTTGCAGATAAATACAAAAAAAAAAAAATTATCAGCTCCTCCAAACAGCAAAAAGGTGCACAAGAAACTCGACGCAAGAACAGGAAAATGGATGAGTGGGTTAGCTCATAACTAGAAAAATGAGTGGAAAATCCTTTTTTCTTGACCCTATACACAAGGATACCTGCAGGACTGGCTGGAAGAAATACAGAAAAATATAACAAACATTTTTTAACTAAATATGTTCCTTATAATTTTACGTGAGCAATGCCTCTCAGACAACAGCTTAGTGACAATGGAATTTTCTTGCAGGAAAGAAGATTTCAAGGTAATATACTTGCATTGGGGTAAAATGGTGGGGTTTGGTCCAACTTATAAACAAATGTCTACCACACGCTGTAGTGGCCTCGCTGGTTATCTTTAAAAATAAACACAACAAAGTTGTTTTCCTGTAATACAGAACTTTTTACTTTGATGCTACAACAAATTAAAACCAAACAAAAAAATTAACAGCAAGCAAAGAAACCTAAGTCCACTGTGGCTGAGTGGATTCCAACTGACAGTCACCCTAAATGACAGAGTAGAGCTGCCCCACAGGGTTTCCAAGAAATGCCTAGTGGATTCAAACTGCTGACCTGTGGGTTACCAGCTGTACCTCTTAAATACTACATCAGGGATTCCAAAGAAACAAAGTAAGCATTAATGTACTGTACATACTCATAGACTTATCGAAAATGATAAATAACTTTTAATAACAGATCTTTTTCCTGATATTTCAATGAACCTCAGTGATAGTTAACTTTATCCTTTCTAAGAGGGGGAGGGGGAGGATTTTGCATGAGTATTGAATTTTTATTTTTCTAGTATGATACCAGCTCAGTATAACTATTTCTGAACCAGATTCTGCAGCACTGGTATCTTATCAGCCTTCAGTAAATCCATACTGATGGTATATGGTAGTCTTCCCAATTAAGCAACATTTCTCACATCGGTAGTACACTGAAAATCTTCCTGCAGAAACAATCATTGTTGCTCATGCAGGCAAAAAAATTTCCAAAGCTGGTAAGGTTTCTTTTTTGCTGTTTGTAAGACAAAGAATCAGGCCACTTGAGGTCTCAATGTGTCATATCAGTATTTTCCCTCCAAAATATTGCTTGATCTAAATAATGTACAAGAAGATTTTTCTCTTTAAAGGAGAACTTTGCACCAACACTATCGGTGAAGGATACCACAGTGGGAGCAACGGAATAGACCCACATCTTTTATAAGTTGGGCTTAACATTGACTTCAGATTTGTGACTCATGAATAGAAAGTCAGTTTTAATATAAGTGTGCTTTAAAATGTAAATATGGCTATTATTCTTAACAAGTTACATACTGAGTATTATTCCTCAAAAATGACTCATAAAATTTCTTTTTAAGTACATAAAGTCATGAATATGCTCCCTTTCTCTTACATCTGCTTGAATGCAATTTTTCATTTCCCAGGAAAGGATACACTTTCTAACTAACCCCGCTAACCTAATTACTCATACAGAAAAACCAAAAGTGTCCCTGACATCGGCACCTTCTCCAAGGAATGTATCTGTGCATGCGCACAATGCAACAGTGTATTCTATGTATATAATCAAAACTGTATTTTATTTAAAACATTCCCCTGGATCCATATAATTTTTAGTTGTAAAATTTATCAAAATCCCCCCAAGTGTGAAAACAGTAAAGGTACCCAATCCACATACTTACCTTTTTAGCTATATGCTTACATTTAGAAGTACTGACAATTTAATTTAAAAGAATGGTAATGCATTGTTTATGTAACGCCATTTGTTGGATCATAAATGTTATATTGTAATGATGAGGGCTTCAACCTCAAAAGAATCTTTTTCCTACTCAGCACAATTATCATGCAAAATTCAAATACGTGAATCATACCTAATTATGAGTAGTAAGTTAGCATCATTCAGGTATATGATCTAAAAGGAACTGTTTACAATCTTTGTGAAAGAGAAGTCAATAGAGTAGGAATAAAACTGTTTGGGACATAGCAATGCACTATATATTGCCATATATTTAAATCTCCATTTCTGGTTGAATCCTTTTTAAAACCAAATATTTAATATGAAAATATACTAAAAGATAGGAGAAAGGCAAGAAAAAAAGGATCCCAACTGAAATTATACTGCAGAATTTGAAGATAGATCACACAACACAGAATATTTGAAAATAACCACTGTGGCTAAATATCCATTAAAATATTTCAAGTTTACAGCATGCTAATGCCTTTGATGCCAAAATATTATAAACTATGGGGTAAACTGATAATTAAATGAAACTTTGTTATAATGGTTACTTCCAAGCTTCCTTTCATTAAAATTCTTGTCAACTGAGGGAGCAACATCTTGCTACTACACAAGACAAAGATTTTTTTTTTCTTAGAAAAGTCCCATATATAGTATTTCTCCCCACAAAGTATAAGAAGGCATTCAAACTAGACTCCATTTTTTTTTTTTTTTTTTCCTCCACAGAAATATCTTTAAAGTCCTTCCTCCCTTCCCCCTGGTCTTGGATTACATGAAAGAATAGTTACTTTACCAAGCTCTTTGATATTTCCCTTCCTGGCAGAGTCATCTGATGTGAGAAATATCTTTTGAAAATAAATGGTGCTACTTCAAGTGCACTCAGATCCATACTTGCTGGACATTCCAACATGTTTCAGTTCTGATTTGAAAAAGCCACTTGACTTCAAATTTTAGTTTTAGGTATCTTCATATGACACTTGATCCCAATAAGAAACACCTTGGGAAACAACAATGTAAATGTTTCGCCTGCTCCTAGGTACAGCATACTCAAAGGGAGAAAGGAGTCCTAGTAACTGTACTTACTACTTAGGAAGAAGCAGGTTATTGTAATATTAGCTAAGAAACTAAGTTCACACTGTAAATACAACATACTGCAAAGTTAATGCTATTGCATAAAAGAGTTACTTTTCATCTCTAACACAGCTGTCACCACATGTTTATGTAACTACAGTGCTACTTCCTAAGCATCAAAGTATTAATACTGATAGTATTATAATAGGAATAGTTATTTTTGCATTTGCCCCTACAAGACTGTCACTCACTGTGTTATGATTTTGCTGTTTAATGGCCGGGACCTGCTAGATTAAACATACTAATTGTACTTGGACTTGGACTCTAGGAGGGGTAGCAGTGATACAGAGCTGCAGAGAACCTTTCAGCTTCTTATGACTTCCTGTGAATCTCACTAAAATCCTCTCACTGAATTATACTGCACTTAGAGAATAGCCATTTCGGTATGTATCTGCATGCCAACGATTTAAAATATGCAGATCTCCTTTTAAGACTAAGAGCACACGAAGGCACATACTAGATCAGAGCATGTATCAGGAAAAAGGCAGTATAAAATAAAAACACCAATATTTCAGGTACCAGTTCATTTATACAGAGAGAAGGAAAGACTCCTAATTTTTTTTTCCCCCACCAATTCTCACTCTACTCACAGAACTATCTTTTTAGGTACAGGAACATGGAGCAGTTGTGGAGTAGCCAGTCTTCAAGCAGGAAACCAACGATGTGCACAAAGCAGGCCCTTGATGAAAGTCTGTGGGCAGTGAAGGCAGGGCCAGCTTCATGGCCATGCAACCTGTGAAGCTGTATGGGGCCTCACGCACAGAAAGGCCGTGAGTTGGGCTTAATGCTCTGTTCTGGTCACTTTGACATTCTTAATAATTTTTGAAGGAGGCGGCCCACACTGCATTTAGTATTGGGCCCCACAAATCATGTACCTGGTTCCAGGTAAACGTAACAATGTTGACAGCGAGGACAAGAAGTCAAAACAAGAGCAAAAAGTTTACAGCAACATATACAAAACCATGGCTGCACACGGTACTACTCTTTAAATTTCATCGTGAATGTTACTATTTCCACAAAAAACATTTTCTCATGTATCAAAATACGAAAGCAGAGGTCACTGATTCTCAAGCAAATTTACTATCATATATATATGGCATGCAATTACAGTTTTTAAAAAAACTGATTGTATCCAATGAAGCAAGTACTAACTGAGTTGGGAAAAACAAAAACAGGTTTTTTTGCTGGGGGTTGAAAAAGGGGGCTACGAGGAGCGGGGCATGGGGGTAGAATAAAATGTATTTCCTGTTCTCTTGTCAGCAATATATCCACAAGTGAGGAGGAATAGATAAATTACCAGGAGGTATCAAAATTCACACAAAAGGAACTATTTTCAACATCAAACTACTGTGGGTAAAAAAAGCACTTTACAGGTATTTTACATCTTCTGCAACAAGAAAATCTTTTTTTAAAGTAATAAATCACTAATACTTGTTTAAATAAAATTTGCTCATCATATGAAAATGAGAACAAAATCTCATCAAGAAGCAAACTGTCACAGAATTAAAAAAAAGTTTCCAACAATCATTTCCCTCCATTAAAATACAAGGTACTTAATATGGGTTGCAAGGTAAGAAATGTTTAACCTTGGGTCTCATAAAATAAATCATACATTCTACTTTCAAGATGCAGTAATTTCAAAAATGATTAGAAACAGCCAAGGTATAAATGCTTTCTGGAAGTCCTAACAGTTTAAATACAAGCAAACATATCCTTTTATACATATATTTAATATGAATACATCTGAATTGAAATTCTTTGAGTTTGCTACTTCTAGTATACCCTGAAACAACAGCCCAACACATGCAACGTGTCAATATACAAAAAGCAAGACGTGTTGCATAAAATACTTAAGTATTATTAGCAGAGAATTCCGTAAAATAAGTCCTATTTGGATGGTTTCTAATCATCCATCTTTTCTGCCTCATCAGTCTTACTAGCTAAGACTACTGTCGTCAACAGGTACAGGACAGAATGCGCCGTGCTGAGGCAGAGTTCCAGAGCAAGCATGTGTGGTACTGCCCTAAGAAAATTCAGCAGACCCACCTGCTTTGGATTTGTTTCAAACATTATCAGTACAATTTACCCTGACCATATTTCTGTCTAACCCTTATTTCTACAGTCTACATGTCTTTTAGTAAGCAACCCACAAACAAAACTGCCATTTAGCTTATAACATTAACAGTATCAAAAGAAGCAATAATTTGTCATCATGTCAAAGCAGCTGATTCTTAAGTCTGAGATTTCTAACAGAAGCTAAATGAAACCATGAATGATAAGTGATAAAAATTCATATTTAGAAAAAAACAAAACGAACACAATTACAAAATTCACCTATGAAAGCATCTGCCAAACTGGCACTTATTTACAGACTTACAAAAAAAAACTTTTTTAACAGACCAAGAAAAAAAAAGGTATAAGTGTGTGTGTGTGTTAACTGAAAGGTGGAAATATTTTCAGATTTGCAGTATTATTCCAAGTCATTACCAAAAATAATTTCTCAATCCAGTTGCTTTTAATAAAACGCTTGCTCTGGTATATGCCAGGAAGAAAGAGAAAATTATATGAAGTGTTCTTTTTTCATTGGAGGAAAAAAAAGGCATTGTTTTCTGTACTTTTGTTTATTCATTCATTGGTTTATCAGTGACTTAAGGAAAAAAGCAGATATGCTGATTAATCAAGTCTTATTGATCAGTAGTAAAAGTCAATATTTCGCACAAATGTGTGCGGAACAATTTCTCCAAAGCAAAAATGTATAAATCAGTCTGAAACCCTGGCAATAAAATTTATTCCCTCTAGAATAAATGTGATACTTTGTAAAAGCAGTAAGTGAAATTTGTCCTTAAGGATATACCGATGACATGCAAAACAACAAACATTTGTATAACGCCAAAGCTCTAGGAACAAGCTAGAAAGTTCAAAACATAAAAGCCTGCAATTGTTTCAAACACACCTAGCAATTCTGCTGATTTGGGACCATTAAAACTGATTACTCAATTAGGCAATCATTCAAGGCATGCAAACACTCAGACAAAAACAGGGAGGTATTAGCATAGTCTTCTTCACCTTGAGAAATTCTGAGAAATGTAGCCCCTCAAACTTTCAGTGATTTATCCTCATGCATAACCTAACCAAGATATTAAATTCTAAAAGGTGACAACCTGAATCTCAGGGGGGAAAAAAAGAGAATTTACCTGTAATGATACTACTCAGTTACTATCTTTTTATATGGCTAATATTCTACATTCTCTTAGAAATGCCAAGCAGTTACACATATTGTCTGTACACAGTCTTAGAACTACCATTTCTTTTCTCTCCTCTGGTCATGCTCATGTATTATCTAAAAGGTAAATTTCTGCTCTCTTATACATCTACCAGAAGTAGATATGTCTACCAGAAGACGTCTACCTGCCTAAAATGAATAAATACAAAAAAGATTTTCTCTTTATGGGGAGGGGGGAAAGCACTGAAAACTCAGCTGCATGATCTTAAATATGAGCAGACTGAAAAAAGAAAGAAGGCGGCCCTATGTTTCACTTAGAAAATATCTGGCACACTTTGAAGAATCTCACTGATGGGGTATAATCAGGAAAAAGAAAAACAGTGTTGGTGGTGGTGGTGGTGTATGTGTGTATGTGTCTGTGTGTGTGTACGTGTTTAAAGATGTTTTTTGAAATAATTCCAAATAAACCCCATAAACTGTCTTCAGAGAAGAGAAAAGCAAGTCAACTCACACAGCTTCCAAAAAGAAGGCTTACCCTCTTCCAGGAAAGCAACATCGAGACTTTATTACTCTGCTATGATTCTATGATTCTTTCACTTCAGACTTGATTAGTTAACCAGTATTACACTTCCTAAAACTCCCACCATGCTCTCCCCTGCCTATTTGCTTATAGATCCACAGGAAATAACACACAGCCACCAGCATAACCAGAAGTATCCAAGAACTCAGTTTCAAAGAAGAGACACTTCTCTCATGTTTTAGCCTCAAAAACTGAAGCAGACTGCTTTAAACTGTCTTTACAAAATGTTTTGTGTGTGTTGGTGTGTTTTTCCACTTGGACATTTTCTAAACAGTACCTTTTAAAGATTGAATAATGCGTGTAACAAATTCAGTATTCAAGAATACATGGAATGCTTAATCTAACATCTGTATTTTTAAACTGAAATTCTGTATGTCCATGTAGAATGATATTGATAACCACTCACATGCACAATTAATAAACAATATAAGATGATATGTGAAAGCACATTTTGAAACATGTTTTTTAGAGTGGGGAAAAAAAAAGTTCCTTTCCCAGATGAAAACTAACTTGTCACAAATGTAACAGAGAAAGTAAATAGGAATAAAAAGTCTTAAAGAGAGAAACAAGGAAAGAGGCTAAGTCTAAAATTTGATTGAATGGAAAGCTGACTCTGCATATTCTTCCAAAGCACTCTTTCAAAACAATTTTCCCTTTAAAACTATTTCATTTCAAAATTTCCATGTGAACCAAGAAGTGAGTCATAACTGGATTTATTATAATATATATACTTAACAACCTTCACTTTATAAAGTCTAGGATTTCTCCTTCAACTGTTAACTCACACATAGTACAAAAAAACTTTACACATTGTAAGTACAATAGTAATAAATAGATCTTGTTGGTTCCAGGAAACATTTTTTTTTTTTTTCCTTTTTAATCTATACTGGTCAAAATAGCCTTGCTTTTCTTTTTCTGTTGTATTAAATTTAGGATCAAAAACATCAAAGCAGCTTCCACCTCGGACCTAACTTTTTAGAGGATCAATGTGACAAGGCAGTGCCTGATAGATGTTTCTCTTGATAAACGACTTGTTCAAAAGAGACATTGTAGCTTTCATTTCCTGACCACAACACACTTTTAATTTGCAACAGCAGAGCTGCTGGAGTGTGAGCACTTGCCACTTTCCAGCCTTTTAGGCTTGTAGCTGATTCCTTTAGGCCACACATTATAGACAAACACAGTCTAGAAATAATCAGAATAGCAGAATTACCAAGTACGGGTGACTAATGCTCCTTTACATATGCATCACACCACACACACACACACACACACACATACACACATGCCTAAGTGTCTACTTTGAATATGTATTTAAACTTTCTCCCTCCTAGAACTCTAGCCTGTAGTACCAAAGCTCGTAAGTGAAGATCTCATTTGCACATTGGGTATTTAAACATGTAAGTAAATAAACTATGGGGCTATTATTTAATAGTAAGCAAAGATTTGAGGGAGGGAGCAATTTACACACTTAAATGTACAGCTAAATGTCATGAATTATTATGATTGCTTAAACTACTGTGTGTGTTTTAACATATTGTTGTAATGATTATTATTACTATTATCCAGAAATCACATTAAAGTATCAATACGATGAACAGTCAAACCATCCAATTTCTGCTCTCAGCACTCTGTCCGAGCTCCGATTTAAAATTTATAAATGTAATATCCTCCTCATCACAGGCAGCAGCCCAATCTGCTCTGAATATATATTACAGCCTTAACATCACAGAGGGAAATCGCCCATCTGGCAATCCCATTCGCTCCAACAGCTCCGGGGGAAAAAAAAGCTGTGCTCTCTCCTCCTCAAAACATTTCTCAGGGCAAATTATGTGCATCTAAAATAAACAGTCTTCTTATTGATCGCTTCAAAGTCAACAAGTTCCAAATGCAAAATTCAATCAAATCCTTCCTATCCTGTAACAGCGTGTACGTTTAGCTCAACAGTCACCAGAGTCCAACCAGAAGAGTATGTCACGCAGCGGCTCTTGTAGTCCCTGTCCTCGTATTCACATTTGTGTTGAGAGAGCAGTGACCACAGCCACACTACAGACCCCTGGCAGCTCTGCCTCACTGCTATTTCTTCCTCTCAATTCTTTTCTCTCCCTTTCTCTTTTCTTTTCCAGAGTGAGTTCCTGGTGGTGGGATAAATGTAACAACAATCCAGTTTAAAGTGGACACATCCTTTGGTTATGCAAAAGACTTTAACACCTCTGTTGTTGTTGTTCCCTCTTAGTCTTAATTGAATATTACAAAGTGTACAGTTGCAGAGCCATAAGAGCTATTGAAAACCCCTTCTCATTCCATTTATCTGACTTTTTTTTTTTGTAAAGAGAGAAGAAACAGCGATTTCAAAGTCAATTTCAGTGCCTGATTATTTAATTCTGTTACAGGTTAAAAGTAAAAAGCACTGACAGGCAGAGAAGTGAATAGCAAAGAAAAATATATCTATAACAAACTGCTACTGTTCTTCAAAAGAAATTAATGACTTGAAGCAAAAAATATATTTTATTTTCCTGTAAAAGATACCTCTTCACTCACCCGAAAAACCACTCAGAACTGATTACTCCACCAAGTGTAATCATTGAAAGAGCAGTCAAATTGCAATAATAAATTGAGAAAAAAATAAGAAATTCTCATCCAGTTCTACATCTACATATATATACACGCTTTCATTAGTAAGCAGTCTTTTCCAATATTCCCTCCCTATCCTCCCTCCACCCAACGCCCCCAAAGAAAAACCCAGAGTTTGACTAATTTACATACTATTTGACTTCAGCAGTTATAAAGTGCTTTACTAGTAACATGCAACTTCAGAATTGCAGCTAAAACCCACAGAAGTGGACTCAAGCAATATATTAATCAAAACTGAAATACAGAAACAGTTAACTGCAAAAGCAAAAAGCATTGTGATACATTAAAATATACAGATATAAATATAGAGAGATTTTAAAGCAATTATACAGCCTGAACATCTGTTTCCCAGGCAGAATCTTCAGTGGCTTTATCATGCTATTTAATTTGTTTTCCCTATTTAGATGCAAAGGAAGTAAATTCCAAAACTGACATACCATAAACACTGGTGCTACTGATCATTTCTTGCTGGCAGCACAAAAAGCTGAATTGGATTTCTCACAAGCAGGAATTCCAAAGGTTGCTTTTCATTAAAGCCACTTTTCCTCTCAGCTATCAGATGTCACTGCCTTGAAACGTGGGCCCTTTCGTCAGGTATTCATTTAACCTACATGCATATAATTAAGGGGGAAAGCAACATCAACAAAAAGGGGATCTCAGATCACAAGAGAAGAAAGAAAGGAAAAAAAGCACATGACCAGGAATGCAAGTCCATGTCAATTTCACTCACTCCCATTGAAACTAACAAGAGCTCCGGGGAGGACGGTAATAGGATCAGTGGATTGTATATACCATTAAATTATACATCTTTCTCTCCCGTTCCTTGCCAACAATACGCCCACCACGCTGTACCCCCTCCAAGATGATGTGCTTACATTTTCCTGCAACCGATCTTCTGACATTTTCACGTTCCCCAAGCCACAAGACTGTAATTTAACCTCAACTTTTTGTGTGTGTGCAAGATTCTTATTTACACTTCTTATTTACTTAGAAGTTAGTTCCCGAAGAAAGTCTAGCCCCACCCTGTGCCTCTGCTTTATTTATTTATTTATTTTTATTTTTGAAGTGAAAAAGATAGTAATAAGCCTAATACAGCGGACAGCGAGAGTCTCGCCATCCCGAACTCTTAATCCCATAGTATTGTTACAATGATTGAAGCAACAGCAACAACAAAAAATACATGCATTACATTTGAGGGCTACTTCGTACCGAGAAATTAAGACAGCAGGTTGGCTTCCAGAATAGAAACGAGTGCAAATTAAGTTTAATATGTACAGCACAACTCGAAGGTCTCTTTCTACTACAGGTCTTGGTTCTGTTCATATTCTTTTAAAAATTAAAACAAACACAAACACAAACAAATTTAAACAGATGAGAGGAAACTACGAAGCTCTTCTTACCTGAACGCGCGGAGCAAGAACCCGATAGGTTAGCGTAGTATCGATCCGGTGTGTTTGCTGATGAATGGAAGCTCGGGTTAAGTGAAGGTGCCTATGATTTGAAATCATTCCAAGTTTTTGAAGGGAAGACGGACTGCAGCCTCTGCCATGTTGGAATTTCAAACCCAAAACAGCTGCTTGGAAGGAGCCAGCATGCCAGAGGCTGGGCGCAGGCGCAGAGCGCCGCCGAGCCAAATTCAAATCACTTTCACACTAAGAGCCAAAGATCAGTTTTCAAAGGAGAGAGGGAGAAAGAGACGGAGGCTGCCGCGAGGGAGAGCAGACAGGAGGCTGTGGCGAGAGGCGGGCGCTGGCGAGAGACCGGCAGCGGGAGCACCGGGAGGGAGAGGGAGAGGCGCACGGAGCCCGCGGAGCTGGAGGGGGAGCAGGGGAGGCGGGAGGCGAGCGGGGAGCGAGGAGCCGGCGGAGACGCGCCCGAGATGCAGGGGCAGGGGGGGCTCAGTGGCCGCGCCGCGCCGGCCGGCCGGCCGCCCGGGTCATGTTACACGGCCGCGGCCGAGGCGGCCGCCCAGCCTCGCCGACGCGCTCGCGCGGCCACGAGGGGGCCCGGAGGTCAGGACCGCGCGCGCGGCGAGCCGAGGCCGCTCCGCCGCGGCACTCGCGGGCGGCCCGGCCCGGAGGAAGCAGGCGCAGTGCCTCGGGGGCGCGGCGAGGGTGGGGGAGCAGGGACCCGGGTCTCCCACGCGTGGCCGGCCGGCCCTGAGCGCCCCAGCCCGCCTTGGAGGGCCCCGGCGAGGGCCGCGCGGGTCCCCGGCCCGCGGGCCCCTCTCTGCGCACTCGCGGCCCTCTCCGCGGCTGGGGCTCTTCCACATTTCACGCCCCCGGCCCGCGCCCCCGGCACTGGGACTCCACGAACGGGACGAGGTCTGGCTCTGAGAAACGGAACCTCACCCACACTCTTCCCTGGGCCCCCAACAACCAGAAGAGGACTTCATCTGCCAAGAAGAGGCAACTTCGGGGGAAGAACCCGAAATTAACTCAGTTCTCCTCCCCGCCTCCCTGTGAATAAATAAAATCCTAAGTGTCTAGGTGTGCGGTCCGGCCCTTCGCTTCTTGGCTCCCCTCCCTACCTCCCCCAGGCGGCTCCGGCTGGAGAAAGCAGCGCCCCGGGCCGCGGGTGAGGGTTGCTGGTGCAAAGGCTAAGACTTTAGGCTTCTTTCCCCACCCCCACCCCCACTGGAACAATCTGGGGACCCAGGAGTCGGAAGAGAGTAGGGGCTTTGTGGTGCTGGGAGCTGAGGAAGAATGAAATGTGCAGTTGAGTGTGTTGCTCGCATCCCAGGGAGCAATGCAGTGCTGATTGTCTGTTGCTGAGATAGCCTTTTGTTCGGAACATAAGGTTTCAGAAACACGCACACGTTTTCTGGGGTCTCTTGTTAGATGTAAATGTGCTGCATCCAGACGCTTACTATGCAGTGTAAGCTCAGTTGGTTTACTAATCACCCCGCCCCACCCCCAAACAATCAGGATCATTTGAATGGGAACCTCATTCAGACTTCTAGGCAGCAGAGTATTGCCTTCAACCTATTTCATTCTAGACTAGCCAACCATCCAACTGAGATAATAAAGCAAACAATAACATTTGATCATGATGTCTACGAGATAATGTGCCCAGCAAAGTTCTTTAGGAATTGTAATGAGAAAGAGAGTGAGTTGGGCAATAATTCCTCTTCGTTTTCATTAAATACGGTTTTAACAGATAAATGAAGAGTTTATACTTTGGCCTAGTGAACATCCAGTCCTTTGTATTTCAAAGAGTTGAATTATATTTTCAACCTTCAATGGTAACATCAAGCTGAAAATGTTACCATTGAAGGCTGGAACTTAAACGTGCTTGTTTAGAAGTGACACTTTCCATCAGAGTGTTTGCATTCTCCCCCAGCTTCTCTGCATGTAGTTTTTAATAGGCTAAATTGCAGCTCTCCAGATTTGAAATTAATTTCATCTTCCTTTTTATGATTTTTCTTAACTTTGAATGGAGAGCCGTTGAATGCATGCGTTTAGCTAACGGAATGAGAAACATGATTTCGATTAAATATAGGTAGATGGCAGATTTAAAAAGACAAAATAAATGGATCAAGATCTTACCAAATGTTTCCAGGGAATGAGATTTCTATTTGGAAAGACATTGACCTTTCTATGCCTATCTGTTTACTAGTCTTTGAGATAAGACAGAACTTTAGTCTACCATAACAGAGAACACAAACCCCTTTAGTTACATGCTACAAGGTAGCTTTCAAAATGACATGAAAGGTTCCTCATTGGATTTCACCGCAAAGACATAAGTATAAGAAAATATCTTTGGGCCACTGCTGTATTGAGTACAGATGAATTAAAAAATAATAAATTGGAGAGCTCATAAATTCAGTTATTGCTCGTTTGGGGAATGACAAGCAGAAGTCCTCCAGAGTCACAGCAGACACTGCAATTTAGGCAATCTGCTCTGTCCTTGTTTGTTTAAAACACAGTGAAGGGCTCACCAACTTTTAACACTAATTTCCTAGTACTAAATTTACCATTCTTCATGTAAATCAAAATGCTGAATAACATATATGTGTATATCTGTCTATTAGAATATTCAAAGAATTCAAAAACATAAATGTATTTTAACCTTGCACAAAACGCCTTTTTTTTTAATTCACTTTTTGAGGTTATAGAGAACAAATAGAATGAATTTCTAACACACGCAATATTTCAACTTGGGTTTTTTAAGAAAATCAAAACAAAAATACCCTCCACCCTGCCAAGTATATGTGTGTTCCTCTCAAGCTAATTCAGAGGCACGTAATTCTTTCTATGTGTTTTTCCCCATTCTTATTCTTTATATAAAAATAAGGAAAACACAACAAAGCTGAAGGATAAGGAAATAAACAGGTGACATTGAATGTGATTTTGCAGATGACCATAGGCTTGCCTGCACTGGACTAAGGGTAATTTGAGTTGGGACAGATCCAGAGATGTGCTATGCTGTATCTATGTGACTGAGGAGGAACAGGAAAAGAGAAAAGAGAGTTGTACGTGAGGGTCACAATATACTTCAAAGACAAGTTTATGGTTTTTCTTAGAAGATAAAATATGATTAAACTCAATTTTAAAATACTGCTTTAGTTTCAAACTTAAATACAAACAATTTTAATAAAACCGGCGATTTCTTCTAAACTAATGATTTCTTCTAAAGTATTCTATTATCTTTCAAAAAAAAATTCTGTATTTGGTAGTTGTTTGTGACCTAGACGTTTTTCTCACATTGCTTGCAAAATCTGAACTGCTTTTTACAATAATACAAATCAAAGGCACAATATATATATATATTTTTTTAATGTTTCCATTAAATTGCAATTTATTTTAAGGGTCACCTTCTATTAAGAGACATTCTGTTCCCTTGCCCCTTCAAAAAACTAGTGAAAGCTTTGACCTCATTTTAGTAAAATTATGCAATTTGTTCAAACTTACACTTGAGTCTAGATACTGTCAAGTGGCATTAGGGTGGTCCATATATCTCTTCAGCAATCTATCCCTACAGTGGAGAGACAACTGGAATATCTTGTGATAGGTTTACTTCAAGAATGCTTTCCTGACTACACACACAGATTCTCTTCCCATAAACATTAGCTATTTAAATGGTGGTGATGTTCATATATTGGCTGTAACTTTTGCCAACTGCAGAGGATTTAAAGAAAACGGTCATTAACAGATAAATATAATTCAGAATAAGTGTGTTGATGAAGAAGATCTGTCCAGAAGAGCGTATGAATTCTTTCATGAAGAGGAGAACTGTTTACCTGGACTTTGTGGTCTCAGTCTTTATGCTCCAGTCCAACAAATTGTATACACCACACTGTTTCTCCCTTCTGTACCTTTTCTGTTTCTTGTGCCCGGACTTAAATTGACTTCTTCGGTGGGCTGACTTCCAACAGTTACCTCCCTCCTGTTTTTGCTTCACTGTTAGTTGAAATCACCTTGACAGCAATAGGTTTGTTTTGGTTTGATTGTTACTGTTGTTAGGTGCTGTAGAGTCAGTGACCCAACCCTATCCCATCCATGGGGATCCCACTCACAACATGATTGAATGGTGGTGATTCAGAGTTTTCAGCAGCTGCTTTTCAAGAACTAAATCAACAGACCTTTCTTCTGAGTCTGTCTTAGTCTGGAAGCTCCACCAAAACCATTTCAGCATCGTAGCAACACAAAAGCCTCTGCTAACAGATGAGTAGTCTCTAGGACTAGAACCTCAGTCTCCCACAATAGAAGCCAAGAATTCTACCACTGAACCACCACTGCTTTTCTGCCAAAAACCCAGTTGCCACTGAGTCTATTTTCTCTGACGGCAACTCAGTGTGTTGCACAGTAGAACCACACTCTGTAGAGTTTTCAAGGCCTTTATCATTTGGTGGCAAATCACTAGTGTTTTCTTCAAAGGTGCCACTGAATGGGTTCAAGATAACTTTTCTTTTGGCTCTCATCAGGCTCTCCCTCTTTCTTTTTGTACATACATATGGTTACAAAGGTGTCTTTGTGTGTGTTTGATTCCCTATTATTAGAATGTGAGCTTCTTGAAGACCAGCAATTGTTGTGACTTTTGTCCTTGTTTTTGTTTTTGTTTGTTTTCTCACCCCCTAAACCGGCAACAAATACTGAGCTGATGTGCAGAGGAAGTAAACATGTACAAATGCAGAAAGAAAGGGAATTATATTGCCCTCGCAGGAAACAGTATGTGAGCTAGTTGAGTTGAGTCCCTGCTTTACACAGACACAGAAGAGAAAATATAGAAATGAGGACCAGGAACGTATTGCTAAGGCAATGGAGTCTCTGGGTGAAAGGTTTGTCTTTCAGTAGGTGGGTAACAAGAAGCTCTGGAAAGTTTTTAAGTATGAGATTTATGTGTTCTGAGTCTTGCTCCAAGAAGATACAGCTAACAGAACTGGAAATGAAGAGACCAGCTGGAAAGTATTGCGCTGGCCTATCATTTTCTAGTACCTCAAACTGTCAACCCTTCTTGGAGGAGTTTGTGATATGCTTCCTTGGTTTTTTTATAGATGGTCTATTTGTACTGATTGCTCGATACTGTGCATTCATTTTGTAATATTACAAAATGTCGGTGTGTTTAAAGGTATTCATTTAATGTCAAAGATACAAAAAGGGACAATACAGTGCGAGTGAATTTTTTTTCTTAACTCGAACATAGTCTTTCTATTCATTATTTCATCTTCTTCTCCCCCTACTCCCTCACCACAACTTTAAAATTAGTTCCACTCAGGCTGCGCTTCTAACTTTGCAGGTATTTCATTTTCAAGAGAAGTAATGCCTGAAGATAGGAAAAATTCTTTCCTGGAGTATGTTTGAGCAAGCAAAATAATCAAAGTGAATTTGGTTTTCATATCCTGAATAAAAATATGGATGCATATTTTCTTCATTTAAAGTACATTTTAGTTTCCTAAACAGAGTTTTTAATCCATTTAAAACAGCATTAGGTTAGGTGGGCTGTTGGTGCTTTGAATTAATGTGCAAGCTGTTAATCTCCATAGACCTGGATTTAAAATTAGACAAAGCAATAATTAGTTTGGCACCATCATTTCACTACCCAGAGGGTAATAATGTAGGTCATAAAATACTACAGTCTGGCACAAGTTTCTTTTTCTTTTTTTAACAAAACAAGAATCTAGTATTGGGTGGTATAAAAAAAAAAAAGATATGTCACTACGAACTACAATGGCTTAGCTTTTGATATATATTCCACAATTCTTAAAGAGACCTAAATTCAGAAATTCTTATCAGATTTTCCTGATTTAAGGTGAGTCATTCCTTTCAAAGTGATACAAGGAAATCTTTGCAGCTTCTCCTTTCAGTATCTTTTTTTTTCCTGTAATATTTTCCCATACAGAATTTATCTATACAGCCACAGAGTTAAGATTATAATTTGCTGTAGTGATTGTCACTATTAGTCTGTCATCTTGTATAATTATAAGAATAGTATACTGTAAACATTTTTTTAAAGATGAAAGTGTAGCATTGAAGGAAATGCTTATCATATGTGCCTTGATTTGTTTTCATGGCAGATGACTACTGGCAGTATCAATAATTCAAGAACAGAAACAATGAAAATACAGAAGAACTGCATTTAGATACTTTTTCCTGTCAATCATCTTTGCCAGATTCTTATATGAGCATTCTGAAAATGAGGAAGGCATCAGGTCTAGCCTTAAGTCTGAGTAACAGTTTACTATTACCTTACACTGTTCAACCAGCGTTTTTTAAAGTACAGACATCTTGGATGTCTCAATGTAGTTTAATATTTTAAGCTATGGAAATAATTTTCCCATATTGCATTGAAAATATATTTCACACAATATGCATATACAGACTTTCTGTTTTACATAAAGCAATATACAAGCACCTGTGTGTATCTATAGAGTGTTCAATGTATTCGATGAGTATATTCACAACTCATTTAAGTTGAGCTTTTCAAGTGATATGAGCCACTGATACAAACTTGCTAATGATAATTATAGAACTGATGCTGATTTAGTCATTTCAAAAAAGCCACGGAGGCATAATTAGTGTCTGAATGGCCTCAATATTGCATTATTAGGAGGCTAGGGTGAAACTTGAAATGAGAACATCAAGGCTGCTAACAGAAAAGAAAACACGAAATACATACATAATTCATTCAGAGATAATATAAAGATTTGTAACCAAAAACAATAATTTGCAGAAAGCATCGCATGTACTGGAGCCAACTGCAATCATTTGGTCAACCTGTTAAAGATCAAATAGTATATTCTTAGCTATTCTCAGTGGTGTCTTTGTAATAAAGTAGCAGCAAACAGACACTGTTTGCTTCTGGTCACTTTTAAAGAATGTTCAGTTTATCAGTAGGGACTTTAATCTCAACCTTAATAGAGTACAAAAGCAGCCTTGTTTCTGCGCTTTCTCCTTAAGGCCACAAGCCATGTGCTTTTTTTTTTTTTTTAATTCAAAAGAAAAAAAATAATAAAAATCTCCTTCTGAGAACACTGAATACTACTTTTTCTGCTGCCAAAGTGATTTTCATTCACCTTTTATTTTTTGATGCTTTTCTTCTAGCTCTTTTTCTTGCTTATGCAGACTCTCCTCCACTCCCTAATACTTCGCAGTCATCTCCAGGAATGAAGATATGTGGAATATCTGTGAAGTATTCCCTGCCTTGAACCCCTGCCAGGTCAACCATTATCAAGCGACCTGGTGTGCTGTCTGACTCACAAATTATTACTCGAAAGTCCTCCTTTTGAATACTCTCTCCTATCAGGGGCCAATAGATATGATGAAGGACTCTCCAACCAGGTAAAATGTAGAAATAGACTGCATCTTAGTCATTCTGTCTCATTAGCTTAGGTATATAGGTAATCAGATCAAGGTGTCTTTAAATATTATCTGTCTGATATCTAAAATGCCTGCTTGCAATGAGATTCTGAATGTTGCTATTATAGTTTTTTTCTTTTTCTTTTTTTAATGCCAAGTTTCAGCTTGTTTTGGATAGGAGAAGTCTGAGCAGTTTAATACTTATCAAGAATAAGTACAAAGATTATCCTTTATTTTCCAGTAAGGTGCTACTCTTACAGAATAATTACTTTCTCAACTAACTTAATGTGGGAGAAGAGAGCTTTGGAATCCCCAGTGGCCTAATGGTTAAGTGCTACATTTGCTAACCCAAAGGTCAGCAGTTCAGATCCTCCAGGTACTCCTTGAAAACTCTATGGATCAGTTCTACTCTGTCCTATAGTGTCACTGTGTGTTGGAATTGACTCAATGACACTGGGTTTGGTTTGATTTGTTTTTGAAGAGAGCTTTAGGTAACCATGTTACAGTAGCACAGAATGAACTCCCAGATGCAGACAGGAGTACTACAGTGGCTTAAATAAGGTACAAGAGACCTGCCTCTATTCTGCTGTTCCAAGTATCACAGCCATTAGTTTGATTTAAAAAAAAAAATCAAATTAATTTATTTACTACTCTCTTTCCACCCTCACCAAATAGCTGGTAAACACTGAATGTTAACTATGTCCATGGTAAATACAGAATCATTAACTCGCAGTCTCATAGTGAGATAGGAGAGAGTACCAGAAGGCTGCTTTTTCATATCTCTTGGTTACTAACTGCAAGAAATTGTGGAGTTATTCCATCCCACCATTTTTATATTGATAAATGGAGGAGCCAAATTTGTGAATTTAATTAGTGATATATTGGGCTGCCTGTAACAAAAGGAATATCTAAAAGTAGCTCCAATACTTAGGGAGTTTATTATCGCTTAAAAAGTAATTTATGAATAGGGTGGTTCTAGGGCTTTTACTCTACTGTTGAATATTTTGGTGATATTCCTCAACATTGTGGGCACAACAGGTTTAGATAACACATAAGACAATACTACACCCAGTAGAAGAATAGTGTGTGATTTTCTTTGCTAAAGAAAATCCGTTCCCCAAATCCCTCAGAAGACTTACTCTTAACCCTCACTGGATCACATTTCTAGGCTTATACCATGACTGGAAAGGGGAGGAAGACAACTAAGACTAGCTTAGATCAATCATCAGTCATCCCCTATATTGGTCAAGGGGGTCACTGACTCATATATGCAGAATTAGAGTTGACGTTCTCTTAATAAGGAAGAGTGGTGGAATTTATAAAATGGTTGTGCAAAATCACCATTCCACACAGCACAGGATCCCATTGTTATCACGAATATTGTAAGTAGTGCCCCTGGAATTGCTCCATTGCACACCTGAAGTGTTGGTACATTGCAATCTTGTGTACAAACAACAAAGAGAGTCCACTATACTTGCTATAATTTCTAACCTAGCTGTCTGGATATGAGGTGTTTTTTTTTTAATGACCTAGATCATACCTTTGTTTTTAAAACATACTTTCCACAAATTTTAGCGATTCCTAGGGTTGCCATGAGTCGGATCCTACTCAACGGCACTTGGCTTTAGTGTAAGTATGAGGCTATCATTTCAGAAGCAAGCAGGACCCAGGGGTGTGGAAACTACTGTCCCTCACATTGATGAAAACTTTTAAATACTTTCCAACTTATGCAAATCATAGAGCATTTGATGGGCTAAATATAATAGCATGACAACTAACAGGACTGAAGCATCAATGTGCTTAAAAAATGTAAAGTAATAAAGCATTTCATCTGACATATAGTAGGCGCCTAAGAAAAACTTGTTGAATAGTTAAATGAATGAACTGCCTTAAGTTCACCTGGAGAAGAAATAGCTAAAGAGAGAAAATTAGGGGTGCCCTGCTAGCTGTCCTTAGATCCTTGGAGATAAAGGGTGTGTAGAGAAGAAAAAAAAAAAAAAAAAAAAAACAGAAAGGATTTTGGATAGGCATCAGATGTTGCACCATTGGAACATGTTAACAGGTTTAGTTATTGCATCCGGGGATTTTAAAGAAAGATCTGATTTTTACCTAAGATGACTTAAAATATGGATAACGGACTTAGACTTACGAAGTGTCACATCACTGCATTGACTGATAGGGAGAACAATGTCAATTTTCTCTTCAAATTACTTTCTACAGGAACATTGCCAGTGGTTTTTGTCAAAGAAGGAGAAGGAGGAGAAGAACCCCAAGACATAACAGAAAAGTGAGAAGGAGGAAATGAGGAGGAAGAAGAGGAGAAGGGGCCAAAGGTGATGGCAGAAAAAAGAGAAGAGGATAAACCCTGAAATATTTAAAATGTGGAGGACTCTGACTTCAACTTTAAAAAATAACTGCTTATACACAATGTTTCAGAAATGAAAGCCATTCTTTTAGTTACTATAATTAGACTTTTAAAAGCTAAACAATTGAGCATCATGTTCATATCAGACACTTTTTAATGAAGGCCATGTAGGCTTGCTTTCTTTATTCCCTTTTCCATTTTTTTTCTGTAATATTCTGTGTTTTTTTTCAAATTACACAATTAAACATACATTATACCTATACCTATACCTATTCATATAGTCCACAAGATTTATGTTAGCAATAAGTCACACCAGATGTAGTACTGAGGACAACAAAATATAGATGCACAAACTCTAATAAGCACCAGTGGAATTTTTTCTGTGATCTCTGTGATAAAATTAACTACTGAGGGTCTATCCCCTGTCCACGTGAAAGAGTCATCTTGCTTGTTCAGATTAATCTCAGTGTTTTCAATTTTTCTCAGCCTCTTTCGGAGATGCTCTTAGTTAATTCAGAAATTTCTTTCACTTGCCCTTTCTTTTCCCACCCTTTGAGTGTACTCTAGGTCTTGTTTCTGATGTGGAAATATATGATCTACAGCTGTATGTTTCTTCAGTGGTGACCAATACACTTCACCCAGTCATGGTCCTTTAGCCTCTGTCTCAAATATTGCCTCAAGGGGAACCCATCCCTGGGCTAGAGTCAGTAAGAGTTATGCCTACTAATGAAAAGGTTGGCAGTTCAAGTCCAATAAATGCTTCTTGCAAACATCATGGGGCGGTTCTGCGCTGTCCTATAGAGTTGTTGAGTCAGAATCAACTTGATGGCAATAATTTTCTTTTTATTTTTCAGCTATCTGTGGTCCTATGTTATGGTCTTCAGTTTTTACGATCTGAGTTTCATCTGGTCAAAATGCCCATCAATGCACATGCATGTTTCTTTCGGTCCACTGAATTTCTCTCAGCCTTTTTGCATCTTTCTTGGGGTTTGATAACTCTTTGGATATTTTCCCCACTGTACTTGTAGTTTACCTTCTGAATCTGCCCTCATCTAATCTTGTAGACATTTTACTCATCTATTATTCCTATTCCCTTGTGGAACTTAATTAGCATAGATTTATTTGAGAATTAGGGACGGGGAACAAGAACTCCGCACCCATGCCTAAGCCTTATTCTTTCCCTCTCTTTTGGTGACCAAACCTCTTATCTTCACTACTTCCCTCTTCCTCTTCTGTCTGTCTGTCCAATTCAAAGGAGATTAAGATGTCTCTGTGTTATAAAACAACCTTTTACTTTATTTTCTATTCTTTCCAAGTCTGTAGTTTATGGTAAAAATAAATAAATAAATAATTTGAAAAAATACTGCACTCTGTATCCTTAAGGCTATTTTTAATTAAAAAAAAAAAATTCTCTTTCAAAATCCATAATAACCTAGTCTCTCAAGATTATTTATCTCTATAGTTGGAAATCAAAGCTGACTTTTCAACTGTTTTCTTCTTCCATTGTTTTTGTTGTATGCTATGGAGGAGGCTCCCACTCGTAGTGATGCTATGCACAACAAAACAAAACACTGGTCTTTGATCTTAGTCAACAAGTGCTTCAAATCCTCTTTACTTTCAGTAAGCAAGGTTGTATCATCTGTATGCCTTGGGTTGTTAATGAATTTTCCTCCAAATCTGATGCCTTATTCTTCTTTGTATAGTCCAGCTGCTCAGACTGTTTTTTAAGCTTACATATTGGATAAGTAAGGAGAAGGTATTTAATCTTGATGCATACCTTTCCTGATTTTAAACCATGTAGTATTCTCTTGTTCTGTTTCAACAACTGCCTCTACACACAGGTTCTGTATGAGGACAATTAAGAGTTCTGGAATTCCCATTCTTTATGATGTTATCTATAATTTGTTATGACCCACACAGCTGAATGCCTTGGCATAATCAGTAAGACTTGGTGGCACAGTGGTTATGAGCTTGGCAGCTCAGTTTGAATCTACCAGCTGCTCCTCAGAAACCCAATGGGGCAGTTGGTTTCTTTTGTATAGGGTTGCTATGAGTTGCAACTGACTGTATAGCAACAGGTTGTAAGTATCTTTCTGGTGTTCTCTACATTCAGCCAAGATTCATCAAACATAAGCAGTTACAACCCTCATTTTATGTCCTCTTCTGAGTCCAGCTTGAATATCTGACAGTTCCCTGTCAGTGCACTGCTATGATTTTTTTTATCTCACTTCAGCATGATTTTATTATAGTGTAGTATTAATGATATTGTTTGGATATTTTTGCATTGTGTTGACTCACCTTTCTTTGGAATGAGAACAAATATGGATCTCTTCCAGTCGGTTGGCCATCTAGCTGTCTTGGTATTAGATGAATAAGTTCTTCCAGCATGGCACACATTTGTTGAAATATATCAAATGGTATTGTGTCACTTCCTGATGCCTTGTTTTTTCACCAATGCATTCAGTGCAACTTGGATTTCTTCCTTCATACCGTTGGTTCTTGATCGTATGCTACCTCCTGAAATGGCTGAACATTAATTCTTTTTGGTACAATGACTTTGTGTATTCCTTCCATCTTCTTTTGATATTTTTTGTATTGTTCAATATTTTGCCAGAGAATCCTTCAATACTGAAACTCAAGGGCTTGAGTATTTTCTTCATGAACTTAATTGTATAATTGTCTGTGAGGAAATTTTTAGCCAGTAAACAAGTAACTACATTGGAACACCCTCCCTACTTACCAGGTCTAGCCCACAACAACTTTTTTCTTTACCCAAAGATAAAGGAAATGTTGAAAGGAAGACATTTAGATGACATACAGAACATCAAGAGTAATACGACAACAGCTCTGATGACCATTCCAGAAAAAGAGTTCCAAAACTGGTCAAAGAGTGGACTAGGCACTGGCATCAGTGCATAGCTTCCCAAAGAGAGCACTTTGAAGGTGACTATAGTAATGTTCAACAATGAGGTATGTAGCACTTTTTCTAAGATGACTTGTCAAACTTAATTGGCAGTCCTCAAATTCTCCACTCAAGAGCAAGTTTCAGATTCTTTTGACATCCATTTTTGTCTTTTCTTTCTTTCCTATCTTTCAAATTATCTTTTCCTTTATTCATGTATCTTGCCCTTGATGTCACCCCACAGCTGTTCTGATCTTTCATCATTGTTCACTGTATCAGATCTATTCTTGAAATTCTTGGTAAACTCAGGCAGGATATACTCAAGTCATACTTTGGCCCTTGCGGACTTCTTATATATGTCCTTCAGCTTCACCTTGAACTTGCATATGAGTAACTGACTATTTGTTCCAAGGTTTGGATCCTGGGCTTTTCTCACTGACGATACTGACCTTCTTTATCATCTTTTTTTCCACAGATGTAGTCACTTTGAGTCCCGTGTATTCCATCTATATGGAATACATGTGAAGTCAACATGCATAGTCATTTATAGTCCATGTTTATGTTGTTAAAAAAAAGGATATTTCCAACAAACAGGACACTAGTTTCGTGAAATTATATCATGTGATCTTTGACATCATTTCTAACACCAAGGCTATAATATCCAACAGCCGATCCTTCTTCTTTATTTACAAGTTTTGCACACCAACCACCATTAATTGTGAATGCATCTGGATTGGGTGTTTACTGAATCTGAGAAGTTAATAAAAATCCTGAATTTCTTCATCTTTGGCATTAGCAGTTGGTGGGTAAATTTGAATAATAGTTGTATTTCTTGCATTAACATTATTCCATTACATACAGTGTTGTACTTTGGGATAGATCCTGAAACATTCATGTAAAACATTAACACAACAGCATTCCTCTTTAGTTTGTCATTCTCAGCATAGTAGATGGTATGACTGTCTGACTCAAAGTGGGCAATGCTCATTGTACCTGGGATATTGATCTTCCAAATTTTCATTTCACTTTCGACAGTTTTCAATTTTCCTAGATTCACACTTGGTAAATTTTCATGTTATGATTACTAAGAGGTGTCCGCAGCTGTTTCTCCTCATTTTGAGTAATGGCACATTACCTAATGAAAGTCCTCTAAGTTTGTTATGCTGTGGTACTTGTGTGTTGTTGTGATGCTGGAAACCATGCTACAGGTGTTTCAAATAGCAACAGGGTCATCCATGGTAGGTAGGTTTCAGCAAAGCTTTTGGACTAAGATAGCCTAGGAAAAATGATCTGAAGACCTACTTCTTAAAAAATTGGTTAGTGAGACTTTATGGACAGCCATTCAATATGATGCCTGAAGGTGAGCCCTTTAGTCTGGAAGGCACTCAAAATACAATTGAGAAAGAGCTGTCTCCTCAAAGCAGAGTTGACTTTAATGGTGTAGATCTTTTCTTCTTCTTGTATATAACTCCTCAGCTTGAAGATGGTAACAGGTACAAAGAATCATGTGGGAAATATCCAGAGGAAGAAATATCAGTTAATGTCTCAAAGTATGATCATGTTATTCCACCAAAATAGCATGCTGGATTGAAAGACAGCTTTAGAGAGACTATTGCTATCTTCTCAGAAAAACAACTAAGTATTAATTCTTTCCACACGTTTGACTAGTGTAGTATTTAGAACTAATTGTTGGGTATATTTCATTTCCAGAGCTGTGCTGAATATAAAAATAAATATTTTTACTGTGGTTTCCCCCCATTTTTTGCTAATTATTTGGGTACTTGCATTTCCAATATTGTAATATTAATCTTTATAGATGGTCTAACTAGAGTTTTTGGATGTCATCCATTGAGCTAGGCTTTTTACCTATCTTTATCTGACATAATTCTTAGTCAGGAGTTTTTATCATTCCTATTTTCAAGGAAGAAAACTAAGTGTTAAAGTGAATAAATAATCTGCACAGTGGACATGGATCTACTAAGTGAAAGAGCTAGGAATCTTTCCAGGTTTTATCTCACTCTAACTTCCCTGCACTTTTATTACACCATGTTGTTACTTCTGATAGTGTTTTGTGACTCTGACACAGTGAACCTCACTTTAGTATGTACATACGCAAGTCAGTGTCCCAACTGCTAAGAAATTGCTGTACACATTTCAGACTTGTTCGGACAAAATTTCTCACTCTAATTAGATTTGAAGTTACTCAATCATTCTATAAAGCCAAACTGAAACTCAGTGCTGTGTAGTTCCTCTTGTTCATTGTTCACTTAAAACTGGAAGATTTAACTAAAAGTCTTTTGAATTTTCAACCCCTCATTAAATTTATAGTGATGGTGGAGAGGGAGTTGGGGACACGAGTTAGATCAAATGTCTATTTCTTATGTCCATTGTCCCTGGTTTGGGAAATGTTCAGGATTCAAAATATATACATTTTTCAATATGTAGATTTTCTCTCTTTTTTAATCCTTCGGATAAACTAACAATGGTACATCTTTGGGGTGACTTAGAATCCTTGCACATATAGTTGTTTTTTTTAATTCTTTCATCTACTTTCCTTTTTCTTTTCCTGTGACTGACAATTTCTCTGAAATCATTGCTATCCTTTTCAAAAACATAATGATATGAAGTGTGGAATTCACTCAGGTCTAAGGTTAAAATCAAAACTGAATTATATATGTATATATAATGTGTTATAATATACATATATAAATTCAAAATGTGTTTCCAAGATCTTTGATATCTTTAGTATGCTGCGGAATAGTGGCTATTTGTCTACCCAAACAAAGTTGGAAGTGCTGAACTGAATCTTTGTCTGTACATAAATCATAAGCCTGTAAGGAATCTTTAATAATCCCTAAGGCAACATTTCTCAAAGTGTAGCCTTGACTGAATATTTTAGATTAATCTAGGGGAGATTACTGGACCCTATTCCAGACCAGTGGAATCACAATCTTGGACAGAGCCCTGAATTCTGCTTTGCACATGACACTGTGATGATTCTTTAGCATTCTTACATTTGAAAACTTCATGTCTTGGGCCTAGGGCCAGACACCGTTATCCTCGACCAGAAATCACACTTCTAAAATTCCAAGTAACTTGCATTCATTTTTACACAGGTTGTCCTTCTTTTTCCCTTCTTCCTCCCTTCCTTCCTTCCTTTCTTTGTGATATGGATGGATAGAGACACAGGTGAGCAGGAGTAGGAGTCTGTTATCTGCTAGCTGTTAAAGCAAACATGATTTTCCAAGAAACTTAATGATTCCCCTTATTCTACTTTGAGTAGACAGGGATTTTCTTTATTCCTCATACCCAACAACACCATTAGTCACAGCTATGCCTATGTTTTTTCATACAGATCTTTTTTGTCTCAATGCTTTTTCACCTGCTCTCAGTCTGTTTGCTTCTCTTTTAATAAGCATCTATGTTGTACATACAAGTCAATTCCAAATCACATTGACCTTATAGGACAGTGTAGAATTGCCCCATATAGTTTCAGAGGATGGCCTGGTTTATTTGAATTGTTGATCTTTTGCTTAGCAGCTATATAGCTCTTAACTACTGAGCCACTAAGGTTTCTACATTGTACATAGAACTGTAAAATCCATCTGACCACTATGAAGAGATGTACCGCCTGCATCCCAACATTATAGATATTTCATAAATGGCTTTACAATTCTGCTTCCTCTTTATTTTGTGCTTTGTTATCTGTGTCCTTTTTATCTGTCTGCATAGTTAGTCACGGATTCCATGGCTGGTAAAGATGGAGATCACCTATATGGTGATCTTCAGTCTCCTCAGAGGGTTTCATCTAACATACACATGTGCACATAAATTTTAACTAAATATCGGTAGTGCTCCAGGTGTCACGGAAATAGCTTAGAAGTTATTTATCCCACAAAGCCTTGTCCAGTCACCTAATCTGAGTTATCCCTTTTGTATTTTCCTACCATATTGTCACGGAACACACTGCTGCTGGATCTGTACTAGTCTCTGTCTTACTTTACACTTCAAACACCTTAAGAATAAGAAATTGTTTTATTATATCACCAGAACTCAAAATTATTCTTGATGCACAGTAGCGACTCATTAAAATCACGTGATTACAGGATTGAAAATAGAAGAATTTATATATGAAATGTATTTCACTTAATTTCTTTCTTTTTAATCTTTTTTTCTCAATTATTTTTAAACCAGAAACACAGAAAATATCATACACTCAGGATAATTCCACTGAATTTTAATATATGTTTGGATCACAAACACACACACAGCTATGTCTATGTCGTTTTCAATAGCATATTTATGTATTTATACTGATTCATGAGTCTTCTATTTGTCTGTCTGTCTATCTGTCTAGCATCTATTTGTGCAGAGCTGTGTAATTACCCACAATATATGTGTGTGTATATAATTAGAGAAAGAAGAGAAAGAGAGCTGTACAGTCTTCAGAAACAAATTCTAAGTAAATTTATTCTTTCTTCGTAATATCAAAATGAAGGTTTTCTCTAAAATTACTATAGAATAGGCTACAAGAACAAGCATAGTAGTATAGTTATTAAAAGATGTATTTTAATTTTCCCTTCCCTTTTTTTACTTCTAGTTTTTTTTTTCTGTTTTTCTTTCCCTTCACTTTCATTCTTTGTAACTCTTATTCTATAAACTCTGTTTCATCTCAAAAGAATCAGAATTTTGAGAAGGAACAATTCCTGAACCATGTGCCTTCAATGAGACACCATGTAAACAACTCTGGTCAAAAGATTCTTGCTAGAACTCAGAAGGAAACTTGTGTTTACTATACATTCCTTATCATTTTATTCTTAGTCAGATGAGTCAATAGAGGTATCATATCTACATCCGCAGAAACTGCAAGCACATGTCAACTCTCGAATCTTCTTGGTCGGCTATATGCTACTCCAGATTTGATTGGTCTCATGTAAAAATTGGTGTGAAGCTTTCTCGCCTTAGAAAATGTGTTTGAAATGTTGCACCAACACTCATTCTGTCCTTGGTCAAGACCCGCCTTTGAGCTTAGATAAAGGTGCCAAGGCTTTTATTCTATAGACCTGCAGCTTAATTCTTGTAACCTAGACATGGAAATGAACCACGGCTTTGAACTAATAACAGCAGTCTCCACTATGTGTTGTACTTTATGTCAACTAGTGTGGTCTCAGCTAATGGTATATTTTAGTGCTTCTGACTCAGGAAGATCTGCTCACTGTAGAAACAAAAAAGAAGCCACTTTCATTTTTCAGGTTACTGTTCTAAGTCTTGATATGCCTAGCATCTGTGTCTTTCTGAAATTGTCTTACTTCCTTGTGAACAGACCTCATGCCATGCTAGCAGATGGACATAAGCACGCCAGAAACTTGGGCCATGCATCGTTTTTGAGTGTTAATGTCTAGAAGTCTATGACATTTTTAGATGAAACTTCTGGGTTTGAAAAGCACCTGGAGAAAAGTTAGTACAAGTATTTGTCAGATAATAAAAGGCACTCTAATACTCTAAAGGTAGAGATACTGTGAGAAAAATAGGTGTGGAGAATGATTCTGTACATTTCTCTCCTGATATTTCTAGTAGCATTAGATTTTACTATTTAATTACTTGAAATTTGTTCTAAGAAATAACTAAAGATGGGACTGAAATAGCAAAACAAAGGAAAAGTTTTATGGGTTTGGTGATCATACACAAATTATTTAACCTCTTTGAACCTCAGTTTCTTCATCTAGAAGATGTGAATTATGGTAATATTATATAATGTTATATATGTGTATTGTATCTCACTGAGGTATCGTGCAAACAAGAGGTGACAGTGTTCAAGGGAGTGCTTGGTGAATTTTACCGTATCATTCAAATATTTCTGAGCTATTTTTCTTTGAACTATTGTCAATTTTGCTAATTTTCCTAAAACTGATTGAAGTTCTGAGGCAGAGAATGTTAAGATTAAGTTTCAACATCAGAAGTTCTTGCCACTCAGTTGCTGAGGAGAGGTTAATAGTTATAGTTTGGCAAAATTATTTTTTCCTAGATTGGAACAGATTAGATCTTCAAGAAATCTTCTTTGGGGAGATAAACAGCCCTGCAATTCATAAACCACACTCTTGCTGCCCAAGGAAGAGGAGAGCAGAGAAATTTTCTGGTGATTTTAGGCATTATAGACACCTGATCTACAGCCTGTGGCTCCCAAAGTGAAATTCCGAGTCTGAATTTTTTAGAACAACTCCCTATTTGGGGCAGTTCCAGTTGACCAGAGAGTAGCTCAGTCCTTTGTTTCATGTTGGCTTTCTCCTTTTGTGTCCAGCAGATTTCTGACATGGTTCCATTTGACTGGTACTCAAAGTTAAAAACAAACACAAAGGTGCAATATGAAGATATTTTTAGATTATTGGTGTTTATTGTGATTTACTCAGTACACTAATGGGGATGAAAATGGTCCTGTATGATCTTGATCACAGAGGTAAAATAATAGAAAGCATAAAATAATTGACCCACAAAACTGCAATATAAAGTTGAAAGAACGGAGCATTGAATTCCTTGTTCTTTTTTTCAGAAAATGCTTTGAACATAACTGTAGACTGGATACTTCCCCTTTTCTTCTGCCAGTAAGTCAGTTTTGTGTATGCTGAATCAATGGGAAGAGATGAAAAATACAATGAAAGGCCTCCCTCACAGCACTGTGTGACTGTGACATAAAACAAACAAACAGAAACAAAACAACAACAAAAACCTGTTAAAGCCTGTTACCATCCAGTCAGTTCCCACTCATAGTAACCTTGTAGGATGTAGTAGAACTTCCCCATAGAGTTCCCATGGAGTACCTGGTGAAACAGAACTGCTGATCTTTTGGTTAGCAGCTGGTTTCATTACAAAACAAAGCAATTTCTGACTATTGTCACTCATCTCAATGTGAAGCCCAATGAGTGAGTAATAAGACTGAGAAACTGGCACATACTTCAGAACTTTTTAAAAATAAACCTCCTAACATATCAGAATCTTACACTGCTCTTTGTTCTCCTTATAAAGATTTTTTTGTGTTTTTTGTTTTATATACCACTTTAAATCTATGTTGCGTTGTTTTAACTTTACAAAGTGTTCATATTTGTGTCAGACAAGAATGAGAAAAAAATACGTATTATGAATTCTCCTTTATTTGACATGAGTAAATCATCAGCTGGTAAACTACCTTTGGCTAGTCTGAGACCAGACAATCCAAATAATGATGTGTGAATTTATTTCTCAACTTTATTATACTCTCCTAAAAATATTTCAACAATATTTTAGAAAAATACATTCATTGAGGTAACAGGTTCAATTTCATATTGAAACAATACAGCTCCCCTCTTATAGAATTAAGTTGGAGAATAAAAATATTAATTATTGAATTAACGTTAGTTCTTAAGTTTAGGAAAATTGTAAATATGCTTAAAGTGAAACAGCCCTGATTAATGTTTTATTAGTATTATTATGACAGGAATAAAAATAAATTAGATTAAAACTATCTTAGTAGAGGATAGTTTAAATGAAACCGACATCATGTATCAATTTACTGTCGAGTTTGACGTATTAGTTATCTTTTTACCACTGAGAGTCCCCTCAGGAAATCATAATAACAACAACAAAGGAGAAAAAAAAGGTTTAAATATGCCCAACTCACTTACACAATCTGAGCAATGAGCTTTTTATATGTCAGACTATTTACTAAATGCTAAAAGACTGGAAATCTACTGGAAAAACAAAAAGCGTTTGTTTCTTTCTATAAGCCTCATGTCCTCTGATTTAGTTGTTTTGACATGAGCTACAAACCAGCATAATCATAACCAGTATCTTTCTAAATGCTCTAATAACAAATTCTTGTTATTTCCATATATCTCCACCAGTGAGTCAGTGTTAGTGATTAGAATAGAATAAATGTATGTAGGCTTAGTAATGTTATGCTGTATTTTCATTGAAAATATTGAGTAGTATATTCTCACAGAGAAGATGAGACTTGTGCTGTACTGTGCTAAGCTGTAAATGAACTCTTGACCATTCTCCATTAAACACTGTCTGGTAATTTCTTACGATTCCAAAATGAGACATCTATTTTTCACAAGTCTCCTTTTTTTTTGTAATATGACTGAGTGAAAATGTACATTCCTGTGTAAATTTACATGCCCACCTATATGCAGCTTCCACTGCTCTCCCTGTCCAGTGACAGCACACTATTCCTCTCTGCTCCATACATGTCTCATCCTCCCAACAGCCTCCTTTACCCTCCTCTCCACCCACCCTCCTTCCTCCAGCCAGAGGTCAGCAGGGTGATATCCTATAGATGTATAGAACCATAAAGTGCATCCAATACATGGTCACTCTGCATTGCCAAGTCCAATCCATTTGTGTCCAAAGAGTGGACCTTCATTATGATTTATGGGCAAGGGCAGCATCAGGGCCAGGGGCCATGCTCTCAGGGGAACCCCGAAACTGCTGGACCATCAATTCAGGTCTTTTAGTGGAGATCTCAGGATGCACCCCTTTCTATTCTTGTGCCGCCAGTGAGACAAGTCTCCTTTTATTAGTATAACCCGCTACACAGTAGTCCTTTACTACGTATACACAAGTTGGAGTGAAAATGTTAGCAAGTATGTTTGCAGAGAATTTTAGGACTTAGAAAGCATCTTTATCTACCCCATGCCATAAAAAAAAAACAAAACTTGAGACTCAAGGGATTGAAGTGATCCCACAGCTTGGTGAGTAGCACAAAGTGAAGTTGATATCTTCTGAACTTAAATAAATCTCAATCTTTTCCCAATGCTAAAACACGATCTCTGTAGAATGCTCAAAGGTGTGGACTTTGGAATGTGATATATCCTGGATTTGAATCCTGACACTTGGATAACTTTGGGAAAATTATTTAGCATTTTAATCCCTATAAACTGTGTAAATTATCGATAACTACCTTATAGAGTTGTAAGAATTAAAAAAGCAGAACAAACAAAAGCAATCTAGATTGCTCTGAACACAGCTCCTGGCATGTTGCCATCAGTCAGTACTGGTTATTCTTCACGTGTTTGGTCACATACTTACACAATTGTGTATCTGTGTGAGTTTTGACTTTTCTCAAATCTTAACTTGTCTCTCAAATTTTTCAAGGGAACTAACTTTCAGTTCTTTTACATTCTCTATGGGTGCTAAAAAAATGCTTTTGGAATGAATGTTGGAGTGTGTCATGCTAGAAAAAGCTTTCGGTATAAATGCTGAAGTGGATGAAAACAAAATGTTTCAATATGGTGCTTAATTAAACTGTTGGAAGTAATTGAGAGTCATTATAAGCATCTGTTGTACAGAATATGAATAATTAAAAATCTGATTTTTTTCACTTATAGTCCAATTAGTAGTAGTGCCTTCTGAATTATGAGGCCAGTATTTTAAGTTGGTTTATTCATTTATGTGGAACCTCTTGCTTTCAGATATAAACTTCTTAATTTTTACAGAACCCCCCTTGCTTTCAGATATAACCTTAATTTTTGCTTATCTAGGTTTTTCACATGCTATGGCATCTTTTTCCGTCATTCTTATGCTTATTTAATAATAGAAACACAATATTAATAATCGAGTTTACCAAGTAGCTAGAGTTCTTGTTGGTTGATGACCTTTAACATTTGCTTACATATTTAGTCACTAGCACATAACTAGTTACAACGTATACAAACCTTAGACTCACTAATTTTAAAAGATGTCATGTCATAAGAAGTGTGCACAAACAAAAGGCAACTTTCTGTAAAAATACAAGACTTTCTCATCTAGAAGTGGAAGAGAGAAACAATCCAGTGAGAACAATGTATATAGCAAATACTACCATGTGTTCAAAATACTAAACTACCTTGATTGAATTTCAAATTAATAAATATATGTAATTTCCGGAATAACTATTGTATTTGTCCTGCTTTTTTTTTATTGCTAAAGATGAGACTGTATCTGTCTCTTAAGAGTTTATCAACCTTGTGGCTTCTTCTGTGTCTGAGGTCACATTCTGTTCCTGTAGGGAAGATTGTGATGTCATAGAGAACAATGACTTGAACTGAGGCAGAAACAGCAAGAGCCAATCCACTCATAGGCAACCAGAAGCAAGGCAAGTGGTCTTGGCAACAATGACACAAAGAGTGCAGTAACAGGAGCCTGTCTATAGAAAACAGCACCTTTGGCAATTAGTTTTAAATTGCTGAACATTCTCTCACAGTAGGTGATGGGAGCTGCAATAGCCAGTAGAAACTGCTCATTAGTGCCACCCCTTATACCTACCCAGAAGCACCCATGGCAAGTGCCCTGACTGACATACCTTAGTTACACATTTCTGTGTAATTAATGATACTCTATGTCCCGGTGGTTTAGTGGTTAAATGCTCAGGCTTCTAACCAAAAAGTCAGCAGTTTGAATCTACCAACTAGAAACCCTATGGGGTAGTTTTACTATGCCACATAAATCTGCTGTGAGTCAGAATCCACTCTAGGCAATGGGTTTGGTTTGATTTTGGGGTAACTTTCTCAAACTATCCCACACAGTTTTAAAATGGCTTTGGTAAGAAGAGAGAGCAAGAGAGAAAAGAAATTAATACAAGGATAATATTTAAACAAAATGGCCACATATTTACAACCTGTAAGAATAATTCTTCAAAAGACCAGCTTCCTGGTGACCTCCAGAATCACCAAGAATCCTTTGAAAATATGTTGCCTTCCTGAGCATTGAAATCATTAGACAGCTAAGGAGGAAAATGTAAGCAAGATTTGTTGGACTAGGAAGGCAACTGAGTCAGGGTGCCGAGATACAGATCACTCTAATTTCCAGGCTGTTTCCAACCAGAGGGCAGATTCTAAAGTCCCAGTCAGAGGGTTTACAGCAATTTCATAGTTGCTCATGAAAGTAGGGAGTTCTGGGGTGTCTAAGCATACTTCAAACCACATTCCTTTATATGAAGAAGTACTACATTTCTGGAAGATTAATTTTCCTGGTTGTCTCTTGACCAAAAAAGTCTTTGATTTACTGCAGTATGGGTAAAAATCTTCATATTCATAGTTCTTCATACTTCACAGATGGAACTTTCTCTCTCTCTCTCACACACACACACACAGATACACACATACACACACACATGCACACACACAGATACATACATATACTCAGATAAATACATATGTATATTTAAAGATGCATTATTTTTAATTCAATCATACAACTTAGTATATTTGGGTTACTGAGTTCTAGGATGCTTGTAGGGTTGGCAATTTTAAAAAGAACTGTTTAGTTCTACCAGTTTTATAGATGACGAGACTGAGGTTCAAAAGACTAAATAGTGGGACGTGTCCAAGCTGGTAAACTAGTCACAAATCTCCACAATTCCCTCTGAGAATTAAGGCCTAAAAAACAAGTGAACCAAGAAGAATGGACATTATGGGAGCCCCAATATCAGGCACAAGGTTGTGAGATCAGACTGAGGAACAGGAAGGAGAAAATTAACTTTGCCAGAGGTGAGACAGTAGTGCAAAGGGTCTCTCTTTTGCTGGCTCAGTAGTACAGAGGCTTGCAGATATGGGGCCATATTTGTCAACTGGGAAACTGAGACTGGGGCTGCTGCACCTATGAGCCTGGCGGGGGCTGGCTGCCATGCTGAAATACAGCACCAGTGCACCAGTGCCCTCCCCTCCTCTTCTGAGCTGCACCATAGATTCTCCTGCTGCATGACAGCAGAGGCAGCAAAGATATGACAGCATTTTAGTCAGCTGTGCAATAGGGTTTGCCACCCTTGAGGGCCCTGCAGTGAACAGCAGCCATTGTATAGCACTTGCCACAATAGTAAACCTGTTTTTAAGACAGTTACACCTAGAAAATGCAGTGGTAGTTGGCAGCTGAGTTTGGGGGCACCCTTTCCCCATCCTTTCTCTGAGTCACACCATAGCATCTGCTAACGTGGCCCTGGAGAGACTCCATAAGTAGATCACCATCTTTGTCAGCCAGAACGTGGGGCCTGTCACCCCTAAGGGCCCGGTTGGAAATGGCTACTGCTGTAGAGTGCCTCTTCCAGAAGAAAAGCTGTTTTTAAGACAATTGAATATAGAAAATGTAGCAGTGGTGGTACCCTTTCTACCTCCCTTCTCTGAGCCACATCATAACATCCACTGACATGGCCCCAGAGAGACTCCATAAGTAGGTCACCATGTTTGTCAGCAAGGAGGTGGGGGCTGCCACCCCTGAGGGCCCAGCTGCAGCTGGACAGTGACTCTCTCAGCAGAAAAGCTATTTTGAACAAAACTGCACGTAGAGAACACAGTGGTGACTGGAGGCTGAGTGTGGTAATGTCCTTTCCCTCACCCTTCTCTGGGCCATGTCACAGTGTTTGCTGATGCAGCCCTTAAGAGTCTCCATGGGTAGATTGCCATCGTCGTCAACTAGGAGGCAAGACCTGCCACCAGTGAGGGCCTAGTTGGTGCTGGACAGTACCTCTCTCAGCAGAAAAGACACTGGAGAAGCTGAACAGTTTTTTGATGGCATGAAGACAACAATCAATATCTAACCATTTAAAGAAACAGACCACTATGGCTCCAGAAAATCCCCAAAACAAAGAATCAAAAATCTTCCCAAATGAAGAAGCCTTCCTGAAATTATTCGAGGTAGACTATCAAAGAATTATGGATAGGACCTTTCTAGAGATTAAACAAAGTACAGCAGAACAAAATACACTATAGGAACTACTAGTTGGATCTGACTCAATGGCACTTGGCTGGCAGGAAATGCTAGAATATCAACAATCTGAAATTCAGCAGATCAATAATATAATTACAAAGTTAAACAACACAATGCAAAACAAAAAGAACAGTATTGAGGAAATGGAATGCAAAATCAGTGAGATTCAAGATAAATCAATGGACACCAGCATTTATGAGGAGAAATCAGATAAAAGAATTAAAAAAAAAATAAAGAAATGTTGAGAAGCATGTGGGATTCTATCAAGAGGAACAATCTATGAGTAATTGGAGTTCCTGAACAGGGATAGCAGAAAATACAGAGAGAAGTGTTGAAGAGCTGCTGACAAAAAGTTTCCCCAATGTCATGAAAGAAGAGAACATAGATATTCAAGATGCTTATCAAACTCCACAAAAGGTAGACCCCAAAAGAAAGACACCAAGACATATTATAATCAAGTTTAATAAAATGAAACATAGGGAGAGGCTCTCAAAAGCAGCAAGGCTTCAGTTAAAACTAACGTACAAAGGGAAGCCTTGAAGGCTGTCCTCTGACTTCTCTGTAGGAACAATGTTGGCAATACAACAGTTGATGACACATACAAAGCCTGGGAGGAGAAAAATTTGCAACCAAGAACGTGTATCCTGCAAAATCATCAGTCAGATATGATGGTAAAGTTAAGACATTCTCAGATAAATAAAGGCTTAGAGACTTTGCAAAAACCAAACTGGAATTACAAGAAATACTAAAAGAAACTCTTTGATTAGAAAATCAATAGCATCAGAAGGATACTCAAGGATGCAATGCAGGGCAAAGCACATAGAATCTTATTTAGTTAGAGAAGACACAAAGCCCAATCAAAGCTAAAATATTAAAATAGGGGAAACAGAGACCTTAACATGTAAACTATGACATCATCACACAATAAACAGGGATGCATTACAGTATTTATAGCCCTTTCAGATGGAGAAGTTAAAGAGATATACAGAAGTTAAAGATTGGTTTAAATTTAGAAAATTAAAGGGGATCAAAAGGGTAGCCCCAAAACAAACTAACAATTCTACATATCAAAACAAGAAATATAACACAGGAATCTCAACAGACCCAAAACCAACATTAAAAAGGATGACAACAACACCCATTAGAAAAATGAACCAGAACAAAATATCAAATGGAATAAAGAAAATCTCAACAACACAAAAATTAAGGCACCAGAATGATAACATTTAATACATGTCTGTCAATAATTGCACTGAATACAATGGACTGAATGCATCAACAAAAAGGCAGAGAGCAACAGGCTGGATTAAAAACCACAATCTGTCTATATACACTGCTTACAAGAAACACAACTCAGACTCAAAGATATGAACAAACTGAATGCTAAAGGATGGAAAAGCATATACCAAGCTAGTTACATGCAAAGAAGAGCAGGAATGGCAATAGTAACCTCAGATAAAATAGATTTTAAAGTAAAATCCACCATCGTCGACAAGTGTGGTCATTATTTATTGCTTCAAGGTTCAATACATAAGAAGCATATAACAATATTAAATATTTATGCACCCAATATTAGAGCATCTAGATGCACTGAGCAAATGCTGATAATCAAAAATGAAATAGATCACTCCACAATAATAGTAGGAGATTTCAAAACTCTGGTTTCAGGAATGGACAGATTACCCAGAAAAAAGTTCAGTAAAGACACAGAAGATCTTATTGCAACAATCAGCCAACTACATCTCATTGATGTAGAGAACTTTTCACCCAACAACAGACAAGTACACCTTCTTTTCCAAAGCATGTAGGACATTCTCCAGAATGGACCACATATTAGGCCATAACACATCTCCACATGATCCACTGAATTATCGCAAAGCATCTTCTCAGAACATAAAAGGTAAAATGAACAGCAGAGAAAATATGGGGTAGAAACTTGAATTCATAGAAACTGAACAACACCTTGCTCAAAAATTCATGGGTTATAGAATAAATCAGGGATGCAATAAATTCTTGGAATCAAATGAGAATGAAAACACATCCTACCAGAACCTATGGGATACAGCAAAAGCCGTGCTCAGAGGTTAATTTATCTCTATAAATGTATACATCTGGAATGAAGAAGCACCCAAATCAAATAATTAACCCTACAACTTGAACAAGTATAAAGAGAACAACAAAAGAACCCCTCGGGCACCAGAAGAAACTAAGATAATAAAAATTAGAGCAGAACAAGCTAATTGCAGATTAGAAAAACAACTGAAAGAATTAACAAAACTAAAAGGAGTTTTTTTTTGAGAAGATTGACAAAATTGACAAATGACTGGCTAAATTTACAAAAGAAAAACAGGAGAGAAACAAATAACCCAAATAAAAAATGAGATGAGAGGGGTCACAACAGATCTAACCGAAATTATAAAGCATCGTAACAGAATACTATGTAAAATCTTACTCTAACAGATTTGGAAACCTAGAGGAAATGGACAAATTTTCAGATTCACATCACCTACCAACATTATCACAAGGAGAAGTAGAACAGCTTAATGAGCCCATCACAAAAGAAGACATGGGAAAGGTAATAAAAAAAAAAAACTACCAACCAAAAAAGTTCCTGGCCCAGACGGCTTCACCAGAGATTTCTACTAAACTTTTAGAGAGACTTTAATTCTAAAACCACTCAAGCTATTTCACAAGTTAGAAAAGGACGGAACATTTCCAAATTCATTCTGTGAAACCAGTGTAGCCCTCATACTAAAGCCAAAGAAAGATTCCACAAAAAAGAAAATTACAGACGCATATCACTCATGAACCTAGATGCAAAAAACTTCAACAAAATCTTAGCCAATGGAATCCAACAGCATATCAAAATAATAATGCATTATGACCTAGCTGGATTCATACCAGGGATGCCAGGCTGGTTCAGCATCAGGAAAACAATTAATGTGATCAACCACATAAATAACTCAAGGGATAGGATTCACCTGATTTTGTCAATTGATACAGAAAAGGCACTTGACAAAGTCCAACATCCATTGATGATGAAAACTCTCAGCAAAAAAGGAATAGAAGAGGAACTCCTCAGTGCAATAAGGGCTATCTACGCAAAGCCAACCACCTATATCATCCTAAATGGAGAGAGACTGAAAGAATTCCCCCTGATAACATGAACTAGACAAGGATGCCCACTGTCACCGCTTCTGTTCAACGTTGTGCTACAGGTTCTGACCAGAGCAATTAGAAGACAAAGAAATAAAGGACATCTGCATCCATAAAGAACAAGTAAAAAAAAATCCCTAATTGCAGATGATATGATGATATACCCAGATATCCATAGAGAATCTATAAACAAACTGCTGGAAATAATAGAGGAGTTCAGCAAAGCATCAGGATATAAGATAAATGTAAATAAATCACTAGAATTCCTTTACACCAACAAAGAAATGATCAAAGAGGAAATCATCAAATCTATACCATTTACCATAGCCTCCAAGAAGATAAAAAACCTAGGAATAAATCTAACGAGAGAGGTTAGAATGTCTAACCAGAGGGGTAAGAGACCTAAACAGAGAAAATTATAAGACCCTACTGCAAGAAATCAAAAGAGACTTACATAAATGGAGAAATTTACCTTGCTCATGGATGGGAAGAATTAACTTTGTAAAAATGTTTATTCTACCCAAAGCAATCTACGTATACAAAGCAATCCTGATACAAATTCCTGTGTCATTTTTTTTTTTTTTACTGAGACGCGAAACAAATCTCCAACTTTGTTTGGAAAAGGAAGAAATCATGGTTGAATAAACACTACTGAAGGAGAGGAAGATGGTGGGCGGCTTCACACTACCTGACCTTAGAACCTACTACACTGCTGTGGTAATCAAAGCAGGCTGGTACTGGTACAAAAACAGACATATAGACCAATGTGACAAAATAGAGAACCCAGAAATATCACCATCCTGCTGTGAACAGTTAAAATTTGATGAAGCCCTAAAGGTTGTAAACTGTGATAAAAGCAGTCTCTTTAACAAACGGTGTTGGCTAAATAAGATGTCCATCTGCAAAAAGCTGAAACAAGACCCGTATCTCACACCTTACACAAAAACTAACTCAAAATGTGTCAAAGACCTAAATATCAAACCTGAAACAACAAAGATCATGCAAGAAAAAAAGAGGGACAACAATCATAGTTCCGATACGCGGCTTAGACAGACTACAAAATCTGACCAACAGCACACAAACATCAGAAGAAGAAATAGATTAAACGGGAAGTACTAAAAACCAAACACTTATGCCTGCTCAAGACTTATTCAAGACAGTTAAAATATTGCTTACAGAACAGGAAAATATATTTAGCAACTACATGTCATATCAATGTCTGATTACTATAATCTACAAAGTACTTCAAAATATCAACAAGAAAAAGGTAAATAACCCAATTAAACAATGTGCAAAGGAGGTGGACAGATAATTCACTGAAGAAGACATCCAGAAAGCCAAAGACAAGTGGGGAAATGCTTGTTACAGTTAGCTACTAGAGAAGTCCAAATCAAAACTACACCGAGATACCATCTCACCTCAATGAAGCTGGCAATAATCCAAGAAACACAAAACAACGAATGCTGGAGAGGCTCTGGAGAGATTAGAACTCTCCTACACTGCTGGTGGGAATGCAAAAACGGTACAACTCTTCCCTAAAAAGCTAGAAATAGAACTACTAAATGATTCAGCAATCCCACTCCTCAGAATATATCCTACAGAAATACAGGTGGTTACACAAAGAGATACACACAGTGTTGTCCACAATAGCAAAAACATAGAATCAACCTAGGTGCCCATAAACAGATGAATGGATTAAACAAACTAGCGTACACATACATAACGGAACACTATGCAATGATAAAGAACAATGGTGGTTTTAGGAAGTATCTCATAATCTGGTTTCAGTTGGAAGACATTATGTTGAGTGAAACCAGTCTGCTTTAAAATGACAAGTATTGTATGAGACTTCTGATATCAGGACTTAAAAATGAACTTACGTACAGAAGAAAAGGCTCTGATGGCTACCGGGGTAGGGAGGAAGAGGGTTGTTCATAGATTATATCGTTGATAGAAATTCGATTGGGTGAGGGGAGTGACAGCACTCAGTAGAGGGCAGATCAACATAACTGGACTATGCACTAAACTGAAAGGTTTTCAGAACTAGACCCAACATTTCAAAAGGTAGGTTAGCGCAGACAGAGGTCTGGGGGATCATATTTTCAGGGGATATCAAGGTCAATTGGCATAATCAGTCTTCTGCTAAGAGAGTTTCTGCACTTCATATTGGTGAGTGGTGTCTGGGATCTTAAAACGTAGCAAGCTGCCACCTGAGGAACACCAGCTGGTCCCAATACATCTGAAACAGATGATGACCAAGAACATCAAAGACACGAGGAAGAATAAGCCCAGGAGATAGAAGGACATATATGAATGGGAGGCTGCATCAGTATGAACCAGAAGAACCAGACTGTGTCTGGCTACTACCAAAAGCAGCTGTGAGGGGAGACATAATGTAGAGTCCCTTATGTAGCATGAGAAAAAGAGTTGTGGAGTTCAAGAACTCTATTAAAGGACCAAAATTGATGGTCCTAGGGGGTCCCCTGGGAATATGGTCCTTAGACTTGCTTCTGGTCCAGACCTGAAACCAGTATTGAGGTCAACTCTTCAGACAAGAATGAAATGAACTTGGGGACACAGCATGAGTGTGTGATTTGTGTACTTTATGGCTTTATATGTTTATAGGGGGCAATGGAGTGGAGAGGAGGGGAGTGAAAAGGTGGAGAGTGCTCTCACAGGGTGAGGAGAGCAGATGGAGTTGCAGATAGATAGCCATGCAAAATTGATTTGGATTGTATACTTTCACTTAATCATTAAAAAAAAAAGTTGAATAGTTTAGTAGCAGACACAAGCCTCATTCTCCAACACGAGGGGCAATAATAACTTCAGCTATTCTGATAATGACCATCACCACCTTCCTACGTGCAGCCCTAAAACCAAGTGGCTTACATCTATTATCTCATTTATCCTTATTGCAGTCCAGTGATGTCAGTACTGTTGCTGTTTCCAAATTATATGTTAACACCTTGCCTGAGGTCACATGTCTAGCAATGGGAGAATCAGTGTTTGAACTCAGTGGTATCTGACCTAATGTCTCTTGCTTTTAACCACTGAACTCTCTCAGTAATGAAATTAAACTGATACGAAAGTTGATATATACTAAAATGTTAAGCATAATATAATCAAGTGTAGAAATAAGTAAGAGATGCAATAACTGATCCCGTTTAAACAACAATTACCTTCAAGTCTATAGGTTAACATAGAATTGCCTCGTAGTATTTCCAAGGCTGTAATCTTCATAGTGGCATAGTGGTCAAGTGCTATGGCTGCTAACCCAAAGGCTGGCAGTTTAAATCCACCAGATGCTCCTTGGAAATTCTGTGGGGCAGTTCTACTTGTCCTATAGGGTTGCTATGAGTTGGATTCAACTCAACAGCAGTGGGTTTGGTTTAGTTTTGGCAATCTTCATGGAAGCTAACTAGCACATTTTTCTCCCTTAGTGGATTCAAACTGCCAATTCTTCTGGCTAGTGGCTGAGCACTTCAATGACTATCCGACCAGGGCTTATGATATGGTCAGAAAGGGGATAGGTCTGAGTTGTCTGGCTCTGAGGAATGTGTAAATTAAGTTGCAGAGAGGGTAATGAAAATAGTGTCTTTTGGGGAATGGATGTGGGGAGTCTAGCCCTGATGACTGAAGTGAGTAGCTGGAGGACTGGAAAGGATGTTTTTTGTCATTCTCATGATGAATACTCGTGGTGATCCTAGGGGCCAGAGTAGAACTGACCCCCAGAGTGTTCAAGGAGCTGGCTCGACGGCACTTGGGATGATGAATACTACTTGTTATGGATGGTTTTTGTTACTACTTCAAATTTTCTGACTTTTTTTTTCCTGTTTAATATTTTACTGCGCTCTAAACGAAAGCTTATAATCCAAGCTAATTTGTCATACCAAAACATATACACACATTGTTATGTAACCCTAGCTGCTGTCCCCTCACTGTGACAGTACACTACTCCCTTCCACCCTGTACTTCCTATGTCAATACAGCTAGCTCCAGTCCCCCTCTATCCTTGCTGTATTGCCTCTGGTCAGAAGCTGCTGGGTTAGTCTCACGCATCTACTTTTAGCGTCATGCTCTGCTTTTAGTCTCATGCTCAGTTACGCCTCATGCTCACTTTTTGCCGGTATCACTTTATGTCTTACAGTCCAGTCCAACCTTTGAAGACTTGGTTTTGGGAAGGGTTTCAGTTCTGGATTCAAAGAGTCACGGGGGCATGTCTTCTGGGAACCCAACAGTCTGTTGAGCGATCACGTCTGATCTGCTTAAAAGAGTTTGAGTTCTGCACAACCGTTCTTCTCCTGCTACATCAGGGGCTGTTTATTGTGTTCTCTGTCAAGGCTGTCATTGGTGGTGGCTTGACATCACCTAGTTCTGTTCTTACGTTGATATAGTCTCTGGATTATGTACGCTTTTTTGTTTCTTGGGATCATACTTTCCTTACGTCTTTGGTGTCCTTTATTCTCCTCTGCTCCAGGTCGATTGGGACCAGTTAATACTACTTAAAAGGCTACTTGCCGGCTTTTAAGACCCTAAACTTCACTCGCTAATGAGAGCTGCAAAACATTTTCTCTAAAAACTTTGTCATGCCAGTTGACCTAGATGTTCCCTGAAACAATGATTCCCAGGCCCCTACCTTTGGTATTCTGTCATTCAAAGTGTTGGGTTACGTATAGGAAACCATTTAGTTTCTCGATTAGTTATGCTGACTTCTCCTCCACTCCGTGTTGTGCCTCCCTTCACCTAACTTACTTTTTATCTGCTGTCTAATTAGTGAATACTCCCGTTTCTTCCCCTGTAACTATCTTCTGTGTTTAAACTTTTTCTTGAGTCCTTACAATAGTGGTCTCATACAATGATTGTCCTTTTGTAACTCACCAGTTTCACTCAGCATTATGCAATCCAGATTCGTTCATGTTATGAACTGTATCCCAAGTTCATCATTGCTCTTTATCATTGAGTGATGTTCCGTTTTTTAATATAACATAGATTCTTTATGCATTCATTTGTTAATGGGCACCTGGATTGATTCCATCTTTTTGCTGTTGTGGACAGTGCTGCACATTAGTGGTGTGTCAATTCATTTCTCTAGGATATATTCTGAGAAGTAGGATTGCTGGATCAAATGATATTTGTAATTCTAGTTTTGAAAGAAAGCACCAAATTGATTTATAAATTGGTTGTACCTTTTATACTTCCACCAGCAGAGTAGAAGAGCTACAGCCTCTCCACAATCTCTTCAAAATTTATTGTTTTGTGTTTTTTGATTAATGTCAATCTTGTTGGGATGAGATGGTATCTTTGTAGTTTAGACTCAGACTTTTCTAATGACTAATTATCATGACCATTTTTTCATGTATCTGTTAGTTGCCTGGATGCTTTCTTGGGTGAAGTACCTGTTCAGATCCTTTGCACATTTTTTAATTGAGTTACTTGCCTTTTTCTTGTTTAAGTTTTGCAGTACCTTGCAGATTGTGGAAATTAGACACTGATCCAATTTGTGGGAGCCAGTTTTTTTCCCTCTGGTCTGTAGGTAGTAGTTTTACTCTTTTGATGAAGTATTTGAATGAGCATAAGTGTTTGACTCTTAGAAGTTCTCCGTTATCTATTTTCTCTTTGGTGGTTTGTGCAGTGTTATAATATTTTGTAGTCTGTTTATCCCATGTATTAGAGATCCTAGCATTGTCTCTATTTTTTATCCATGATCTTTATCATTTTTAGATTTTATATTTAGGTCTTTGATCCATTTTGAATTAGTTTTTGTGCATGGAGTGAGATATGGATCTTCTTTCTTTTTTTTCTTTTTCCAAATGGATATCCAGTTATGCTAACATGATGTTTTAAAGACACCATCTTTTCCCCAGTTAATAGACTTTAAAACTTTGTCAAAAGTCAGCTGCTAGCAGATGGATGATGTTATATCCGGATCCTCATTTCTGTTCCATTGGCTATGCATCTATCTGTTTTAGTACCAGTATCCAGCTATTTTTACTACCATGGTAGTGTAATAGATTCTAAAAATATAAACTGTTAGACTTTCTCTCACTTAGTTCTTTTTCTTCAGTAATGCTTTATTTATCTGGGGCTTTTCCCCTTTCTGCATGAAGTTGGTGATTTTTTCTCCATCTCATTAAAAAACACCACTGGAATTTGTATTGGGATTGCATAGTATCTATAGATCAGTGAGTAGAATAAGCATTTTCATGATATTAAGTCTTCCTATCCATGAACAAGGTATGTTTTTCCACTTACATAGATCTTTTTTTTTTTTTTTTCAGTAATATTGTGATTGTCTTTGAAAAAAAATTTTATAATGTCTCCTGGCTTTGGCTAGTTAGATTTATTCCTAAATATTTCATCTTCTTTGGGGCTATTGTAAATGCTGTTGGTTGATGATTTCCTCTTTGATGATCTCTTTGTTGATGTAAAGGACTCCAAGTGATTTGTGTATTCTTATCTTGTATCCTGATACTTTGCTGAACTTTTTTAAAAAATAATTTCCGATAGTTTTGTGTTTGTGTGTCTGAGTGCGTAGTCCTTAGGGTTTTCTATGTATAAGATCATATCTTCTGCAAATAGAGATATACTTACTTCTTCCCTACCAATTTGGATTCCGTTTATTTCTTTATCTTGCCTGATTGCTCTGGCTAGAACCTCCAGCAGAATATTGAATAAACATGGTAACAATGGGAATCCTTATCTGGTTACCATTCTCAGGAGGAATGCTTTCAGACTCTCCCCATTTAGGATGATGCTGGCTATTGGTTTTGCATAGATATCCATTATTTTGTTGAGAAATTTCCATTATATTCCTATCTTGATAAGATTTTTTTTTTTTTTTGAACATTAATGGGTTTGGGACTTTGTCAAATGCCTTTTTTTCTGCTTCAGTTGATAAAATCAAATGGCTCTATTTTTTAAATTTTGTACCATCCCTGCATCTCTGGTTTGAATCCTACTCAGTCATGGTGAATTATTATTCTTATTCTTATTTGATGTATTGTTAAATTCTATTAGCCAAAATTTTGTTAATGGATTTTTTGCATCTAATTTCGTGAAGGATGTTGCTCTGCAATTTTCCTTCTTTGTGCTATCATTACTACATTTTGGTATCAGGGTTATGTTGGCTTCATAGAGTAAAGTTGGCAGTATTCCCTCCTTTTCTGTGCTCTGAAATGCTGTTAGTACTACCAGCATTAATACTGCCCTTAGAGTTTGGTAGAATTCTCCAGTGAAGCCATCAAGTCCAGGGCTTTTTTTTTGGTTGAGAGTTTTTAAAATTACCTTTCAATCTCTTTTGTTATTCATTCATTTAGTTGTTCTACTTCTGTTTGTGTTAGTTTAGGTATGTAATGTTTCTAGAAATTTGTCCTCATTTCCTCTAGTTTTTTTTAATTTCTGACAATACAATCTTTCATAATATTCTATCATGATTTTATAAAATTTCAGTTGTGTCTGTTGTTATAGTACCCTTCTCTTTTGTTTTTTGAGCTATTTGTTGTTCTCTCCCGATTTTCTTCTTCCAGTTGGCTTATTGATTTATTGTCAATAGTTTATTGGTTTTGTTGATTTTTTTCAAAGAACCAGCTTCACTCCTGTTAATTCTTTAATCATTTTTCTCTTCTCTAGTTCATTTAGTTCTGCTTTAATTTCTATTATCTGTCTTCATATGGTACCTGAGGGCTTCTTTTGCTGCTCTCTTTCTACTTGTTGTAGTTGTAGGGTTAATTCTTTGATTGAGGCTCTTTCTTCTTTTTGGATATGTGCTTTTATTGATATAAATTGACTTTTGAGGACAGCTTTTGCAGTATCCCAAAGTTTCTGGTAGGATGTGTTTTCTTTCTCACTTGATTCTACAAATTTCTTTATCCCATCCTTGATTTCTTCTATATCTCCATAGTTTTTTAGCAAGGTGTTGCTCGGTTTCCAAGTGTTCGATTTTTTTTTTCCTTCTTTTTTCTGTTATTGATTTCTACTTTAGTGGCCTTATGGTCTGAAAAGATGCTTTTCAGGCAAGAAGGCTTGCATTACAAATTCAATGCTTTTTTTTTTTTTTTTAAGATTTGCATTATGACCTAATATGTGCTCTAGTCTGGAGAATGTTCCATGAGCATTGGAAAAGAAGAATATTTGGCTGCTGCTGAATGGATTGTTTTGTATATGTCCATGAGGTCAAGTTGGTTGATTGTGGCATTTAAATCTTCTGTGTCATTATTAAGCTTTTTTCCTGGATATTCTGTGCTTCACTGAAAGCTGTCTTAAAATCTCCTACTATTATTGTGGAGTTGTCTGTTTCTTCTTTCAGTGAGTTAGAGTTCATTTTATGTATTTTGGGGTCCTGTTATCAGTATGTAAAATACTGAATATGGTTATATCCCATTCGACGACACTGGGTGGGTATGTCCTCCTGGAGTATTGACCTTTTAATCATTATATAGTGTCATTTCTTATCCGTTGTAGTGGATCACTTTAAACTCTGTTTTAACAGAAATTAATATTGTCTTTTCTGTTCTTTTTTGAATGTTGTTGGCTTGACATATATTTTTCTATCCTTTGAGTTTTAGTTTGTATGTGTCTTTAAGTATAAGATGTGTCTTCTGTTGTCAGCACATGGTTGGTTGTATTTTCATTCACCCAATCTGCCACTCTTCATCACTTTATGGATGCATTTAATCCCCTTACATTCGACCTAATTATTGATAGGTATGAGTTTAATGCAGTCATTTTGATGCTTTTCACATGCATTGTAGACAATTCCTTTGTTTCACTTAGTTTTTTTTTTACCTTTTTATCTTTTTCACTGTTGTTAGTCTTGTATTTGCTCAGACTTTATGTTTTTCTTGTTTTTTATTTTGACATGTATGATTGTTCATTTCTTTTGTGGCTACTTTAGTATTTAACCCAGGTTTTCTAAATTTAGCAAGTCTTAAATTTCTTTATGTGGCCTTGACTTCCTCTCCCTATGAAAGATTTCTGTCTTCATGTTTTTAAGGCCTCTTCTTTTTTTTTTTTTGTTATAATGTTGACATCTTTTACATAACAACATTTCTCTTTCCTTATTTTCAGTGTTTTGCGTTTGACTTATTTTTGTGAATTCCCTGTCTTGGTTGATACCTGCTTACTCTGTTCTGCCTTGTAGCACTGGGTTGTTGTGGTGGTCAGGATTATGTCAACTTGGCTACTACCTATTTGGCTGCTGTATTAAGTGGCAGGGCGGGGTTTGTGGTGGCTCCCTGCCCCTCGGCTCTCATCTCGTGACCGTGGACTACGGCTGCTGATCGCTCATGTGGCCCGGAGCTCCTGCTCTCTTCTTCCAGCATCTGGTTCTAGGACTTGAACTAGCAGCTGTTGGGCTCATCAGTCCTTACAGTTGGCGCTTGAGAGTCCTGCTCCCTGATGTGCCGATCCTGCCTTCGCCAGCCTCTGCCCAGTCCTGCTCCCTGACCTGCTGATCCTGGATTCGCCAGCCTCTGTCACTTCGTCTCGCCACCAGCTTGGGATCCACTGACCTACACAACCAGTGATCTGCAACTCTGGTCTCTGACTTGCTGCCCTTGGGTTCCTCAGCTTCTGTGGACCCGTGAGGCTTGTGCGAGAGCTTGGGACATTCAGTTTCTGTGATTACGTGAGCTGTTTCCTATATTTGTATCTATCTATCTGTTTATATATATATTATAAATCTTTCCTTATACCTACACGTGTTACTGGTTTTGCTTCCCTAGAAAACCTAGCCTAAGACAGTTGTTATCTGATCTTATTGATTTTCTAACCAAAGGATTCCCTTTATTATTTCTTGGGGTTTTGGTTTGTTTTTTGCAAATTCCTTATATTTCTGTTTTCTTGGAAATATCTTAATTTTGTCATCATTATTGGAGAGACGGTTTTACTAGGTATCCAATTCTTATATGTCATTTTTTTTCCTTCAAGGCATTGTATACATTATCCTATTGCCTTCTTGTCTGTAGTATTTCTACTGAGTAGTCCAACCTTAGTCTTATTGAATCCTTGGTAAAGTATTGTTTGTTAATACCTAGCCAATTTTAAAACTGTCTCATCATCTTTAATTTTGGCAAGTTTGATTATGATATGTTTTAATGTCTTTCTTTTGGGGCCTACTTTGTGTGGAGTTTGATGAGTGTCTTTGATATGTATCTTTTCATCTTTCATGATATTTGAGAAGTTTCCTGTGAACAAATCTTTGACAGTGCTCTGTTATCCCCCACCCCATTATAGTACTTCAGCTACTCATGATTAGTCCTCTGGATAAGTTCATACATCATTTTTTTTTCTTTTTTTAAATTCTTTTATCTGATTTTCTCAAATACATTGATACTTTATCTTCAGTCTCACTAACTTGATCTTCCGTTGTCTCAGCTCTGCTCCTTTGACTTTCTATTGAATTGCTAAAAGTGTAATTTTATTTTTAAGTTTTTGAATTTCTCCTTCCTGTACCTGTATGCTTTCTTGCAGCCTATTCAATTTGTCATTATGCTCTGTTAGATTTTTCTCCATCTCCTTCTTGATCTCTTGAACAGTTCTAAATATTAATAGTTTTCTATTCTACCTCTAATAATTCCAGGATGTTCTCTTCATCTGCAAAATTTTTTGACTGTTTTGGGAGCTTTCTCAAGCCATAGTGGTCTGTCTCTTTAAGTGATTTGATATTGACTGATGTCTCCAAGCCATCAATAAGTCATTGATTTTATTTTTTTATTTATTATTAATATTATTGCCTAGATTCTTGTTTTCTTTCATTTTGAAATGTATAATTGGTTGTGTATGCTAGTTTTGTTATTGGTGCCTCTGAAGCTCTGATGTTCTGTCATCAGATAGTTGGAATTGTTACTAAACATGTGAGCCGTGGGATCCATTTACTTTTCTTGTGGGGATTAAATTCAGGTGTTCACGTTGTCAGTCACCAAGAGTGGGGTGCAGACTCTCCCCTACTGTGCTAAATAGGCAGGGATGACTGGTGTAGGCACAGTTATCAGGCCTGAGAAGATCAGGGGGCTGCAAGGGAGATGTGTCCCCTTTTGCCTGATTCTAAGTGATGGAACAGCTTTTTTTGCCATGAATTTCTGGCTCAGAGAGGTTGACAGAATCTTTTCTCTCTTCCCCTAATTTGTTAAATTGTTCCTTGTCTGAGTCTAGAACAGTGACTCAGGGCATGCATAAGGAGCCACATTTCTAGCTTAGGTAATGACATCACTCTCTGGAGAAAAGGGAGAGAGATGTATCCCAAAGGAAAGTTTTAGATCAGTGCGCAGTAGGTTAGAGGCAAGCCACTTAGTTTTTGACAATTGAGTGCCTTTTCCACTGGTTCTAGAGGTGCAAGTAGACTCTATGTTGGTTCATGTCTCCTGTTGAGGAGGATGCTTTTCAAATGCCACTGCTCTGTTCTCCATGCTGACTGCCCTGAATTCTCAGTGGGTCATGTCTGGGTAGTCCTAGGTACTTCTGGACCTACTGTCCCCTTTTCATGGCTCAGCTCACCTTCTTAGCTTTCCTTTTTATAATGTCATGTATAATCAAGTCTTTTGTTTTTTGTGGTCTTTGTTGTTAGAGGGATCACAGGAAGCATCTGACTACTCCGCTATCTTAGCTCTGTGTCTAGAGTTTCTGATTTTTTTAAGTTAAAGTTTGTGTCTTTTTATTCAGTGGTTCAATTACTCTTGTGTAATTTATATACTTATTCACCAACTTAGAACAGGAAGATTCTATGAAGGATTATTCTAGAATTTAATGCATTGCATGCAGAGTTGGATCATATGAATGTGAACAATAACTTGTTTAGCTTTTTAGCCTAAAAACAAGCAATCAGAGAAACCAAGTACTAGCAAATGGTCTTCCACCTAGGCTGTACCTAAACCCTGCTTTGGCTGCTTTAGCTATTTTTGCATTTGCTTTTGAGAACTATGTGCTCATCAACAGAAAATTTAAAAAAGTAACTGAGATAGACACATTGCGTAAGAACAAGATAAGGGAAGTAGCTACACAGAATAATTACTCTCTATTTATCTTAGAATTTCATGTGTATTTAATTGACCTATTGTACCCTACTGCAGAGGGAACGTTAACATTATTGAAGGGTGGGAATCTTTGAACTAAAAGCAATAATAAAACAATCTTCATAGTCTCCACAGAATTTCAACATATTTCCTGTACAGGATGAGGAACCCAAATCTGTAGCTCTATATCATCATCTTAAAATCATCCCTAAAGTAAGGAAGTGTCACTCATCTTTTCTTAGGAGAAGTGACTAGTATGAGCAGTAGTAGTATGGTCAGTAACATCATAAGAGTAAGAAAACTATTTTCTGGAAGTTTATGTTATTTTTGTATTGGCTATTAGATGTGGTGAGCTTTAGTGACTTTGTCACCTTAGCGATCATTTCTGTGTGTTTTAGCAAGTTAATCACTTTCAGCTTATCGTGTTGGTCCCATTACTGTCTACCTCGAAACAACATAACCTCTAGGTAAGGTAGAACAACTTATCATTTGAATTCCTCCTAAGAATCAAACGAGAAGAGGAGGGTGTTATTATTACTATTACTTTTAAAGCCAATATTAACCTTGGAATTTACCACTTGACCATCCAAGTATAGGGAACATGGCTCTGGTTTCAGCATTAAATTAAATACTTACTGGTGGCAGTACATATATGAAGGGAAGCTTGTTCAAGTAATTTCAGTGATTCTCCTTTTGTCTTTGAAGGCATTTTCTAGCTTCACAGAAGCAGTCCTTATTAAGTGAAGGAAGGTGTATTTGATGCTGTTAACCGTCAAGATGTTCATATGATAAAAATATGCTCTACTAAAAGTATCTTGTATATGAAGTAGAGATGTATATCTGTGAAACAGATTGTCCTGTAGTATAGAGCAGGTAAATACAGGCAGGGGTGGAGGCATTTTACTGAAAATAATTGTCTTAACCTCATGTTAACAATGCCTAGACTGTAATTTAGTGCTTCTTAAACCGAGTAGATGATGTCCTTTGCTTAGACTGTGCTACCGACAGGTCATGGCATGGAGGGTGAATCTTGCTTGACTCTGCAATTCTCTGAATTTCCTTGTTTGACAGAATTCAATTCTCTTGACCTCCAGGACATAGAGAAGAACTCATCACTTCCACCTGGCCTACCCAAGTAAGTAAAGTTATACTCCTAGAATACTGCTGCCATGGTTAGTTTAATTTTAATTTATTGCAGAGATGGTTTTATGCATATGATTTTATCACTGTGCATGTACCCTGAGACCTCTGAAGGTCAAATAAATAATAAATGCTTATTAAGAGCTTGGTGGTTTTGCTGAAACTGGCCAACAAACGTGTCATTGGTAATACTTTCATATGAACAAGTAGCATCTAAGTCAAGTGGGACCTGGTATTAAACTGGTAATAGTATTTGCCTTTGAAACCCTCAGAAAACAAGATGCTCAATAATTACTCAGTCATTAAAATCATGAGGTAACTTAAAACTAGGGGTTATTGGCTGTTTAATCTCCTTTTCTTTAAACTGTTGGAATCTTGCTGGATTATTTCCTTTTGATGTGTGTGTGCATTTATAACAGAGAATGGGAGTGGAGGCAGAAAGGAGGAGAGGATAAGTATTAAGTTCTCACATTTTTGAAAGAAGTCTTCCCTAGCTTTCAGATGTTGTAGAAGAAAGTGTTGATGTTTAGCTGTGCTTGAGGTGCAGAAAGAGGTTGAAGGGCTGTATTCTGCAGCTGCAGAATTGTTGCCACAAAAATTCTGGCATCTATGTTTTGTGTTCAGAGCTCCTGAAGGGGAAGCGTTGTCCTCATCTTTGAAGTGCTGTACCTTTTCCAATCCTATCCCTGAAGCTACTGTGGGCTAATTTTTCTTCCTGGGCCTAGATCTGGAGCAGGGAAAAACTGTTTGATGTGCCCAAAGCATCCCCCCAAATGAAAAATGCTTAATAATTTCACATTGAGCATGAATATGATCTAATTCTCTAACAAAACTTTCACAAAACCATAAAAACCTGATAATTTTGGTTAATAGCACTCATAATCTTACCAAGAAGCATAACCTATTAATGAGCTGGGAATGCGACCTTATAAACTTCAGTGTTCCAGACATGTTCTCTTCCTATTAACTTATTAAATATATTTATGGCCCAATTACACATACACATTCTATTCCTTATCCTAAACATATTTACAGCTAAGAAAGGAAATCTAAAACTAGAGTCAACTCTGTTTGTTTAATGGTCTAAAAAGCAACCATAAAATTTTGGGAACCTCAGTTTTTCTAGGAAAAAAAGAACAGATTCTAGTTTTTGACATTGATAACATGTTTTTATTCTTCACTGAGAAATGTAACCATCGTAGATTATTTTATCTTATTTATCTTAGATGTCTAAGTTTTTCTTTATTGCTTTAGGCACTCTGTTCATGCCAGTGACTAAACACAGTCTTTGCCCTGTCAGTTCTCTGTGGTCCTACTCCCTTTAAACTGGCTGTGACAAAGTACAGGAGCCCCAGTGACCAGCACACAATTGTGAACAAGGCGATTTTTTTCCCAACCACCTTATGATGAATCATTTTAATCTCACTAGATTCCCATGTCTAGACAAACACATCTAAGCTGAATCAATGCAAAGTAAAAAACAAACAAGAACCACAGATTTTTAGAGTGCAAGGCACTCTGCCATGTTTTTCACATGCAAATATTTTACTTCTCATGATCATCATGTGAATGGAGTACATTTCCCAGCTGACAGATGAGGAGACTGAGGCTGACACAGTGCATATCCAAGGCCAGCGGAGGGGCTGAGATTTCGTTGAGGTCTATCTGACACCAAGACTTGTGCTCTCAGCCACAGGGTTTCCATATCTATCAATCACAACATCCATTTATGGATAGTCAGAAGGGCCAGTATGCCATTAACAGCAGTAAGCACTGTTTTCTTCCTAAAGAAACTCAGTTATTGAGAAACTGCAGTGTAATAAGGGGTAGGGGACTGCATATTTCTGCCAGGCATTTCCTCTCCTGTGAGTTTAGATCCAATCTACTATCAACATTTTCTGGCAATATTTCTTTGCTTTTACCGCTACATCATTCATAAGATTCATTGTTTCCAGAACTATAACACGCCAATCCTTACCATGCTTTCTGAGCACTATTTGTATTTTAAATTACTGGAACCGTTGAAACCAATCACATTAGAAGACAGAGGATCTTGTTAATTCCAGGCAGTATGTGAAGGGGTAAAAACTGTGAATGCTCTACACAGCCATTTCCCAGATGTTTGTCAGTCTTGTCTAGTTTCTCTAACTCTCATACAAACAGAGAGGCCCAGAAAAATCTCTCTTTCCTTCTCTATTGACCAAGTTCTAGGGGGGAAAAAAAAATTTCTTCACAAAAAAAGAAAGTACTATTGAGTGCTTGTAGTTCAATCTATAGTATATTTATTTGTAGCTTCTCTGAAATGTGTCCCCGTTGTGCAGGACTTTTGACTTGATTGCTTTTTCTCAATCCACACTGCTCAGTGTTACTCCTCAGACCCAAACACTTTAAAAATACCCTAAAAATGAAATAAGAAAAAAATTTCAAGGGAAAGATTGGTGTTAGAAAGCAGTAACAGAGTAGCAGAAATTCTCATTTAAAATAGCTCTGATTTATTCAAGATTCTTAATTCAGATTCCTCTAAATAAATACTCTTTTAAGAGGAATAGGACTCTCTTCTAAGTGTTTCCTTACTTATAAAACTGTGATCTGTTCCTTCCACACTTATTTTACAAGCTTCTGTTGGTAATCAGAGGAGACGTTGAGTGATTCTCTAGTTAGTAAATTCTAACCATACTGGTAAAAGAAAAAGTAAAAAAATCATAAACAAGCAAAAGAAATTCTTCATATGTTAAGTGAGGTGTTGATCCTATCATTGAATTTTTGGATATGTTGGGTATGGAATAGGGAAACTACTTCCCAATTTTTCTAAAAAAGGAAGGGGAGGGCTTTCCCTGGGACACACTGAGCATGCATGCAAACATGTAAGGTTTTTGACAGTGAGGTAAATGTTACAAATACCAGGAGTGTTTTATTACTATTATTTTTGACATCAAAAGTCAAAAGCCTCCATAAATTTTATTTGTTTCGTCTTTAAAGAACAGAATTTTATTGTCTATTTCTGGAGCCTGCTGTTATATATTGTTGTGTTGATTCTGAGTCATAGTGACCTGATATGACAGAGCAGGGTTGATGCACTGTAAGGTTTCTCAGGCAGTAATGTTTACGGGAACAGATTACCACAGAGCTGCTGGTGGGTTTGAACCTCTAATCTTTTGATTAGGAGCCATACACTAAAACCATTGTGCCGCTAGGATTCTAATGCCCAGGTGTCTGAATACATGGCATTTACAGAATCATGTTCTTTGTGCCCCTGCAAGGAAAGACCCTCTCTTATCTCTTGCAGCACCTAGTAGCCCAAGGTGTCTCCTGGTATCTCATTGCTTGTAGCTGTGTCCTCACTGGCTTCTTCCCTCTGTGTTACCGTCTCCGTGTCAGTTTCCCTCATAGAAGGCATTGAGACTTATCCTACTCTGATCTGACCTGATTAAGTGAACTGACATTTTCAAAGAATATATTTCCTAATAGGGTTACATTCAAGGATTAGTATTTCAACATATCTTTTGGGGGGTGTATGTGGTAGAACATACATAACAAAACATTTGCCAATCAGCCATTTTCACCTGTACCACTCAGTGCTAACTGTGTGTAGCATGTTGTACAACCGTCACTACAATCTGTTTCCAAATCTTTCTATTACTTTTAATAGAAACTTAGTTCCCTTTGATCAAAAATCTCCCTTTGTCCCCTTCCAGCATCCCCCTAGGAAACCACTAATAAACTTTGACTTGTATGTATTTGCCTATTCTGGGTATTTCATGTAAGTGACATCATATAATATTTATTCTTTTTGTGTCTGACCTATTTCACTAAGCATAGTTTTTAAGGGTTCGTCCAGATTGCAGCCTGTATTATGATTTTATTTATCTTTATGGCCAAATTATTTTCCAGTGTATGCATATATCATATTATTTTTATCTATTCATGTGTTGATGGATATTTGTGAATAGTACAGCAATAAATACTGGCATACAAGTACCCATTTGTGTCCCTACTTTCAAGTACTCGGGGTGTGTACCTAAAAGTAGAATTTCTAAGTCATGTGATAATTATACATTTAACTTTTTGAGGAATTACCAAATTGTTTCCCAAATTGGCTGTGCCATTTCACAATCCCGCTGACAATGGTTGAGGATTCCAATTTCTCCATGTTCTCATGGACAATTTTAGTTTCCAGTTTTTATTGTAATAGCCATTTTAGTAGAGGTGAAGTGACACTTCACTGTGGTTTTGATCTGCATTTCCATAACACAGTGGTTAAGCAAATGGCGTACTAATGAAATAATAGGCAGTTCAGACCCATCAGTCTCTATGTGGGAGATAAAACCTGGTGATCTGTTCTCTTAGGATTACAGCCTAGGAAATCCTGTGAAGCAGTTCACTCTATCACACAAGGTCACTAGGAATCAGAATTGACCCACTGGCACACAACAACAATGATTAACAATGTTGTGCATGTTTTCATGTGCTTGATTGGCCATTTTTTAATTTTCTTTGGTAAAATAACTATTCAAGTCCTTTGCCCTCTCCCCTTTTTTAATTGACTTTTTCTTGTCTTTTTGTTGCTGATTCTTGCATTTTTAATAGTGTCTAGTAGTGCCTGAAATATCACAAGGGTTCAGTAAATGTCTGCTAATTTGGCCATTTAAAAAAGTTTTGGGGGGTGACTGTCTCTCTTGAGAAAAGTAATGGAACATACATTTCCAGAGCCTACATTACAAAACTGCCAATGCAGAGTTACAGTGGTTCAGAGCAATCAAAAGCAAAAACCCACTGCTGTTACAACCCTATTGGACACAGTGAAACTACTCCATAGGCTTTCCAAGGAGCACCTGCTGACCTGATAGTTAGCAGAGGTATCACTTAACCACATTGCCGCCAGAGCTTTCATAGGTCTTGAAATCAGAGAAACTTGGGCTTGAATTCAGCTACTATTATAGCTGTGTCACTGGGACAAGGCACAGTGTATCCTAAAGCCTCTATTTCCTCTGTAAAGTGGAAGAAATGATATCTATGTCAGTTGTGTGAATCAAATGGATAATGCACTAACCTAGTACTGCTGAGTCAGTTCCAACTCACAGCTACTATAAGGCAGCATAGAACTGCTCCATAGTTTGCAAGGAGTGCCTGGTGAATTCAAAATGCCCACCTTTTTATTAGCAGATGTAGCACTTAACCACTATGCCACCAGGGTTTCCTAATTCGACAAAGCATGTAAAATATTAAATGCCTTCAGTGGTATATAAAATTGCCTGCTAAAGAATAGCTATTGTTGTTTATGGTGGTTGTGATAGTCTTTTGTATGCTATTTTTCCCTCTCTCCTTTCCTCCCTTCTGCTTTCTCTTCTTTCTCTCTTACCCACAAATATATTGGGCTTACCCCAGAGTATCACTATTATGAAATGCATCAACATACTTGTTGAGAACACTCAATTTGGTCATTTTATTATGCCACATTATGTATAATAAAATATATAATAATATATATACTATTAATGCATATTAATATAGTCATTGCTTCACAATACTGAGTACTCTCAATAAATACATTCATGAATAATTTTAAAGACAAGCAATTAGAAAATATCAGGCTTTCATATCACCTACTATAGCCATGTATATTTTTCCTAATCCATTTGTGGCATAACAGATTTCTATTATTATTATTATTATTATTATAATTAATCTCACCTACTGATTCTCTATTGCTGCAGATGGCGTTGCTATGATGACTGTTGTAGTGGATCTTTGTCTTGCCCCAAACTGTCACCTGAATTCCTGCTCATCCCCAGGTAACAACAACAGGGAGCTAATCATGCATCAAATTTAAGACCTAAAAAAAAAAAAAAAGTAGTCTAATGCTTAGGTAAGATAATTTTTAGACACTTTTAGCCAAAGGCAAAATAAATCTGATGGTGTTATCAAATAGAGATAACTAACAGGGAATTAAGGGCTCACTCAGCCAACTACCTTTTTTTTTTTTTTTTCAGTACTTAATTTGTGCTACCATGTATAATGTTCTTTTAAGTATCAGGTTAACATTTATCTTCAAGGATTTATCCTCACAGTGAAGTTGAGTTAGAAGCATTTATGCTTCACTTTACAATGCAGTCAACAAATAAGAAGTGAACACACATACCCCTGGCCAGCCCGAACTGAAGTTCAGAAATCCAGACTCTAAATGTCCATGATGATTAAGTCCGCGAACTTGCCTTATTTCTGAATATCATTGCCGCCACCTACGAAGTACTCCTCTTGGGAAGTACTTCCTTCGAAGCAGTTTTGGAACTCTTTCTGGAAAGGCCATTGTGCACGGTGGCACGGCGGCATAGTGGCATGGTGGCACGGTGGCACCGTGGCGTGTTTACAAACTCAATCGTGCAGTTGTCTGTGAGGGAGTTTTTAGCCAGTGAACAAATAACTGAACTAGAACACCTCTGACTTTTTTCTTGACCCTAAGAGAAAAGAAATTTTGAAAAGAAGACATTTTGATAACATTCAGGACCATTATCAAGGGTAATATGAGGACAGCACTGATGGCCATTCCAGAAAGACTTCCAAAATTGCTTTGAAGTGTGGCCTAGGCATAGCTTCGCAAGAGGAGTGCTTTGAAGTGGCCGTAGTGATATTCAGCACTAAGGTAAGTAGCACTTTTTCTGAGATGAGTTTGCCGACTGAATTGTCAGACCTTGTATGCTTGTAGAAACATAGTTCAAAAATAATCCATCTCCTAAGACAAAACAGAGCAAATCAACAACGAAAAAAGAAGCTGCCATTGAGTTGATTCCAACTTCGAAGTAGGACTACTCTCCATAGATTTTTCAGTGGTTGTGCTCTTTTGAAGGTCTCTCTTCCGAGGTGCTGTTAGTTAACAGACAAGCACTTAACTGCCTGTGCCATCCAAGGACTCCTACACAATCGTCACTTTTTTTTCTGAACGTTTTATTATAGTTTAAGTGAAAATTTAGAGAACAAATTCATTTCCATTTAAATAATTTCTGTACAGATTGTTCTGTGACATTGGTTGAAATCCTCACCATGTGGCATCACTCTCCCCACTACCACCCTGAATTTCCCATCACTATTCGTCCAGTTTTCTGCCCCTTCCTGCCTTTGCATCTTTGCTTTTGGGCAGACATGGACCCAAATTATTTTAAGGAGCACTTTTATCAAAGGTGTTATTGTTTATTTTATAAACTCAGGTGTTATTTGGGTGAGAAATTATCTCTAGAAGTATCTTCAGTTATAAATTAGAAGGGTATCTAAGGGCCATAGTCTCAGGGGTTTCTTCAGACTCTACCAGACCAGTAAGTCTAGTCTTCTTTACTCTACCTGGGACGTCTTATTCTGATCCTCGTCAGAGCAGTTGGTAGTGATGGCCAAACATCTTCTAGTTCTTCTGGTCTCTGGTTAGTGAAGACTGTGGTTCCTGTGGTCCATTTATCCCTTGAACTAATTATTTCCTTGAGTCTTTGGTTTTCTTTCCTCTGCTCCAGATGGTAAGAGGCTAATAGTTAGATGGCTGCTTGTAGGCTTTTAAGACTCCAGGTGGTTCTCATCAAACTAGAACGTAGATCATTGTTTTTATGGACTAAGTTATGTCAGTTGACATAGATGTCCCATGAGACTGTGATCCTTAGACTTCAAGCCCAGTAACTCAGACCCAGGAAGTATTTCATTATATCTAGAATGTTTCTGTGACTGTGCCCTCCTTACCACATGCACAGTATTATTTGTATGAATATATCTGTATTATGTACAAAATACGTGTGTATAAATACCCATAACTAAACCTATTTATGTACACAAATATACTCCCATATGCCCTCTTATATGTTTTAAGTTTGTATATGTGACAGTATTTACCATAGTTTTTATTCTTGTGTACTTCTCAGCCTGTTCCTTTGCCTTGGTTGCGCTGTATTGAGTTACCCCTTATTTTGTATTTCCTTTCCCTTCACGAGAATTAACAAGCGCCTACTGTCTAGTTGGTGATTTTTCCCTCTCTCCCTCTCCCATCCCTGGTAACCATCAGATAATGTTTCTTCCTGTGTGTACACATTTCTTGACTTTTTTATAGCAGTGGTCTCAGACAATATTTTTTGTTCTTTAGTGATTGACTTCTTCACTTTGATAATATCCTCTGGATTCACCTGTGTTGTGAGATGTTTTCTGGATTCACTATTATTCTTTATCGTTGCATAATATTCCATCATTCATGTGTACTCTAGTTTGTTTATCCATTCATCCATTGATAGGCTTTTAGGTTGTTTTCACCTTTTTGCTACAGTTAATAATGATGCGGGAATTGTGGGTATGCATATGTTTATTTGTGCCATGGCTCTTATTTCTCTAGCATATTTTCCTAGGAGTAGGATTGCTGGATCATCCAGTGTTTCTATTTCTAGCTTTTTAAGGAAGCGCCGTAACATTTTCCACAGTGGTTACACCATTTTGTATTCCCAACACAAGTGTGTGGGTTCTGTTCTCCCATGGCGTTGCCAGCATTTGCTGTTTTCTGTTTTCAGATCGGTACCATTACGACTAGGGTAAGATCATATCTCATCGTAGTTTTGATTTTCACCTCCCTAGTTGATAAAGATTGGGAAAAATTTCTTCATATGTTTGTTAGGTGCCTGAATGTCTTCTTTGGTGAAGTGTCTGTTCACGTCCTTAGCCTGTTTTTAATTGGACCATTTGTCTTTTCATTGTAGAAGTGTTGAAATATTCTTAAAGATTATACTTTTGTTGGATATGTCATAGCCCCCAACTTTTCACCAGTCTACAGGTTCTCTTTTTGCTTTTTTTAGCAAAGACTTTTAACGAACACTCAATATTTAATTTTTAAGAGTTTCCAGTTACCTAGTTTATCTCTTACTGTTCGTGTATTTTTAGCTATGCTTGATATTCTCGTTGTGTCATATATATTATGGCCCTAGCATTGTCCTTATTTTTTCTTACATGATCTTTATAATTTTAGGTTTATATAACACATATTTCTAATTAGTTGCACCATTTGATTTTTTCAGGCCTACCACAGGTTAGTTAGGACAGTAACAACAATGAAAAGGAGAACTTAGATCTGACAGCAAAAGCAGAGATGAAGGAAAGAAAACCGAAAATAAGTAGGAGAACTGAAAACTTATTGCTTCCAGGATCATGCAGTTTAGAGACAAACTCGTAAGCTTTGTCAGGTTCTATGACTTCCCCCGTATTACAATGTAATGTAATAATCAGTAGTCATTGTAATTATCCAAAGGTATTAAGGCACATTTAGAGTCTGATCCATGTATTCTGTTCCTTAAAGCAGAGTGGCTTATAACACATTTTGGAGTTTGAATCTTACTTATTAAAAACATTAAATGGAAAACCCAAAGTACTTGCATAATAATAATCTTCAGTGATACAGTTTATGAACAGCTTTGGTAGGCTTTACTTATGAATAACATGTAAAAGGCATATACATGTTTAGGATTTGGGTGCAGAGGATGGAGAGAAACAGAACAAAACACAAAAACTCTGGGCTGGAAGGCAAACAGATCAGCTAAAAACACAAATGTCCACAGGAAACTGGCTTTCTTTTAGCCCTTAGAGGCAAAACTAACTTTGGTTATGCGTCAGGGTAATATACAAGATCTAGTGCAGAATGCTTTTAGAGCCTTTCTCGTCAAGAGAAGTCCATATGTCAAGTGGATAGTTGTAACTGTTCCATAGACTTCAGAACCTGGAGTAGACCAGAAACTCGCCAGGCAGTTCAGCTTTCCTCTTGCTGAGATTTTGCATTTCTAAGAGATGAAGTACAAACTCAGTGTCTTCAGGGGTCTACCAGGTGTATAAATGAGTCAAGTGTGCCAGGTGTAAGTTATGATTTGAAAACAAGTTTGGAGAGAACATGCCCCTCTAACAGCATCATCAGTTATGTTTGCTTTATAACACATGACTATCAAATTATCCAGTCTGGGTCTGAAGTTAGCTCAGACCCTCCAGTCCACAGTGTTGGCATTTAGCATCAGCTCACCTACATCTAGTCCTAGCATAACCTTGACGGCTTTTCATTCATTTTGGTGTATCTGCACCAGTGAGAAAAAAGAGATCATGTGTTTGACACTCACTTTATTGCTTATACCTACACTTTATGAATCCTATTATGCCAATTAACTGAGTTGTCTCATGAGATTATGGTACTAAGTCTTCAAGAGAAAATAGACACTTGGATGATGTTTCCCAAATGGTGTTTTACAGGATACTGGTCATGTGAGATATTCCTAGTGAAAAAGACAGAATTAATTTTGAGCATGCAAAGAGTGTATATAACTTTGTATCAGTTAAAAAGATAGTGCTTGTTTGTTCCATACAAAGCAAAAACAGCTATCTATGATGTCCACCTTTGTCCTTTTTGTAAGTGCTGGAGGAAAGGCTTTACAGTCTTTCCATTGGACCACTTGCTGGTAAGAGACAGGGTATCTCTGTTTCTTGATCCCATGTTAGATACTTAGTAGGCCTAGACTTCTACCTTGGTGATAGGACAGTTCTCTTTCCTTCTCTGGTCTAACTTTACTGGGCAAGTTCCCTTATAGTAGATGCAATGGCCAACTTGCATCTTGTATTATTTGACCGAATCTTATACTAGATTGACCAGCATAGGGAAAGGAAGAAAGGTAGGAGTCAGGCAGCAACCTCACCCATAGTCCTCAACGTTCAGTGTTATATGCAAGACAAACTACCTTCTATTAACTCACTATCCTGGTCATTAACATGAGCATCAGAAAAATTTATGTACACTGCTCAGCATTTTGGTCCAAGGGATTGAATAAGATTTATCACAGAAACAATCTCTTTAAAAAAAAAGTTCTTTTAAAAACATAACCTTTAAAAATCATTTATAAAGGACCTTTTGCATCTCACACTATAATTTTTTGAGGAAATGATGCAACAGGTTGCTCTGTCTGTAATAATTTGGTTTTGAGTATATTTTAAATGTTAGTATTAGACTGATGAAAATGTCTGTTAGTGCTCAAAATACAGGACAAAGGTTATTTCCACTAAGCTCAGTAAAAAGTAATAAATATTTCTGAAATATTGTTTTACAATAAGGACATAAAATACTATAACTTCTCAAGCTTTCAAGTTAATGTCAGTTTACTATTCTCAACCCACTGTGTGTAACAAGGGCTTTTGCCTGTGGGCTGGCATTTTTCCTGCCTGTGGAGATCCATTCCAACTTCCCAAGCCCTGATTATCAGAAATTCAATCCTTTTTTAAAAAAATTAGTACCTTATTGTGTTTAAGATGAAAGCTTACATAACTAGTTAAGTTCCCATTAACAATTTCTACACAAATTATTCAGAGATGCTGGTTACATTTTTTTCCACAATGTGTCATTATTCTCATTCATTCATTCAAATTCTATTTGTTTTCATTATTCTGCCTTTTCTACTCTTTTGTTCTCATCTTTGTTTTAGAGTGTTTTTGACGATCTGGCTTACTGCAGATGATTTTTCTTAAAGAAGTGCATTATTTGTAGGCAATATTCTGTATTTTATTAGACAATTTGTTATTCGGCTAAAAGGTGACCTCGAGGGATAATTTTGTTTCAATGTTTAGAGTGTATTTGGGGAAATTAATCTCAGACAGTCCTTTATTCTTAGCTGTTTCAGTAAGTCTGGACTTTCTAAGAATTTGAATTCTGTTCCTCATTCTCTTCCATTTGTAATAAGAATCCATGTATTTTATCCTCTACCATAATGGTAGGTCATGGCAGACAGGACCCATCTAGGTCTTCTGGTCTCAGGGTAGATGAGGCTGTGGTTCCTGCCAACTGTTCGACCTGTAAACTACTTTCCTCTTTGTCTTTGGTCTCCTTCTTTTTCTTTCTTTACAGATGAGCGAAAGTCAATAGTTGTATCTTATATGACTGCTTGTAAGCTTTTAAGACCTCAGACATTGCTCAGCACATTGGGATGTCGAACCCACAGTTTATAAATTGTGTTATGACAGTTACCTAAGTTGTGTCATGACTCTGTAGTCCTAAATCTTCAAATCCAGAAAACCAATCTCATGAGGTGTTTGAACGTATCTAAGAAGTATCTGCACCTGTGGCCCTGTCTTCACCATCTAGTGCTACTATAACAGAAATACCACTACTGACTGGCTTTAACAGCAACAAGGAAAAAATTATTTTCTCACAGAAAAGTAGGCTAAAAGCCCAAATTTGGGGTATCAGATCTAGGCAAAGTCTTTCACTGTTGGTTTTTGGGAGAAGGTCCCTTTCATCAGGGGAGTTTTTGAGGCTCAGGGACCCTGAGTCCAAAGGATGCACTCTGATCCTGGTGCCTCTTTCATGGGGGAATGAGATCTCCCCGTGTCACTGCTCGTGTCTTTCTTTCATACCACAAAAGATAGCCTCAGGACACAACCACCCAACTCCCTTATTAGCATCATAGAGATAAGATTTACAACAGAAAGGAAAATCACACAGTGTTGGGAATCATGTCCCAGTCAAATGGATATACAGTTTTGGGAGGACACAGGTCAATCCATGACAGCTCCCTAAGAGGTTTGTTGCATATATGGATACGTATGCAACTCACATACCTGTATATACATATGCCTATAGATATTTATGTCTACGCATACATATATAGCCACATACTCATATTTCACATACATATATGCCTATATACAAGTATGTATTTGTGTAACTATATATATGTTTTGGTTGTTGCAAAATTATATTTGCCACTTCCTTTACCAAAGACGTTTTCTCTCGTGCACTTTCTAATGACATTATTTACTTTGTTCAAGCTGCATGCACTTCTTCTACATGTGATATGCCAAAAATAACAAATTTCTATCATCTTGACGGCATAGTGGTTAAGTGCAACATCTGCTAATCAAAAAGTAGACAGTTCAGATCTGCCAGGTGCTCCTTGGAAACTCTATGGAGCAGTTCTACTTTGTCCTATAGGATCACTGTGAGTCCGAATCAACTCGACACCAGTGAGTAAGGTTAGGTATCATCTTAATAGTGCTCTCCTTCTCCTTCTCACATCCCTATTAACCACTAATGAGCACTGGTCTCTGTGTCTGTATATCTATTCTTTTCTTCATAGAAAAGCACGATCATACAGTATTTTTCCTCTTGTGAGTATTTTATCCAGCATAATGTCCTTCTGGTTCATCCACATTATGTTTTAAGAGCTCATCATTATTCTTTATGGTTGTATGGTATTCCACTGTATGTATGTACCACATTTTGTTTGTCTATTCATCCACTGAGTGGGCACCTAGACTGTTTCCATCTTTTTGTTATTATGAATAATGCTGCCATGAACACAGGTGTACATATGTCTGTTTCTATTGTGGCTTTTATTGCTGCTGGAACATATACCCAGGAGTAGGATCGCTGGATCATATGGTATTTCTTTTTCTAGATTTTTTAAGCAAGTACCATACCAATAGATGGGACTGTGATCAATAGCATGTTTGTGATGAGACACTGAGACTATTTGCATGCAAGTACTACTAAAGCTAATCTAGCTAGGAAGAAAATCCATCCTTAATCTGAATTTATAGCATCTATTTTGAGAACTAATTTTCTTAAAAATAATGTGGTAGGTTTTGCATTAGAATGCAAGGAAAATACAGACTGTAGCTGCCTCAGTTCTTCACAGATAATCTCATGGAAATGAAACACAAAACTCTTTTTTGGACTTGGTAATGAGTTTGAATACCATCTTCACGTTCTTACTCTCTACAGAGAGAAAACACAGAAAAACTCTGTGTATGAGTTATACTATTCTTCAGCCACTAATTCCATTTATAACTACAAACCATTAGCTAAATTCGATAGCCTAGTAGCAACATATATGACACATTGCTGTTGAAACAAATGGCATTGCATAAATATTGATTCTTTTCTTTTGCATTCTCACTGTTACAGAAACACATAAAATTAGAATAACGGCAGTGAAATTTTACTGTTAAAAAGGGAAAAAATCTAAGAAGAATCATAACAAAAGTTTACACTTTCTGCTTGCCTATCTCCTAGTGTATGCCACCTCTAGAAAGATCTGACAAGCAGAGATTGTGTACTTTGGAAGATTGTCAAAACCTTCACTGCATGCTCTACTTATCTGCTAAGATGCTCTATGGACCCAAAATGTGATTAAGTAGTGATGGTTATGAATTTTCCAATTAAAATACAACAGCTCCAATTTAAACGCAAAGAACAGCATCTTTTGAGTATTCTACTTAAAAAGATATCTTGCTAAAAATTGTCACAATTAATCAGTGTATACCAAGGCTTGTGCCTCTCAGGTATGTTGATAACGGTGCTCAGGAATTTGGGGGCTGATTTCCAGCATCACCAGACCAATTGTGGATCATAAACCCTGGTATACAGGTATAATTTTCTAGATCAACAGGAGACAAGACAAAGAACAGAGAAGGGAAAGAGAGCCTGGATTCACCTCCCTGTAACCCCCAAACCTTTGCGATGCCCTTACAAAGATTCTGAGTGCATTTCTGTCAGTATCAGCAATAGTGAAGTTCACCTTCACTAAAATCTAATTCCAGCACTAACTGGCAGGCCAGCACTAGTGAAAATAACATTCCGGTTTCCTCCATGACCCCAGTCCCGACATGATAACGGGAGCCCTCAACAACTCATTTCTAGCTTGGAATTCTTGATGGTTTATTTAGTTTGACTGACTGGCAGAGATTGCCATTATGAATACAGTTGCTAGGAAAGACTTGCCATAGTGCTGCTTGGTTTTTAAAGGGGTCAGGATTTTGCAACATTTCAAATAACACTTATAGCTTAATGTCTGCAAACAATGCAGCATTTAACATTTACTATGCATGAAGAGGATCATAGTTCATCATTTATTATTCAAAAATTATGTAAAACATTTTTGATGGAATATGAAGAATATGTTCAAAATATTTCATGTATATAAACAACACACAATAAATTTATCTTAAGACATCAATATGTAATCATGGAGGTATTTGGAGTTCTCTGACATATGGCCAAATTTGAATATTTCAAGATTCAGACATTTAATCACATAGCTTACAAACAAATTAGGCTCAGCTCTCATACTCTTTGGCAAAGTGAGCCAAAAAGCCAAGTGAACAACTATATTTTCACCCAAGGATAAAATGGCAGTTCATCTGCCAGAGCTTAAAGTACACAAATTTCTCAGTTCAGAAACCTATTGCTTGATCCATCTTCTCATTTTGCATGTTTCAACTAGGTACTCTAATTGCTTTTAAAAGAAGATGATTCTGAATATCAGTTCTAGTAGTCTAGAGAGAATGGAAACCACCAGGGTCCAAGTAAAGATGGTGTCAGAAGCATGCCCAGCGTGATTTGTTTTCCTCATTTGTGACTTGGGTCTTAAAACTTCTCTTGAACAGAACAGCCAATTTTAGTAAAATATAAAAGCCAGCTGAAGCTGGGGAGAATGAGAACAATTCCAGCAAACTGTAGTGGGTTACGTGCTACCACTGCTAACCACAAGGTCAGCAGTTCAAATCCACCAGGCGCTCCTTGAATACTCAGGGGGTCATTTCTACCCTGGCCCCTAGGGTCGCCATGAGTCGGATCCAACTTGACGGCACTTGGCTGGCTTTTAAATGAAAGAAAAAATCCTGCTATTAATTTCAAACTTGCTTAGTTAAAGGGATGACCTCAGTGTGTGTAAATGTTACAAATTAGAGAAGCAGCCTACAAATAACAACCGGAAGTCCTGAATCCCTTTATAGACTTGATCATTTGTTTTGGAAATGACTCATTTCCAAATTATTATTTTAATTATGCATGACACTTAATAGTACATCCTGCAAAAGTGATAAATTCTTCATAATATTTAACCTCATTATAACTCACATTAAGTCTTTCTAGGAAATGGTGACAATCTAACTTTACATGAGAATTACAAAGATTCTGATTTAATGAAGGAAGTCTCATTTCCCCCATTTTCATCTGACTGTAGCTGTTTTTTCTCTTTTTCATCACCTGTACCTGTTTGCTGCCTTCATTTTATTAGTACAGTCCTTATTGTTGACATCTAGAATTGCACAATTTTTAACATTCATATGCTAACCAAATATTTATTAAGCATCCATTATGTACATGCTAAAAAAAGTTCTCTTATTTGAAAATTTTGCTTATCCTAAATAACAGTCAGCTAGAGACAGATCCAGGCTACAAATGAGGCCTATATCGTATATCATATATCAGGTCATATATCGCATGTCACATATCACCTATCATTCCATAATATGCTCGTTAACTGTGTTTTATAAACATGAACAAAATGTCTGCTTAAATGGAGTATTCCATATTTTGATTCAGGAGTTTTATTTGCTTCTAAATAACATGTTTAAGAGTTTTATTATTTGCTGCCATTGACTTTAATTAAACTTGTTATGGGCTTATATATCTGGTACTCGTTGGGGGAGAAACAAAACAAAAGTTTAAAAAGGAGTCAACTGATGTGATATAACCTCTCTCAGTAAATAGCCAGAATAAGTGACACTGGGCCACAACACAGCTAGAAATGTACTACTTGACCCTGGCCAGTGTTTGCTATGCTAAAAGAACTATGCATTGATCTGCCTATTCTTCAATAAAAATGTGGTCTGTTTAACTGAATGCCTTTGGTGACATGATTTGAATGGGAATGCAGGCAAAATCATTTTTCTTATTGTTTTCTTTATGTACAGTGGGCTCTCAACTAAGGTAAGGGATGGAGAAACAGTACTAGCTAACTGGATCCTTCTTCATGTCTGTCACCAGCATATCCAAACATTCCACTAAGAAAATAAAACATCAGTTGTGCAGATGTTGTCATGACATCATGCCACACACCACTGTCTGGTGACTGAATGTCTTGGGCTTCATCTAAGCACTCTTCCTTGGGTGGACAACGGGACCATGCAAACCAGTGCTCAACCTGGCTGCATACCATCTCACACACACACTCAGAGTGTCCAAACTCTTTGATGATCTCAGTTGCAAGGCCTATTGTGTGTGTGTTTTTGAGGTATTTCATTCAATATTTCATGTTTACCACTTCAGAAATGGCAAAGCAGTCCTGGAAAGGCGACGAAAATTACTTAAGGTCACATGGACTTTGTGAGAGAACATGATCTCAAACACAGATGGTGTCATGGATTGGATTGTGTCCCCCCAAAAATGTATGTGTTGATTTGATTTGGCTGTGAGTCCCAATATGGTGCCCTTCCTCCCATGTGTTGTGAATCCTGCCTCTGTGAGACTGATGATGGAGAATGGGCAACAGTTGTGTTAGTGAGGCAGGTCTCAAGCTACAAGCTTGTAGAATATAAGGGACAGAAGTGAGCAGAGGAAGTTGGGAACCTCATACCATCAAGAGAGAAGCATCGACAGCAGGGCACACCCTTCGGACCTGAGGTTCCTGTGCTGAAATTCTCCCAGTGGATTTGGACTTACCCTACTGGACTGTGGTGATTTCTCTTATTGAAAGGACTTACAATTTATAAACGGATTTGTGTCAATAAAAGCTTCTCTTTGTGAAACCTTCCACTTGTGATATTTTCTGTTACAGTAGTACCAATGACTAAGACAGGTAGTTTACAAGGGAAAGATCTTTCCATCTCTGTGAATCCTGTGAACATCAGACTTGTTTGCTCACTGTCACATTGACAGTGTACTCCAGACTGCCCAACCCTTTCCATTTATTTGGTGGACTAGGTGAAGAGGGAGGAGACTCATATTTGCACATCACTTTATAGTTTTCAAAGCTCATTTACTCAAGCAAATATCACTTGTTTGTTTTTCCCTGAATGGATTTATTAAATAATTAGTCACTGGGACCTTTTTTCACAGTGTCTGGATCTCTTTTCCAATTGGAAATCCAGCCTTCCTTATCACCTCTCCCATCTAACTCACCTAACCTCATTTGCTACAATTCTGCTTAGTTCTATGAGATACAGGTGAGTTTTTACTCAAATTTTGGGTGTCTTTGATTTTCTCCAAGGTCCAAATGGACAAAAAAAAAAGAAGAAGAAAGAAAAGAGAGGGAAATGTGATGAGATCAGGGCATGGTGTAGAAACATATATATATGTGTGTGTGTAAGATAGAATATTTAAAAACCACTGATTTTCATGCATTTCCTGGATATAAACTCTGATTTTTCCCATGCTCCCTTCCCACTCTGAGTCAAAAGGGCTATACGCTTATTGTAGGGACTCAGAAGGTGGATTTAGCCTCATGAGTTTACATTTTTTTTTTTTATTGTGATTGAGTGTACAATCCAATATAAATTTGCATGTCTGCCTATCTGCAGTTCCCACTGCTCTCCCTGCCTGGTGACAGTACACTCCTCCTATCCATTCTATACATGTCATATACTCCTAACAATCTCCTGTCACCTCCTCTTCACCCTCTCCTGAACCTCCAGTAAGAGGCCAGCAGGACAACATCCTATAGATACATAGAACCATAAAGGGCAAACACAATGTGGTCACTCTGTGTCGTCGACTCCAATCCATTCCTGTCCAAAGAACTGACCTTAGTAGCGATTTATGGACAGGGGCAGCATCGGGACCAGGGGCCATGGTCCTAGGGGAACCCTGAGCCCCTTGGACCATCAATTGCAGTATCTTAGTGGAGTTCTCAGGGTGCACCCCATATTCTCGTGTTGCCGATGACACTCAACTTTCTGAGCCCCATTACGGCTATCACCAGTGGTGGCCTGGCACCTTTTGGTTCCTCCGGTCACAAGTTGATGCAGTCACACTCTCACATCAGTCTCTGTCTTCTGGTTTCTCTTTCCCCCATGTCATTTTAGTCCTTGATGATTGTCAGTTCCTTCTGAGCTGGGACCATTTGGTGTGCCTCAAATGGCACCTTGCTAGCTTTTAAGACCCCAGATGCCACTCACCAATTTGGGTGCAGAAGACTCTCTTAGCAATATGCTAGTCATGCCTATTGGGCTTTGATGTCCCCTGAGAACATGGTCCACAGACCCCGGCCCGTGCTACTGTGTCCTTGCAATACTGGATTAAGATTGGAGGAGTAATCATGTTATGTTAAAGTCCAGTTAAGTTGGTCTTTCTAATGTGTGCTGTCACTGATTTCACCCAGCCGAATTTCTATCAACTATCGGATCTATAGCCCACCCTCTCCTTTCCTCCTCCCCCCTCCCTTGCAGCCATCTAAGAGTCATCTCTTCTATACATGAATCTGTTTTTAAGTCCTTATAGCAGAGATCTTAGAGAATATTTGTCCTTTTGCTGCTGACTAATTTTACTCAGCATAACATCTTTCACCTGAAACCAGGTTATGAGATGCTTCCTAAAATGATCATTGTTCTTTATCATTGCATAGTGTTCCATTGAGTATATATACCATAGTTCACCTGTCCATTCTTCTGTTGTTGGGCATCTGGGTTGATTCCATCTTTTTGCTGTTGTGGACTGTACTGCGATAAACATTCATGCGCATGTATCTATTGGTGTGAATGCCCTTGCTTCTGTAGGATATATTCCAAGCAGTGGGATTACTGGGTCAAATGGTATTATTTACTTCCAGCTTTTTAAAGAAGTGCCAGATTGCTTTCCAAAGAGGTTGTACCATTTTGCAATCCCACCAACAGTGTAGGAGAATTCCAATTTCTCCACAGCCTCTTCAGCATTTGTGGCTTTGTGTTTTTTTTTGGATCATGGCCAACCTTGTTGGAGTGAGGTGGTATCTCATTGTAGTTTTGATTTCAATTTTGTTTAATAGCTAATGATCGTGAGCATTTCCACATGTGTCTTTTGGTTGCCTGGATATCCTTTTTGGAAAAGTATCTGTCCATCTCCTCCCATCACTTAATTGGATTATTCATCTTTTTCTTATTGATTTTTTGTAGTACCATCTAGATTATGGAGATCAGACATCAGTCTGACATATAGCTGCCAAATATTTTCTTCCCATTCTGCAGGCTGTCTTTTAAATCTTTTGATAAAGTCTTCAAATGAGCGAAAGTGTTTGATTCTTAGTAGCTCCCATTTATCTATTTTCTCTTCTGTTGATTGTGCTTTGTCAGATTTTGAAGTCTGTCTATGCTGTATGTTAAAATTTCCATTGTTGTTCTTACTTTTTCTTGGATGAGCTTTATCATTTTAGATTTGGTATTTCAGTCTTTTATCCAGTTTGAGTTGGTTTTTGTATAAGGTGTGACATATGGGTCTTGTTTCAATTTATTGCAGAAGGATATCCAATTTTGCCAGCACCATTTGTTAAACGGATTGCTTTGACACCAGTTTAAAGCCTTAGGGCCTTTGTCGAATATAAACTGTGATAGGAGGATGGTGGCATCTCTGGGGTCTTAACTCTGTCCCCTTTGTCTGTGTGTCTTTTTTTGTACTAGTACCAGGCTGTTTTGACAACTGTGGTGGTGTAACAGGTTCTAAAGTTAGGTAGTGAGAGGCCTTTCATTGTTTTCTTCTCCTTCAATAGTGCTTTACATATCCAGGGCTTCTTCCCTTTCTGAACAAAGTTGGTGATTCATTCCTCCAACTCATTGAAAAATGTCACTGGAATATGTATTGGGATTGCGTTATATAGCTATATAATGATTGCTTGGGGTAAAATAGACACACAATGTCAAGGCTTTGTAATCATAAGCAGGGTAGGTTTCTCCTTTTAAGTAAGTCTCTCTTAGTTTCTTGCTGTAAGGTGTTGTAGTTCTCTGTATAGGTCTCCAATTTCTCTAGTTAAATTTATTTGGGGGGGCTATAGTAAATGGTGTTGATTAGGTTATTTCTTCTTTGATTATCTCATGTTGTGTAAAAGAATCTTACTGATTTACTTACATTTATCCTGTATACTAATACTTTGCTGAACTCTTCTATCAGTTTGAGTAGTTTGCTCATGGACTTTTTAGGATTCTCTGCCCCTAGGGCAGCCATGAGTCAGATCCGACTCAACAGCACTTGGCTTGGCTGGCATATACAATCATACTGTCTGCAAATAAGGAGATTTTTACTTCTTTGCCAGTGCAGATGCCCTTTATTTATTTGTCTTGCCTAATTGCTCAGGCTAGAACTTCTAGCACAATGTTGAATAGGAGAGGTGAGAGTGGGCATCCTTTTCTAGTTGCCGTTCTCAAGGGAAATTGTTTCAGTCTCCCTCCACTCAGGATGAGGTGGGCAGTTGGCTTTGTGTAGATGGCCTTTATTGCATTGAAGAATTTGCTATCCACTCCTATTTTGCTAAGAGTTTTTAGCATGAATGGGTGTTGGACTTTATCAAATGCCTTTACTGCATCAATAAACAAAATCAGGTGATTCTTGTCTTTTGTGTTGTTCATGTGGTTGATCACATTAATTGCTTTTCTGACGTTGAACCAGCCTTGCCTCACTGGTAAGAATCCAACTTGTTTGTGATGAATTATTTTTTTTGATATGTTGTTGAATTCTATTTTTTGCATCTACATTCATGAGTGATATTGGTCTATAGTTTGCCTTTTTAATTGGATCTTTCCCTGGCTTTGGTATCAGGGTTATGTTGGCTTCATAGAATGAATTTGGGGAATTCCATCACTTTCTGTTCTGTGAAATAGTCTCAGTAGCATTGGAGTTAACTGTTCTCTAAAAGCTAGGTAGAATTCTGCAGTGAAGGCATCTGGGCCAGGGCTTTTTTTGATTGGTAATTAGAGTGCGGTCTTTTGTAGTATTCTGTTGTGATATTTTTTATTTCTGTTGGATCTGTTGTGACATCTTTCCTCTAATTTCTTATTTGGGTTATTCGTTTCTTTTCCTGTTGTTCTTTGGTAAGTTTAGCCAAAGGTTTGCCAATTTTTTTTAAAAAAAACAGCTTTCAGTCTTTTTTTTAAATTTAAATTTTTATTTTTATTTAACATAACTGAGTGAAAATGTACATTCACGTATAAATTTACCTGTCCACCTATATGCAGCTTCCACTGCTCTCCCTGTCTGGTGACTGCACACTATTCCTCTCTGCTCCATACATGTCTCATCCTCCCAACAGCCTCCTTTCCCCTCCTCTCCGTCCACTCCCCTTCCTCCAGCCAGAGGTCAGCAAGATAATATCCTGTAGATGTTTATAACCACAAAGTGCTTCCAATATGCGGTCACTCTGCATTGCCAAGTCCAATCCATTCCTGTCCAAAGAGTGGACCTTTGTTATAATTTATGGGAAAGGGCAGCATCAGGGCTGGGGGCCATGCCCTCAGAGGAACCCCAAATCACTGGACCATCAATTGAGGTCTTTTAGTGGAGATCTTATGATGCACCCCTTTTTGTTCTTGTGTTGCCAGTGAGACTCCTCTCTGTGAGCTCCATTGTGGCTATCACTGGTGGTGGCCGGGCACCATCTGATTCTTCCGGTCCCAAGTCGATGTAGGCACCCACTCTTGTGGGTCTCTCTGTCTTCTCGGTAGTCTTTACCGCATGTCATTTTGGTCTTCGGTGAGCATCCGTTCCTGCTGAGTTGGGACCATTTGCTGTGTCCTCGGATGGCAGCTTGGCAGCTTTTAAGACCCCAGACGCCACTCACCAATGTGGGGTGCAGAGAGCTCTCTTAGCAAAACGCTAGTTGTGCCAATTGGCCTGGAATTCGCCTAAGAGCATGGTCCCCTGCCCCCTGCCCCAGCTACTCTATCCTTGCAGTATTGAGTTAAGATGGAAGGACTACTCAAGTTATGCTGAAGTCCATTTAATGTTGTTCTTGTTTTAATGTATGCTATCACCGCTTTCTCCCAACTAGATTTCTAGTAACTATCTAAACTAAACCCTCCCCCCTCCCCTCTCCCCTCCCTTGCAGCTGTCAGAGAGTCTTTTCTTCTATACACAAGTATGTTTTTGAGGTCTTATTGTAGAGATCTCATACAGTATTTGTCCTTTTGTCGCTGACTACTTTCACTCAACATAATGTCTTCCAGTTGAAACCAGATTAGGAGATGTTTTCTGGAATCATCGTTATTCTTTGTCATTTTGTAGTGCTCCATTGAGTATATGTACCATAGTTTACCTATCCATTCTTCTATTGTTGGGCATCTGGGTTGATTCCATCTTTTTACTATCGTGGACTGTGCTGCGGGAAACATTCTGGTGCATGTGTCCGTTGGTGTGAAAGGACTTGAATCTGTAGGATATATTCCAAGTAGTGGAATTACTGGGTCAAATGGTATATCGATATCCATTTTTTTAAGGAAGTGCCAGATTGCCTTCCAAAGAGGCTGGACCATTTTGCAACCCCAACAACACTGTAGGAGAGTTCCACTTTCTCCACAGCCTCTCTAGCATTTGTTGTTTTGTGTTTTCTGGATCATGGCCAATCTTGTTGGGGTGAGATGGTGTCTCATTGTTGTCTTGATTTGAATTTCTTTAATAACTAAAGACTGTGAAAACGTCCACATGTGTTTTTTGGCTGCCTGAATCTCCTCTTTAGTGAAGTGTCTGTCCATCTCCTTTGCCCATCGCTTAATTGGATGGATTATCTTCTTCTTATTGATACTTTGTAGTATCTTATAGATTATGGAGATCAGGCGTCAATCTGACATAGAGTGGCAAATATTTTTTCCCACTCTGTGGGTGTTCTTTTAACTCTATTAATAAAGTCTTTGGATGAGCAAAAGTGTTTGATTCTTAATAGTTCCCATTTATCTACTTTCTCTTCTATTGGTTGAGGTTTCTTTGACACATTTTGGAGTCTGTACTCGTTGTGTATTAAAACTTCCATTGTTGTTCCTACCTTTTCTTGGATGAGCTTTATCGTTTTAGGTTTGATATTTAAGTCTTTTATCCAGTTGGAGTTGGTTTTTTTATAAGGTGTAAGATATGGATCTTGATTCAGTTTATTGCAGATGGATAACCAATTTTGCCAGCACCATTTGTTGAAGATACTGTTTTTACCCCAGTTTAATGTCTTAGGGCCTTTGTCGAATATCAACTGTTTGTAGGCAGATGGTGTCATCTCTGGGGTCTCAATTCTGTTCCATTGATTGATCTGTCTGTTCTTCTACCACTACCAGGCTGTTTTGACACTGTGGCAGTGTAGTAAGTTCTACGGTCGGGTAATGAGAGGCCTCCCAGTGTGTTCTTCTTCTTTAGTAGTACCTTACTTATCCGGGGCTTCTTCCCTTTCCAAACAAATTTGGTGATTTGTTTCTGCATCTCATTAAAAAGTGATGCTGGAACTTATATTGGGATTGCATCATATAAATAAATTGCTTTGGGTAAAATAGACATTTTCACAATGTTAAGTCTTCCTATCCATGAGCAGGGTAGGTTTTTCCATTTATCGAAGTCTCTTTTAGTTTCTTGTAGTAAGGGCTTGTAGTTCTCTTTGTAAAGGTCTGTTGTTTCTCTGGTTAGATTAATTCCTAGGTACTTTATCTTCTTAAGAGCTATCGTAAATGGTATTGATTTTATAATTTCCTCCTTAACAGTCTCGTTGTTGGTGTAAAGAAATCCTACTGATTTACTTATGTTTATCTTGTATCCTGAGACTTTGCTGAACTCTTCTATCAGTTTGAGTAGCCTACTTAGATTCCTTGGGATTCTCTGCATATACAATCATATCATCTGCAAACAGGGAGATTTTAACGTCCTCTTTGCCAATGCAGATGCCCTTTATTTCTTCATCTGGTCTAATTGCTCTGGCTAGAACTTCTAGCACAATGTTGAAAAGGAGAGGTGAGAGTGGGCATCCTTGTCTAGTTCCTGATCTCAAGGGAAAGTCTTTCAGTCTCTCTCCATTCAGGATGATGTGGGCAACTGGCTTTGTATAAATGGCCCTTATAGTGTTGAGGAATTTGCCATCTATGCCCATTTTGCTAAGAGTTTTTAGCATGAATGGGTGTTGGACTTTATCAAATGCCTTTTCTCCATCAATGGACAAAATCAGGTGATCCTTGTCTTTTGTGTTATTTATGTGGTTAATCACATTAATTGTTTTCCTGATGTTGAACTAGCCTTGCATTCCTGGTATGAATCCCACTTGATCATGATGGATTATTTTCTTGATATGTTGTTGTATTCTGTTGGCAAGAATTTTGTTGAAGATTTTTGCATCTAGGTTCATGAGTGATATCAGTCTGTAGTTCTCTGTCTTTGTTGGATCTTTCCCTGGCTTAGGTATCAGGGTTATGCTGGCTTCATAGAATGAGTTTGGGAGTACTCCATCCCTTTCTATACTGCGAAATAGTCTCAGTAGTATTGGGGATAACTCTTCTCTAAATGCTTGGTAGAATTCTGCCGTGAAGCCATCTAGGCCTGGACTTTTTTTGGTTGGCAGTGTTTTGATAACCTTTACAATCTCTTCCTTTGTGATGAGTTTATTAAGTTGTTCTGCCTCATGTTGTGATAATTCGGGTAGGTGGTATGAGTCAAGGAATTGGTCCATTTCCTCTAGGTTTTCAAATTTGTTAGAGTACAGTCTTTCATAGTATTCTGTTAGGATATTTTTGATTTCTGTTGCATCTGTGGTGACAACTCCCCTCTCATTTCTAATTTGGGTTATTTGTTTCCTTTCCTGCTTTTCTTTAGTAAGTTTAGCCAGTGGTTTATCAATTTTGTTGATCTTCTCAAAAAACCAGCTTTTGGGCTTATCAATTTTTTCAGTTGTTTTTCTATTCTCTAATTCATTTAGCTCTGCTCTAATCTTTATGATCTCCTTTCTTCTGGTGCCTGAGGGGTTCCTTTGTTGTTCTCTTTCTACTTGTTCAAGCTGTAGAGTTAGTTCCTTCATTTGGTTTCTTTCTTCCTTCCAGATGTGTGCATTTATGGAGATAAACAGACCTCTGAGCACTGCTTTGGCTGTATCCCATAGGTTCTGGTAGGAAGTGTTTTCGTTCTCTTTGGAATCCATGAATTTCTTTAATTCATCATTGATTTCCTCTATAACTCATGTTTTTTTGAGCAAGATGTTGCTCAGTTTCCAAGAGTTCCACTTTCTATCTCTATTTTTTCTGCTATTGATTTCAACTTTTATGGCTTTATGATCTGAGAAGATGCTTTGCAATAATTCAATGGTATGGGTTTTGTTGAGTATTGCATTATGGCCTATCACGTGATCAATTCTGGAGAATGTTCCATGTGCACTGGAGAAGAAGGTGTAGTTGTCTGCTGATGGGTGGAAAGTTCTGTATATATCAATGAGGTTTAGTTGGTTAATTATGTCAATGAGGTCTTCTGTATCTTTACTGAGCTTTTTTCTAGATGATCTGTCTAGTAATGAGAGTGGAGTGTTAAAGTCTCCCACTATTATTGTGGAGTCAGCTAACTCTCTTTTGAGCGTAGCCGGGGTTTCTTCGACATATTTAGGTGCTCTGGCATTAGGTGCATAAATATTTAGTATAGTTAAGTCTTGCTTGTGTACTGAACCTTTCAGCAATAAATAGTGTCCTTCTTTGTCCACGATGGTGGATTTGACATTAAAATTGATTTTGTCTGAGATTAGAATTGCCACCCCTGCTCTTCTTTGTTCATTGTTAGCTTGATATATAATCTTCCATTCTTTAATTTTCAGTTTGTTCCTGTCTTTAGGTCTCAAGTGAGTTTCTTGTAGACAACATATGGATGGGTCGTGTCTTTTGATCCAAGATGACACTCGGTGTCTCTCTACTGGAGCATTCAGACCATTCACATTCAATGTAATTATTGATAGGTATGTGTTCACTGTTGCCATTGTGATATGTTTATTTTTATGTTGATGTTTTCTCTGTGAATCTTATTAGTCTGTTCTGGGACACTCTTTTTTGTGAGTTGATTTTTCACCTTTTTCAGAGCTGGTTTTATAGTTGTTGAGACTCGTGTGTTAGATTTCTTGAAATGGTATGATACATCTTTGTTGTGCTTTACAGCTGCCCCTATGAACCCCCTTAATAAACTATTTATAAACCCGATTTTAATTACTACCAGTGTTGTCATCTTCCTCTCCATCTGGAAGGACTATAACGGCTGTAGTACATCCCTCTTTTTATTATGATGACACAATAGTTTTCATGATGATCACTGGGTTGCTTCTTTCCATATCAAAGCTGTGATTTACTTTGGAGCCTTCCCTAAATGAGTATTGAGTAGTGTGTGGTTCTAAAATATAAAGTTAGTGGTTTTGTTCTTCTAAGCCAAAGCCAAGAACTTCTTTCAGTATTTCTTGTAGTTTGGGTTTGGTTTTTACAAAGTCTCTGAGTTTCCATTTATCTGGGAATGTCTTAATTTCATTTTCATATTTGAAAGACAGTTTTGCAGGATATATAATTCTTGGTTGGAAGTTCTTCTCCTTCAAGACTTTGAATGTGTCATGCCACTGTCTCCGTGCCAGCATGGTTTCTGCTGAGAAATCTGACGAGAGCCTATAGGGTTTCCGTCTGAATGTTAGCTTTGCCTTGAGTCTTGCTGCCTTTAAGAGTTGCTGCTTATGTTTCATTTTGTTAAGCTTGATTATAATATGTCTTGGAGTCTTTCTTTTGAGATCTATATTGGGTGACATATGATATGCATCTGAGATGTCTATATTCTCTTCCTTCATGATTTCTGGGAAGTTTTCTTTCAGCAGCTCAGCAACAATACTCTCTGTGTTCTCAGATGTCTCACATTGTTCAGGGACTCCAATTAATCGAAGGTTGTTCCTCTTAATAGAGTCCCACATGCTTCTTAATGTTTCTTCATTTTTCTTGTTTCTTCTTTCTGATTTCTGCTCATAGACGCTGGCATCAGTAGCTCTGTCTTTCTAGTCAGAAATTCTTTTTTCCATTTGTTCCATTCTGTTTTCTTGGGTTTGCATGGAAGTTTCTATGTCGTTGATTTTCTTCTTGATCTGTTGGATTTCAGAGTAGTGGTGTTCCATCAGATCGAACAACTTGTTTAATTTTTCACTTTGTTCTGCTGCATTTTGTATAAGGTCTAGAAGGGCTCTGTATATAATCAATTTGTATTCACTTCCTGATGTTTTCATAAAAGTTTCTTCATCTGGAAAACTCCTTGGTTGCTTTGTTTGGGAGCCTTCTGAAGCCATAAGTGATTGCTTGTATGCCACAATTGTCTGTTGCTTTTTGGGTCCCATGTGAGGATATAGAGGCTGAATAGGTACTGTGAGGATGGATTGCAAATGTTTCTCTAGGCTGTGTTCAAATGTAAAGCAAAAGGTACCTGACCAATTCACAAGTCCGCTAGGTTTTCAGGTGTAGAGGTCCCTCTTCTCATCTGACAAAGTAAACGCCACTATATTCAACCCCAGATGATAACAAACTAGTTCAGAATACAGTAATGCTACTGCCCTGTTGGCCTCTACTGACAGGGCCTAGCCTTATCCAACACTGCCTCTAGTACTGGTTTTGTGATAGGAAAGCACTCTCCTGTGGGCAGGCTCTAGCTCCCAAGCTAAGAATTAGGTCCAGCTCTGGCCACCGTATCCAAGATTGCGTCCTCCACACAGGCAGCAGACAGAGGGGCTAAAGGTGCCGAGCGGTAGTGATTCCTCTGGTTCTGTTGCAGGGCCCCCAATGTAGGCAGCACTGTGCAAAATCACTACTTGTCTCTGGAGAAGTGCTGTCCCGTTTGTAGGCGCTGGCTCCTAAGCTAAGAACGAGGTCTGCTAAAATCTCAATACCAACATGGCGTCCTTCATAGTGACTGCAAAGGTCCTTGCAAATCCCGCTGAGGCAGCTACTGAACGAAAGGTTCAAAATGGCTAGATTAACAGAGTCCTGAGCCTGGCTTTCAGAATATGGGAATTTCGCCTGCCTATCCCCCAAGCAGCGCGTCTGAGTCCAGCCGCCCGGCAGGACCGAGCTCCACCCGCTGGCCGAGACAGAGGAAAAAAAAGTCAAACTGGTGAGTTTACCTTCCGTCTGTGAGAGCCGGGGCTAGCCAGGAGTGGGAGTCAGCGAAAGAGAGGAGGTGTTTCGCTGAGTGGTATAAAGTACCAATTAACAGCTCTGTGCCGTGTCCTGAGGCTGATTAGGTGCTCAGAAGGCTCTGTTTGATTGTCAGTTCAGGTCTTGGTTTCCAGAGGGATATAAGCAGATGTGTGCTTAGTCTGCCATCTTGACTCCGCCCCCAGCTTTCAGTCTTGTCATTTTTTTTATAAGAAATGCTATTTTTTTATTTAACATGACTGAGTGAAAATGTACATTCCCATATAAATTTGCATGCCCACCTATATGCAACTTCCACTGCTCCCTCTGTCCAGTGACAGCACACTATTCCTCTCTGCTCCATACATGTATCATCCTCCCAACAGCCTCCTTTCCCCTCCTCTCCACCTACTCTCCTTCCTCCAGCCAGAGGTCAGCAGGATGATAACCTATAGATGTATAGAACCATAAAGTGCATAAATTGCATCCAATACATGGTCACTCTGCATTGCCAAGTCCAATCCATTCCTGTCCAAAGAGTGGACCTTCATTATAATTTATGGGTAAGGACAGCATCAGGACCGGGGGCCATGCTCTTAGGGGAATGCTGAAACCACTGGACCATCAATTGAGGTCTTTTAGTGGAGATGTGAGGATGCACTCCTTTTTATTCTTGTGTAGCCAGTGAGACTCCTCTCTGTGAGCTCCATCGTGGCTATCACTGGTGGTGGCCCGGCACCATCTGGTTCTTCTGGTCCCAAGTCGATGAAGGCACCCACTCTTGCGGGCACCATCCAGTTCTTCCAGTTCCAAGTCGACGTAGACACCCACTCTTGTGGGTCTCTCTGTCTTCTAGGTTGTCTTTACCACATGTCATTTTGGTCCTCGGTAAGCATCCGTTCCTGCTGAGTTGGGACCATTTGCTGTGTCCCTGGATGGCAGTTTGACAGCTTATAAAACCCCCAATGCCACTCACCAATGTGGGGTGCAGAGAGTTCTCTTAGCAAAATGCTAGTTGTGCCAGTTGGCCTCAATTTTGCCTAAGAGCATGGTCCCCTGCCCCCTGCCCCAGCTACTCTATCCTTGCAATATTGGGTTAAGATGGAAGGAGTACTCAAGTTATGCTGAAATCCACTTAATGTTGTTCTTGTTTCTAATGTGTGCTATCACCGCTTTCTCCCAACCAGATTTCTAGCAACTATCTAAACTAAACCCTCCCCCTCCCCCCCTTCCTTCCCCTCCTTTTCAACTGTCAAAGAGTCTTTTCTTCTATACACAAGTCTGTTTTTGTGATCTTATCGTAGAGATCTCATATAGTATTTGTCCTTTTGTTGCAGACTACTTTCACTCAACATAATGTCTTCCATTTGAAAGCAGGTTAGGTGATGTTTCCTGTATTGCATCTTTATTGCCCTTTGCAGCTAGCCCTGTGATCGCACTTAAAAATCTATGTTTAAACACAATTTTAACCTCTACATGTCTTATTAACTTCATCTCCATCTGGAAGGACTATATCTACCATAGTACATCCCTCTTTTTAATATGGAGATATCATAGTTTTCATGATATGATCACTGATCACTTCTTTTAATGGTATAGCTTTGACTAAGTTTTGTCCCTTCCCTAACTGAGTAAGTTTTTGGATGATGTGCCCTTTATTGCCTCCTAAAGTATAGTTAAGGATTTTGTTCTAAGCCAAGAGATTCTTTTAGTATTTCTTGTAGCTTTGGTTTTGTTTTCATGAAGTCTGTCAGTTTCTGTTTCTCTGCAAATGTCTTAATTTGATTTTCATATTTGAGAGACGGTTTTGTAGCATATATAATTCTTGGTTGGAAGTTCTTTACTTCAAGGCCTTCAATGTGTCATCCCATTGCCTCCGTGCCAGCATCGTTTCTACTGAGAAGTCAGAAGAAAGCTTACAGGGCTTCCCTCTGAATATTAACTTTGCGTTGAGTCTCGCTGCCTTTAAGAGTTTCTGCTTAGGTTTCCTTTTGTTAAGCTTGATTATAATATGTCTTGGAGTCTTTCTGTTGGGATCTATATTGAGTGGCATAGGAACTACATCTTGGAAATCTATATTCTCTTTTTTCATAATTTCAGGGAAGTTTTCTGTCAGCAGCTCAAGAACAATACTCTGTGTTTTCAGGTGTCCTTCCCTGTTGAGGAACTCCAGTTAATCGTAGATTTTTCCTCTTGATAGAATCCCACTTGCTTCTTAATGCTTCTTCATTTTTCTTGTTTCTTTTTTCTGATTTCGACTTGTAGATGCTGGATTCAGTAGCTCTGTCTTCCAAGTCAGAAAGTCTATTTTCCATTTATTCAATTCTGTCTTCTTGAGTTTGAATTGAATTTTCTATTTTTTTGATTTTGTTATTGATCTGTTGGACTTCAGAATACTTGTGCTCCATCAGTTTGATCAGCTTGTGTAATTTTTCCATTTTGCTCTGCTGTGTTTTGTATAATGACTGGGAGGGGTCTCTACATAATCCTTTTGTATTCAACCTCCAATAGTTTCAGAAAGACTTCTTCATCTGAGAAGTTCTTTACTTTTGGGGGGGGGGCTTTCTGGAGCCATAGGTAAATTTTTCTTTAAGTTTCTGTCCAAAGTTTGTTGCTTTTTGGGCATCTGGAGGTTGTTTCATTTCTCCAGTGTTACCTCAACAGGATCTGAAGCACAGTCTGATAAGGAAGGTGACCACTAGTCAGTTATATGTACTCCAGTGACTGGGCCAAGTGGAATCTCTGGGGTAGCAGTCTCTGCCTCCTGATTTGCACAAATCACTACTTACAGAGTCACTAGGGGGCCATCAGCTGACCCTATGGTGTCGGTCAGTAAAGGCTGGAAGAGATGACATCAGGATGTACTGCAGCTATTTCTCTAGGTAGTCTTATATTGGAAGGTAAAAATGATCTGACAGCTTTCAAAATCAGTCAGGCTGTCAGGAGTTCAAGCCCCTCTTCCCAGCTGGCAAAGTAAGCACCTCTATATCCAACCCCAGATGCTGCAAGCTAGTTCAAAGTATGAACAGGTGTAAGCACTTCTATATCCAACCCCAGATGCTATAAACTAGTTCAAAGTATGAAAAGGCTACTGCTCTGCTGTTATCTTCTGCTGCACCCCACCTATAAGGTCAGTCTGTGCTAAATACAACTTTTCTATTGGAAAAGTGCTCCGTGGGGTGGCACTGCCACACAGCCTGGGAATTAGTCCCTGTTGAGGCCTCCATTTGGGTAAATCCACCTCCCAGTTGAATAAGATGGTGTGCTGCACAAACTCTCCCTCCCATTGTGGAATAGCCAATTCAATGGTAGAGGTTCATGTTGGAGATCAGAGATATCTCCAACGAACACGGGTGGGGAGAGGCAACGCTGAGACTTAGGAAAAGACAGACATGAAACAGTTATGGGATCAGGGGCTCATGGCAATCATCCAGCCAAGAGCCCAGAGCAAAGTTTTATTACAGCACTTATACTCTTTTGGTAACTGGACATACAAGGAACTGAAACATACAGTAACTAAGTAAGTTGTTTACAGTTTCAGTCATACATTGTTCTACATGTTCGGGCCAAGGGCTTGGAAGTATTCCCAGGCCGTCTCTAGGTTACAGTACACAAACGTCATAGGAGGTTACACAGAGTTGAAGTAACTGTTCAGCATCCAAGATGGCTTCACTTATGTCAAGAGTGTTTAACATGATTTCCCTCAGGTTCAGAAAGAGATGGTGGAAGAGCTGAAGTGGAGAGAGTCCAGAGCTGGGTTCTCAAAATGTGGCTTTTTCACCTGCTGGTCCTGTCATCAGTGTGGCTGAGCTTTGCTGCCAGCTAGCCTAAGCCCTGCCTGCCACTAAGACAGAGGAAACAAAGATGGTGGGCACTGCTTCCCAGCCTGGGAATTAGCCCCTGGTGAGGCCTCCTTTTGGGTAACTCTACCTCCCAGTCAAATAAGTTGGCACACAAACAAGCTTTCTTGCTCACTGTGGAATAGCCTATTCTATGGTGCAGGTTTGGAAAGAGAAAGTAGAGGACTCAAGGTGTAGAGTCTGGAGCTGAGTTCTCAAAATGTGGTTATTCCACCTGCTGGTCCCTTCAGCAGTGCAGCTGAGCTTTGCTGCCAGTCAAGCCCAAGCCCCATCTGCTGGCTAAGATAGAGAGAGAAGTTAAAATTTACCTTCCGTCCATGACATCCAGCATTCAACAAGGATGGGGGTTGGTGAAAGATATGAAGTTTTTGCTTCAGTTGCATGTAGTCCAAATTGATAACCCTATGGTGTGTCCTAGGGCTCACTGGGTATCCGGAAGACTCCATTTAATTATCAATTCAGGCCTTAATTTTCAGAAGGAGGTAAGGAGACATGTGTCTAGTTGGCCATTTGATTTTGCCTCCATGAGTTTACATTAAGTTCTGCAGTGGCCAGGAAGAAGAAAAATACTGCTCAGGAATAGTGGCAGCAGAAGAGTCAGTAATTCTTAAAGGAAGAGATAGAAGTGAAGGAGGGCCAGCCCAAAGCTGAGAAACACATCCAGTATTTTCCATTAGTGAAAAAGCATATTACTTTTTAAATTTAAACCCATTTTTATCTTTTCTCCCTTCTGTCCTCCTTTCTTTCCTTCCTCTCTCTACCCTTTTCCCTTCCTGTGCCTTCTTGCCTTCCCTTGGCAAATATTCATAGGTCATTTACTACATGCTCAGATCTGCTTTAGGTTCTGTCCTCAGGTGCTGCAGAATCTAGTTGAGGAGACTGAGGAGTAAATTAGCAGTTACAACAGCTGCTTGCTAAAATTACTGTAGGCCTAGACTGACAAGAAATAAGGAACATTTCTAAACAAAACTTAGAGTGGCAGGGGAAAATGAGGATTGAGGGCTGCATTGTGACAGTAGAGAATGCTCCTAGAAAGTGTGGGAGTAGGATTAAGCTGGTTGAACAAAAGCAGGAAGGATGTTCCATGCAGATGGAACAGCCTAGGAGAAGATCAGGCAAAACTGGAGAACATTTCCTGCCTGATTTGGAATGCTGAACAGGATGCGTGAACGATTAACAACCGTTAGATCAGGAAGGATATTGTGTGCCATTCAGTTCCAAAAAATTAAGACATTATCTTAAAACGCTTGAGTTAAAGTGTTAGCTATGGAGTTAAAATGCTAGGATTTCAATAGGAAACCTTGATCAACTCACTGTGTGAACTAAGGCAAGTTATTTAAGCTCTCTGAGTCTCAATTCTCTCATCTCTGAAATAGATATGATAATTCTATCTCATAACATCTAAATATTTAATAAAGTGTAAGTACTCAAATTACCGTTGTTTTACTACTATTTGAGTACTTCAGGTAAAAGTATGACACTCAGATTTTATTTTTTAAATGTACTCTAAGTCCCAATAAAAGAATGGATTAGATAGTGGGTATGTGTAGAGGTGAGGTTAATGGCAGGAAATGGTGTCTGGAAAGTCATATTAGTGCCTGTGGAGGCTGTAGTAGTTTTCTAGGGCTGTCATGACAAAATACCACAAGCAGATTGTCTTAAAACAACAAAAAAGACTGTTTCACAGTTCTGAAGGCTAGATGTCAGTCAGCATGTAGACCAGGCCATGCTGCTTCTGAGGTCTCTAGAGAAAGATCTTTTCTCTCTCTCTCAGCTTCTGGAAGACCCAAGCATCCCCTCGCTTGCTGATACATCTTTATCTGGCAGCTCCTCTGGCAATCTCTCTCTGTCACTTCTCTTGTATAAGGACACCATTCAAATTGGGTTAGGAGTGTCTCCATTCTACTATGACCTCGTATTACCTGATAATATTTTACAAAGTCAGGTTCGCATGTATCAGGTGTTACGGCTTCCAACTTACCTCTTTTGGGAAACATAATTCAATTCATAACAGTGCCTGAGAAAAAATAATGGCAACAAAAGTGATGAGGTGTCTCTTAACCAAGACCAGATAGGTTCTGCAGTAGATTGGAGCTAAGAGAGTGTTCTCACTGTCTGCAGTGGGCAGCTAGTATTACATCCCACCCTAAACTTTGAATGTATTTTCCCATAGAATATTATTGAATTGCTGAATTCTTCAGTATTATTTATATGAGTCAGGTAAATGAGAGATTAATTATCTAAGCGATATTTCCTTAGAATACGTATTTTGAATTATTAACAGTGGATGAACAACTTGGCTTTTAGAACACAAACAATTCCTAAAGAGAAGAGGGCCTATATTAGGTTATAGCAGCATCTTTAGTTATAGTTTGTAGACATCTTGAATAGTGTTGTAATTCAACACAAATATCATGACATAAAAGATCAGAAGGGATTTAATCTTCAAGGAAAGTTGTTACTTAACATGGAATAAGTATTTTTTTTAAAAAAAATTAACTTGGTTTCTTTAGTACAATACAGGGTGAATAGAAAGCAATACCTATTAAATTCTTATAGCTACCAGGCATTATGCTACATATTTTATAGTCCTAGTCTCTCAATTCTCATAAAATCAAGTGAAGTGTGTGTAGTCTTCTCCATTTTACTGGTAAGAAAACTGAGATTCAGAGAATTTGCAACTGTTATGGGGAATTTTCAAGTGTTGAAGTTAGGATACATTCATGAGTTTTATTTTCTTATTCTAGCTCCACCATAGAATAGCTATGAGTCTGAACTGACTTGCTGCCTATGGGTGTCAGATTTGACTTTTTATACAGTAGAGTAATTTAACCTTATTGTTATTGTAATTTCTTCCCTCCTAACTCCTTTCGACACCATCAACAATAAAAAACTCAAATTGGACTTTTCCATTTCCCCAATGCCCAACAGTCAGTAGTCAATTTAGATCATCAAGTCAGCTGAACTCTCTCATTAGGTTACTTTCTATAACCAATATTCTGAATAAAGTTACTAAGAAAATTTTGTATCACCATTGCTTACTACACCAAAATTCATAAGAAAAGTAAAAACTAAAATAATCCAGATGTTTTGAAATGTACAAACCTTTACACATTTTGTTTTAACATGTACTGACATATACATGTACTTTGTATGTACCACTCTGTTATGGATTGAATTGTGTCCCGTAATATATGTTGAGGTCCTAAACCCTATGTTCGAATGTGATCCTGTTCAGGAGTAGGATCTTTGAGGGTGTTATCCATTAAGTTAGCTTGAGGCCATACTGGAGTGAGGTAGACCCTAACCCTTTGTGACTGGTATCCTTATAAAAGAGAACATACCCAGAGACAGAGGAAAGATGTCATATAGTGATGTAGCTTCAAGCCCACGAGTGCCTGGAGTTACCAGAAGCCAGGAGAGAAGCTTGGAACAAATTAGCCCTCAAATCCTCCAAAGGAATCAAAATGACTAACACACTGGTCTTGGACTCTCAAGCTCCTGAACTGTCAGTGTTTTCAGTTTGACCCATAGTGGGTCTATCAGTATCATGGATGATCTGTCAGGTGTGTCACGAGAAAGCAAGATTCGTGCAGGAGATCCAGAAAACAGCAATAATTTGGTGCTCACATGTTGCAGAGTAGTTTCTACAGCATATATTTGTGTGAGGCTACTTGGGGGTTGAGGGTTGCATTGGGGGACAAGGCAACAAGGTTGAATTGTAGAAAAGGGCTTATACATCTCAAGCATGGTAGGGTAGCTAGGTTTTGCAACCTGAAGTTTTATTGGTCAGATTAAAGGTTACTAGGGCATTAGCTGGGACAGGTGGAGGCATTCTTATCAGCAGGAATCACTTGGGTTATGACCAGAAGAGACAAGGAGTAACTACCATGGAGAGACTGGATTACAAGATAGTAACAGGTTTTTATCACCGAAACCATATGGATCATGGCTAGAACGGCTTACCCAAGCTCTACAACTGTTGAGAAACTGTATGACAAGGCAGGAGAGGCTGTCTTAGAAACTGGATGAAAAAGCAAGTAACCAGAACCAAAAAACAAAACCTGTTGCTGTTGAGTTGATTCTGACTCATAGCAACACTATAGGACAGAGTAGAACCTCCACACAGGGTTTCCAAGGAGCATCTGGTGGATTTGAACTGCTGACGTTTTGGTTAGCAACTATAGCACTTAATCACAATGCTGCCAAGGCAGGCGGAAGGATGCTGAGGCAGAACATTGTGTACTGGCAGGCCACAAATTAGCCTCATGACAGTGAAACAATCTGTTTCTGTTCCTATATAAGGCACCCAATTTGTGGTATTTTGTAATGCAGGCTTAAGAAACTAACATACCCTCTATTGAGTAAAAATAAATAGATACATAAAGAAATGCCACATAATTAGGAAAAATGAGATACTTCATTTTACACAAGGCTTTCATAGCTGTCTAGTATTCTTTCATTAAACGATAGACCTCTGCACACTGTGCTATCTGCCTTTGTCACTGGCACACTTAGAATAGCTGCTGAACACCAGACTAGTCACTGTAGTCTGACCTGTCATAAATCCATTCAGCAATAGCAGCTAAGGTGTTATTAATGCTAAAGTTAAATTAAATTTTACTGGAAAATAATCTATATCAGTGCCGTTGCAGGCTAACTGTATAGTGTTTGAATACTAACTTTGAACATTGGTTGTTTGATGATATAGAGCAAAGGTGTTTTATCCATACTTAAACAATATCCCTATGCAGGTACCAGTTGCCATTTTACAATACAGAAAAAAAATTACTGTGGTTGAGTGAAACTGTGCAATCCAATTTAAATTTGCATGCCACTACACCTCCTTCTGCTCTCTTTGCCTGTTGACAGTACACTCCTTTCCACTCTATATATGTCATACCTCTTAACAATCTCCTGTCCCTTCCTCTCTACCCTCTCCACTCCCCTCTAGTAAGAGGCCAACAGGATGACATCTTACAGATGCACAGAACCATAAAGTGCACACATATATGGTAACTCTGTGTCCCCAAGTACAATCCATTCCTGTCTGAAGAGTTGATCTCAGTAATGATTTATGATCAGGGGCAGCTTCAGATCTAAGGGCCATGCTTCCAGGGGAACCACCAGGTCTTCGGACCATCAGTTGTGGTCTTTTAGGAGTTCTCAGGCTGCACGTCTAAGGTGAGTTTCTTGTAAGCTACATATAGGCAGGTCGTGTCTTTTGATCCAAGATGTCACTCGTTGTCTCTTTATTGGAGTGTTTAGTCTGTTTACATTCATTGTAACTATTGACAGGTATGTGCTTAGTGCTGTCACTTTGATATATTTATTTTTGTGTCAGTGTATTCTCTATTGCTCTTAATTTTTTGTTCTGGGTCATTCTTTATGGGTTGGTTTTTCATCATTTTCAGTGTTGGTTTTGTTTGTTGAGACGCCTGTGTTACATTTCCTGTTTTGATATGCTGCATCTCCAATGTGCTTTGTGGCTACTTCTATGACTCCCCTTAATAATCTATGTTTCAACCCAATTTCAACTTTCACTACATATCTTTTGGACTTCCTCTTCATCTGAAAGATCTATAGCTACCGTACTATATCCCTCTTTTTAATGTGATGATATCTTAGTTTTTGTGATACAATCACTGGATCTCTTCTTTTAATGTTACATCTTTAAGTTTTGTGTCTACTCTGAGTACGTTTCTGGATGCTGTGTCCTTCACTGTCTCCTTAAATATAGACTTAATGGTTTTGTTTTTCTAAGCCAAAAGCGTCTTTCAACACTTTTGTAGCTTTGGTTTTGTTTTTACAAAGTCTCTAAGTTTATCTGCGAGTGTCTTAATCTCATCTTCATATTTGAAAGACACTTTTGAAGGATATATAATTCTTGGTTGGAAATTCTTCTCGTTCAAGGCTTTGAGTGTATCATTCCACTGCCTCCATGCCAACATGGTTTCTGCTGAGAAGTCAGACAAAAGCCTACAGGGCTGCCCTCTGAATGTTAGCTTTACTTTGAATCTCGCTGCTTTTATGAGTTTCTGCTTAGGTTTCCATTTGTCAAGCTTGATTATAATATATATTGGTGTCTTTCTTTTGGGGTCAGTTTTATGTCATATTTTATCTACATCTTGGATATCTATATTCCCTTCTTCCATAATTTCAGGGAAGTTTTCTGCCAGCCACTCAACAACAATACTCTTTGTGTTTTCTGGTGTCCCTCCTGTTAATTGTAGATTGTTCCTGAGAGTTTTTAGCATGAATGGGTGTTGGACTTTATAGATTCCCACATATAGACTGGGTGTTGGACTTTATAGATTCCCGCATATAGACTGAGTGTTGGACTTTATAGATTCCCATATGTTTCTTAATGCTTCTTCATCTTTCTTGTTTCTTTTCTCTGATTTCTACTCATATATGCTGGTATCAGTAGCTCTATCTTCAATGTCAGAAAGTCTAGAGCCTAGCTGTTCAATTGTGCTCTTTTGACTGTGAGTTGAGTTGTTTAATTCTGTGATTTTGTTATTGATTTGTTGTATTTCAGAATATTGATGTTTTGTCAAAGCAATCAGCTTGCTTAATTTTTAATTTTGCTCTGCTTCATTTTGTATAATGTCTAAGAGGGCTCTGTATATAATTCTTCCGTACTCAACTGCTGATAGTTTCAGAAAGGCTTCATCATCTGGGAAGGTCTTTGATTCCTTATTGTGGGAGTTTTCTGGAGCCACTGTTGAATGGTTTTAAAAAAAATGCTTCATTAGATTCTGTTACTTTCTGGACATCTAGATGCTGTTTATTTTCTCTGGTGTTGCCTTAACAGATGCTAAGACACCATTCTGAGAAGGAAGTTAATCACTAGCCACCTCTATGTACTCCAGTGAGTAGGCCCAGTGGAATCTCTGGGGTAGCAGTTTCCACCTTCTACCTGCAAAGACATAGCCCTAGTTATGGCATCACCGGAGGCTGTCAGCTGACCCTATAGTGTGGTTCAGTAATAGCAGAAGAGATGCTGATGGGCTGTACTGCAGTTATTTTTCTAGGCAGTTTTATTTTAAAAAGGTAAAAACTAAGTGATGGCTTACAAAATCCGTCAGGCTGTCAGTTGTGGTAAGCCCCTCCTTCTGGATGACAATGGAGGGGGATCATCAGCTCTTTCCAGTTGCAGTGATGCAGTTCAAAGTAGGACAGGCTACTGGTCTGCTGTCATCTCCTTTTGGCCTTTCACTTAAGGCTACACTGTGCTAAACACAGCTTTCTGCTGGAAAAGTGTTCCCTGGACTGGAAATTCTTCCATCGTAGGAAATAGCCCCTGCTGAGACCTCCAGTTGGGTATTTCTGCTTTCCAGTCAAACAAGATGGCATCCTGCCCCCCGTGAAACAGCAGAATCTGTGTTGGAGTTCTGAAAAGGTGGAGTGGTAGAGTTGTGGTGTTCTGAGTCTAGAGCCAGGCTCTCAAAATGTGGCTATTCCACTCATTGATCACTTCAGCACTGCAGGTCTCTGTAGTAGCTGTTTGAGCCACTTCCAAGCCTGCCAGCCACCAAAAAGGAAAAAAAGTTAAAAACACCAATTAGAGTTTGGGGGAGCTGAATCAAGATGGTGGAGTAAACACATGGGTGGGGCATCATCTTCTTCCACTGGGACTCAGGTATACCCATACAGAAGCCTCAGTTGGACCTAATTCCTAGGCTGGGAGGCAGCACCTACCCAGAGGAGAGTGCTTTTCTGGCAGAAAAGCAGTATTCTACACAGTGCCACCTTCAGCTGGGGCCCGACAGCATAGGAGAGCAGGGCAATAGCCTTTCTGTATTTTGAACTAGTTTATAACATGAGAGGTTGGATATACAGGTGCTTACACTGACAGCTGGAAAGAGGGACCTGTACACCTGAAAACCTGACAGACTTTGGAAGTTGTCAAATACTTTTTACCTTTCATTTTAAGATGGCCTATAGAAACAATTGTGGTCCATCCTCACAGCATCTCTCCCAGCCTCTATTGACCCACATGATGCCCCCCAAACAACAAACTCAAGAAATCACCCATGACTCAGAAGGCCCCCAAAAGAAAGCAACAAGAACATTCCAGATGAAGAAATCTTTCTGAAACCATTGGAAGGTGAATACAAAAGGATTATATACAGAGAGCCCTTCCAGACCTTATACAAAATGCAGCAGAACAAAAGGAAAAATTCAGCAAGCTGTTCAATCTGATACAATACCATTACTCTGAAATCTAACAGATCAAGCACAAAATCAAAGACATAGAAGCTTCAATTCAAAGCCTAGACAACAGAATTTAACCAATGGAAAATGGACTTTCTGACTTGGAAGATAGAGCTACTGACTCTAACATCTATGAGGAGAAATCAGAAAAAAAGAAACAAGAAAAGTGAAGAAGCATTAAGAAATATGTGGGACTGTATTAAGAAGAACAATCTACTATTAACTGGAGTCCCTGAACAGGGTGAGACACCTGAGGACATAGAGTATTTGTTGCTGAGCTGCTGACAGAAGACTTCCCAGAAACTATGAAAAAGAGAATATAGAAATCCAAGATGCATATTGAATGCTACACAATATAGATCTCAAAAAAAAGACTCCAAGACATATTCTAATCAAGCTTAACAAAATGAAACATAACCAGAAAGTCTTAACAGCAGCAAGACTCAAAGCAAAGCTAACATTCAGAGGGAAACCCTGTAGGCTTTCATAAGATTTCTCAGCAGAAACAATGCTGTCACAGAGACAGTGACATGATACATTCAAAGCCTTGAAGGAGAAGAACTTCCAACCAAGAATTATATATCCCGAAAAACTGTCTTTCAAAGATGAAAATGAAATTAAGACATTCACAGATAAACAGAAACTAAGAGACTTTGTAAAATCAAAACCAAAGCTACAAGAAATACTGAAAGAATCTTTCGGCGTAGAAGAACAAAACCATTAACTTTATATTTTAGAAGAAAATACAGGACACATCACCCAGAAACCTCAGTTAGGGAAGTCTCCAAACTCACTCAAAGCTTAAACAGTGAAAGAAATGATCCAATGATCATATCATGAAAACTGTGATGTCATCATATTAAAAAGAAGGATGTACTACAGTCATTTTAGTCCTTCCAGATGGAGAGGAAGTTTATAAGACTGGTTGTAATTAAAATTGAGTTTATACATAGTTTATTAAGGGGAAATCACAAGGGCAGCCGTAAAGCACAATAAAGATGTAACATATCAAATCAAGAAACATATTATAGGAGTCTGAACAACCACAAAACCAACCCTGAAAAAGGGGAAAGGTCAATTCATAAAGAAGAATGTTCCAGAACAGATTAATAAGAACTACAGAGAAAACATCAACACAAAAATAAACATATCACAATAACAGTAATAATTACATTGAATGTGAATGGACTAAACACTCTAGCAAAAAGACATTGAGTAACTTCTTGGATCAAAAGACAAAACCCATCCATATGTTGCCTACAAGAAACTCACCTTAGGCTTAACAATATGAACAAACTGAAAATTAAAGGATGGAAGAATATATATCAAGCTAATGATGAACAAAGAAGAGCAGGTGTGGCAATTCTAATCTCAGATAAAATAGATTTTAATGTAAAATCCACCATCATGGACAAGGATGGACACTATTTGTTGCTATAAGGTTAAACACACAAGCAGGACTTAGCCAGCCAAATGCCTATTAAATATTTATGCACCTAATATTAGAGCACCGAAGTACGTAGAAGACACACTGATTACACTCAAAAAGGAGTTAGATCACTCTGCAATAATAGTGGGAGACTTCAACACTCCACTCTCAGTACTGGACAGATCATCTAGAAAAAACTCAGTAAAGACACAGAAGACCTTATTGCCACAATTAACCAACTAGACGTCATCAACTATACAAAACTTTCTATCCATCAGCAGACAACTATACCTTCTTCTCCAGTGCACATGAAACACTCTCCAGAATAGACCATGTGTTAGGATGTAAAGCAAATCTCAACAAAATCCATACCATTGAATTAATGCAAAGCATCTTGTCAGATCATAAAGCCATAAAAGTCTAAATGAATAGCAGAAAAAACATAAATAGAAAGTGGAACTCATGGAAACTGAACAACACCTTGCTCAAAAAGCCAGGGGTTATAGAAGAAATCAAGGACGAGATAAAGGAATTTGCAGATTCCAATGAGAATGAAAACACATCCTACCAGAACCTATGTAATACAGCCAAAACAGTGCTCACAGGTCAGTTTATCTCCATAAATGCACACATCTGGAAGGAAAAAAGAAATCAAGCCAAAGGACTAATCCTACAGCTTGAACTAGTAGAGAGAGAACAACAGAGGAACTCCTCAGTCACCAGAAGAAAACAGACTATAAAGATTAGAGCAGAACTAAACAAATTAGAGAATAGAAGAACCGTTGAAAAAATTGAAAAGACCAAAAACTGGCGTTTTGAAAAGATCAACAAAATTGACAAGCCACTGGCTAAACTTACTAAAGAAAAACAGGAAACTGCTCAAATAAGAAATGAGAGGGGAGTTGTTGTAACAGATCCAACAGGAATACAAAATATAATAGAATAGTATGAAAGACTGTGCTCTAATAAATTTAAAAACCTAGAGGAAATGGACAAATTCCTTGATTCATATCACATACCAAAATGATCACAAGGTGAAGCAGAACAACTTAATAAACCCATTGCAAATGAAAAGATTGAAAAAGTCACCAAAAACTACCAACCAATAAAAACCCCTGACCCAGATGGCTTCATGACAGTATTCTACTAAACTTTTAGAGAGGAGTTATCTCCATTACTAGTGAGACTATTTGACAGCATAGAAAGGGATGGAATACTCCCAGATTCATTCTACGAAGCCAGTATAACCCTGGTATCAAACCCAGGGAAACACTCAACCAAAAAGGAGAAGTACAGATTGATATCACTCACGAATCAAGATGCAAAGATCTTCAACAAAATTCTTGCCAATAGAATACAACATACCCAAAAAACAATCCATCATGACCATGTTGGATTCGTACCAGGGATGCAAGACTTGTTCAACATCAGAAAAACAATTAATGCGATCAACCAGGTAAATAACACAAAAGACAAGAATCACGTGATTTTGTCCATTGATACAAAAAAGGCATTTAATAAAGTCCAACACCAATTCATGCTAAAAACTCTCAACAAAATAGGAATAGATGGCCAACTCCTCAATGCAATAAGGGCCATTTATACAAAGCCAACTGCCTACGTCATCCTGAATGGAGAGAGACTGAAACAACTTCCCTTGTGAACAGGAACTAGACAAGGATGCCCACTCTCACTTTTCCTATTCAGCATTGTACTAGAATTTCTAGCCAGAGCAATTAGACAAGACCAAGAAATAAAGGGCATCCACATCAGCAAAGAAGTAAAAGTCTCACTATTTGTAGATGATATGATCGTATATGTAGAAAATCCTTCAGAATCCATCAGTAAACTACTCACACTGACAGAAGAGTTCAGCAAAGTCTCAGGATACAAGATAAACATAAGTAAATCATTAGGAGTCCTTCATACCAAAAACAAGATTATTAAAGGAGAAATCACCAAATCAATACCATTTACTAGAGCCCCTAAGAAGATAAAGTACCTAGGAATAAATCTAACCAGAGAAATAACAGAACTTTACAAAGAGAACTATAACACCTTACAGCAAGAAACTAAGAGAGACTTACTTAAATGGAGAAAGCTACCCTACTCACTGATAAGAAGACCTAACATTGTCAAAATGTCTATTTTACCCAAAGCAATCTACTTATATAATGCAATCCTGACACAAATTCCAGTGACATTTTTTAATGAGGTGGAGAAACAAATCACCAACTGTGTTTGGAAAGGGAAGAAGCCCCAGATAAGTAAAGCACTACTGAAGAAGAACCCACTGGGAGGCCTCACATTACCTGACTTCAGAACTCAATACACTGCCACGGTAGTTAAAACAGCCTGGTACTGGTAAAAAAAAAGAGACAGATAGATCAATGGAACTGAATTGAGACCCCAGAGGTGACACCATCTGCCTATGAACAGTTGATATTCGACAAAGGCCCTAAGACGTTAACCTGGGGTAAAAACAATCTCTTCAATGAACAGTGCTGATGAAATTGGATATCTGTCTGCAATAGACTGAAACAAGACCCACATCTCACACCTTATCCAAAAGGCAACTCAAACTGGGTAGAAGACCTAAATATCAAATCTAAAACGACGAAGCTCGTCCAAAAGAAAGTAGGAACAACAATGGAAATTTTAACACAACATAGACAGATTTCAAAATCTGTCAAACAAACCCCAAATAACAGAAGAGAAAGTAGATAAATGGGAACTATTAAGAATCAAACAGTTTTGCTCATCCAAAGACTTTATTGAAAGAATTAAAAGACAACCTACAGAAAGGAAAAAAAATATTTGTCAACTCTATGTCAGATGAACGCCTGATCTGCATAATCTATAAGGAAGTACAAAACATCAATCAGAAAAAGATAAATAATCCAATTAAGCAATGGATGAAGGAGATGGACAGACACTACTCTAAAGAGGATACTCAGGCAGCCAAAAAGTGCGTGCAGACATGCTCATGATCATTAGTTATTAAACAAATTCAAATCAAAATGACACTGAGATACCATCTCACCCCAACAAGGTTGGCCATGATCCAAAAAGTGCAAAACAACAAATGCTGGAGAGGCTGTGGAGAAATTGGAACTCTCCTACACTGTTGGTGGGATTGCAAAATTGTACAACTGTTTGGAAAGCAATCCGGCACTTCCTTAAAAATTTGGATATAGATATACCATTTGACCCAGTAAGTCCGCTGCTCGGGATATATCCTACATAATCAAGGCCATTCACACCAACTGATACATGCACACAAATGTTTATCGCAGCATGGTCCACAATATCAAAAAGATGGAAGCAACCTAGATGCCCAACAACAGAGAATAGGTAAATCAACTATGGTATATATACTCAATGGAACACTATGCAATGTTAAAGAACAATGATGATTTAGGAAACATCTAATAACCTGTTTTCAATTGGAGGACATTATACTGAGTGAAAGCAGTCAGCAGCAAAAGGACAAACATTGTATGAGACCCCTACAATAAGAACTTAAAAACAGACTCAAGCATAGAAGAAAAGACTCTTTGATGACTGCAAAGGTGGGGAGGGAGGGAGGATGAGGCAGGGAGGGTTTAGATTAGATAGTTGATAGAAATTTGGTTGGGTGAAATCTGTGACAGCACACATTAGAAAGAAGATCAATATTAACTGGACTTCAGCATAACGTGATTAGTCCCATCTTAACCCAATACTGCAAGAACAGAGTAGCTGGGGCCAAGAACCAGGGACCACGCTGTCGGGAAATTGGGGCCAACTGGCACAACTAGCATTTTGTTAAGAGAGCCTTCTCCACCCCACATTGGTGAGTGACATCTGGGGTCTTAAAAGCTGCCAAGCTGCCATCTGAGGGTACAACAAATGGTCCCAACTCAGGAAGAATGGATGATCCCCAAGGACCGAAACAACATGGGGGGAGGGGCGGGAAGAGAACCCAGAAGACAGAGAGACCCATGTGAGTAGGTTTCTAACATCAACTTGTGACCAGAAGAATTGGATGGTGCCCGGCCACCACCAGTGATAGCTGTGATGGAGCTCACAAAGCTAAGTCTCACTGGTAACACAAGAATAAAAAGGGGTGCACTCTGAGATCTCCATTAAAAGACTACAATTGATGGTCCAGGGGCCTCGGAGTTCCCCGGGAGCGTGGTCCCTGGCCCTGATGCTGCCCCTGTGCATAAATCATAATGGAAGTCAACTCTTCAGACAGGAATGGACTGGACTTGGCAACACAGAATGACCATATCATGTGTGCACTTTATGGTTCTATGCATCTATAGGATGTTGTCCTGCTGACCTCTTACTGGAAGTGAGGGAATGAGTGGAAAGGAGGGGATAGGAGATTTCTGGGAGGGTAAGACTTGTACGGAGCAGAGAGGAAGTGTGTGCTGTCACCAGGGAGGCATAGCAGTGGAAGCTGCATATAAGTGGGCATGCAAATTTATACGGGAATGTACATTTTCATTCATTCATAAAAACAAAAACAAAAAATAACCAGTTACCTTTAGTCCAAGGCAGCTGGCAGAATCAGTCAGAGAAGGGGTTCAGCCAAAGACGAGCAGTTTCCCACTCTGTGACTTGCAGTCAAAAGCAAAAGCCCTATGCTGTGCCCTAGGGCTCACTGGGTGTCCAGAGAGCTCCATTCAATTATCAGTCCAGGCCTTAGTTTTCAGAGGGAATTAAGGAGGTGTGTGTATATTCTTCAATCTTGACTCCACCTCCTCTGACACAGAAAAATGTTGATATCAGGAATTAGATGCAAATTTGGAAGGTATTTTATCAATCGTGTAGTAAATTTCAAATATTCTTCAATTCACATCCTGTTGCAAATACTCAGTAACTACAGCAAAAAAATCATTTGGCTCAGTGTTTTCTGAAGGGAAAAAGAAGAGAAAAAAGTTAAGAAATACATTAGACTAGAAAGTTTAATAATGCCATGATCTATTCAAAATCTTCAACAGGTCACACGGGGTCAACAAAATGCATAAAGGTACAAATAAGAAAAATGAGTGAGGCCTAGATAATGTGTGCTGGCAGATCTCCTGCATAACCACACAGGGATTATCATGTTTCTGTGTTCATGTTTGAGGACTTCAGGCTCAAACTCTGTAATCCCATACAGTCTTTTTCCAGCCCTCCTTAATGCGCTGCACACTGCAGGTTTTGTTTTGTTTCACCCTGTGCCACCCATTCCAGTCATCCCTTCCCCCATCCTATTTAATATCCACGTAACAGTTTAGGAAGTTTCCTGAATACAAGTTTCGGTCAGAAAGAAGGATTGTTTTTGAGAAAGAATTTTATTTATTTTTTCTGGATAAGAAGCTCCAAAAGCATCATCTAAAACCAAGCAACTGGAAATACAATCTTGAGATGCATCATTAGGACAAATATAGAGCCTATCATTTTATGGATGAATCAGATCTAATCTAAAAGCTTTTTTCTTTCTTTCTTTTTTTTTTGCTTCTTCCACACACTTGCAATTCAGTGTGAAAACGAGTCAACCAGAGAATGCATTTAATGTGCTGTTTTGAAGAAAACATTCTTGCCTAAGAGAAAAACTGAGGAACAACAACAAAAAATGTCTTCATTCAGTCATCGAATTTAATATTTTAAATCCTGTAGGCTCTTCATTATATGTCAATCTCTGCCTAGTTTGACAGCCTTCTTATTTGCAAAGTGCGATGTATTTTGTATTCATTCAGCAGTGTGTGTGTTGTTCTCGCCTTCCTCACCAGAGAATTCTAATATTTATATGATGTTTTCAACTATTTATATTTCTAAAAGTTTACAGCAGAATTCAAGAATACACCAAGTTATAAATCTTCAGTTACTCACAGAGAGATAAAACATATTTCTTTTCTCTTTCTACCATTTTTTTTACTGTCCATATCACTTTCATTTACTGTTAATTTGTTTGTCATTTGCATACATGGAAACCTTTGTGATGTAACGGTTAAGTGCTACATTTAGTAAAATTTCTGCAGTTCAAGTTCCCCAGGGACTCTGGAAACTCTACAGGCAAATCTGCTCTGACTCATAGTGTTGCTATGAGTGGGAATTGATTCAATGGCAGCAGCTTTTTGCATATGTACTATCCGTTTTTGTAACCAAGAGGATGAAATGTGCTACCACACTGTAAGTGTCATTCCTCGAAATAATGACTTATTGGTATTTCTGACAGGGATGTTACAAAGCTTGAAACAGCTGTCAACTCAATTTATTCTAAACCAGTTCCTCCAGCTGTCATCTCTCAACTTAGTCATTGACTAACAGAGAAAACATCAGAAAAAAAGAGGTAAAGATTAAGACACTAATATGTATATGTTATTGCTCATAAATATACTTTAAAAATGATTGATTTGCTTTCCATTTTATTAAACAAATTTCAAAGGGGGTAATCTTTGAAATCATATACATGTATTTTACCATAATTGAAATTCTTGGATCCCAGGACGTTATTCCTTATGACTGACTGAAACTGAAGATCCTCTAAAGAAAGTCTTTCATTTAACTTTTGATAAAATTTTCACATTTAGTAGATGGCCATCCACTATGTTGAAGTGGGGTAAAATTTACAAGGAAACACAACCTTAATTTTTTTTTTTCTTTTCTCAGTTGTATGTCTCACTCTCCATCCAGGCAAATTCAGATTTATCTTCTTTCTTTCAGTAGTATGTTCTAGTCAGTGCTTGATTTTATTTGATAATGTATCAAAAATATTTGGTTTGCATTAAATTAGCCTTTTCCACTACTGGGCAAATGTTCATGTCAAAAGTTGTCACTGCTGGCAAATCAAGAAGAAGAGGAAGAGGAAGAGGAAGAGGAAGAGGAAGAGGAAGAGGAAGAGAAAGAGAAAGAGAAAGAGGAAGAGGAAGAGGAAGAGGAAGAGAAAGAGAAAGAGAAAGAGAAAGAGAAAGAATAGAACCAATACTTACTGAGTACTTACTCCATGTTGAGCATTTACTCTATGGAAACCCTGGTGGTGCAGTGGTTAAACACTACATCTGTTAACTGAAAGGTCATCACTTCAAATCTACCAGACATTTCTTGGAAAATCTATGGGGCAGTTCTACCCTGACCTGTAGGGTCCCTGTGAGTTCGAATCAACTCAACAACAGTGGGTTTCTACTCCACGTAGAGTCTTTTCCATGTAATAACTCACTTAATCTTCACAGTGCTATGGGGTAGATATTATGTCTTCAGTTTTGGAGAGGTGGCAGAGATAGCTTAAATAACTTACCTAAGTCATCCCAGCTGGTTTTCAGAGCCAAGTGTGGCTTCTGTCTCTTTTCTTTAAGTATTATGTACTGTAACACATCACCTTCAGTACTTTACAAATGACTTACTGTTGTCTGAAACATCAAGTGGTCTAGTGTAGCATACAATTATTTAGTCTGCTTAGGAAACCCTGGTGGCATAGTAATTAAGTATTACAGCTGCTAACCAGAAGGTGGGCAGTTTGAACCTACCAGGTGCTCCTTAGAAACTCTATGGGGTAGTCCTGCTCTGTCTTACAAGGTCCCTATGAATCATATTTGACTGGACAACAACCAGTTTGGTTTTCAGTTTTATTCTGGTTGATTTCATGTAATTTAATCTTCTCTCTTTCACTGTCAGTTTACATATAGACTTGCATTTAGACAACTGTGAGTTTGATATCTCAATCTTCTAAAAATTTTATTGTTCTGTATGCATTTCAGGTTGAACTGGCTAGACACTTGATACATCACTTAAAATTGTGGACTATGGAATCACAGCATTGGAACTGACCTTAGAAGTAACTCCCCCAGTCAGTTTACTTTAACACTGCTGCCACAGTTATCCTTCTGAAACTTCTTAGATCACATCATTTCTGCTAACAAGCCTCCAAAGTCATCCCATCTCCTTCAGAGTCCAAAGCCCTTACAGGGTCCTGCAAATCTTGGCCCTACGTATTTCTACACTGGTCTCCTTGCTGTTCTTTGAACAAGTCAGACGTAATCCAAATCTTGGCCATAATCCAAATCATTGGCTGTTCCCTTTGCTAGGAAATTTCTTTCCCCAGACACTTGTATGGCTCACTTCTTCATCCTTTTCAGGTCTTTGATAAAATATGATTGCCTCCACAGCACCTTTTCTGACAACCTTATAGACAATTGCAAATCCTCCCTACTCGCTCTCCTTCCTTTGTACTTGCTTTACCCTATCCAGAGCAGTAGACACATCTAACATACTGTATATGTCTGTGTTCATTTATCTATCTCCCTCTAATAAAATATAAACTTTACAAGGGCTAACCTGTCTCTTCATTTCACTGATGCTCCCAGGCACCCAGGAGTGCCTGACAGATGATCAGTATTTATTATATATTTGTTAAATGAACACATGAATGTAAATCCCAGTATATACTTTTATAAATATCACATTGAGCTCAATGAAGGGTTCTGTTAAAAAATAAGACAAAACGTTATTTGAATATCCCAAGTTTGTTAGTGTTAAAATAGAAAGACAAATTTCATCTGTTTTGGCTATGTACTTACAGGTGAACTTGTTCCTATCAAATAAGCTGCTTGAGCAAAACTTGGTGTTTTTCCAAAATAAACAATGTTAGTACATAGACACATGCTCTCCTACATTCAGAGACGGTATAAGTACTGTTGTCACTTCTAAATTCCTAATATTCACTTAGTATTCGTACAAGTATTTATGGTTTTAATTAATTGATATTTCTTTAATAACACTTTAAAGGAAAAGAACATGTATAGACATCTATAAAATAAACTTGGACTAACCACATCTGTTTTATCTGCTCTTACCATTGTTAAAAGAATAGAACATGACAAACGATCTCCTCTTGATCATACTATTGTCTAATGGGAAGTATGGTTTTGGTACCATAAGCTGGAGTCAGAATGACATGTAAAGAAAGGAGATAATTGTAATTAGAAACAAAATGACATCACTATTTATACTGAATGTTCCTGTATGAGATGTGCCACTTCATGACTCCTGAGTTTTATTTTGCAAAGATTTTTACAGAAACAGATGTCGCTCATGTGTTTCAATGAAACCTAAGGTATATTTACATTTCTTAGTGCCAATAATTTCAATTATTTGGGAGTAGGATGTTATTGTGGCATAGGGAAGGTCGAAGTTGTTAAAAGATTTTTAGTTTTTCATTAAACTGCACAATTTATATTTATTTTTAATGAAATGTAAATTAGATTTTACATTTATAAAAAGTCAGTTGATAAAAAAAAATCCATATACTCTATTAAGGCATACTCTATAGTGTAGGGGATGTTGAATTTAATTAATAAATATTTACATGATTGAATATATGGATGTATGAATAATTTGTTAGCTTCCAGAAATGAAACAGGAGAAAGAATAGGACTATTTTGTGGAATTCTGAAAAACACTGTAGCAGCTGAAAAGAAAGAAAAGAGTATGAGTAGAGTATCCCAGAGGAAAGGGAACATCTGGACTCTTCTCAGAGTCAGATTAGAAATGTGAAAAGTACTGTCGTGCAAAAACAGGGTAGAATTCAGGCTTGAAGCCAGGATGTTTGGGGCAAGGTCATAGTCCTGAATGGGACAGTGGCCACAAGCAAGAGCTCAGGCCTGCAGGTAAAGTTGGAGGGCCAAAGCCAAGTTAGGGGCTTATGATTGAGAATCAGATGTCAAGGTCAGCAGCAAACTAAGATGGAAACTGTAAAATTTCCTGAGTCAAGGTCTGATTATATTCAGTCTTTTGGGGAATTCTAATTCTTAGACAATGAATCTTGGAGAATCCCTTTATGATGTTTTTAAGAAATGTGCCAGAAGAATACCCTTTGTAGTCACTTCTGATTGTCTGTCAGTATAGTCCAATTTCATGATTATCCCTGCCTCACGAAAAATCAACACTCACCCTTTGCCGCGTAAACATCTTTGCAATTTATTTTCCTCCACTCAACAACATTTCTACATCAAACCCAGAATGCAGATACCATGGGACAGCACAGAGTCTCTTTTCTACTAGAAAAACAGAATAAGCCATGAGCATAGCTTTCCAAGTGTTTCTAGAGCTCTCAAAATATTGACCAGGACTTTTATTTTGGGGTAGTTGCTTGGAGTCCCAGATGATTTGCATCCCAAGATGATTCATAGCATAATGCTTGATAATTAGCTCCATAGAAGGGTAACAATTTCATGCCTAATTAATGTCCCTTTGGTGCTGAAGTGTGTTAGTATACATGTGAATGAATGTGGACTTATGAGGTCTGACCTATGCTTACACTGGCAGCACTGTACAAACAACTCAGTAAGTTTTCATAACCTTAGTACATCAGTGTTTCATAGCTGTATTCATATCAACGTGTGGTGGTATCTTGTTAAGTGATGTTCATTACTGTTTTCACATGTTTTGTGTGTTGTTGAGAGAATGTTGGAGCTTGAATTAGAGCAATGAACAAACATGAAACTTCTTGTTAACCTTGGCAAGAGTGGAAGTGAAATCAGGGACATATTAGTCTAACTTTATGGGGATAATGCCATGAAGAAAATGGCAGTGTACAAATGGATTAAATTTTTTCTAAGGGAGAGAAAGTATCACTTTTGAAGAGAGGTCAGGGCAGCCAGTAACAAGCAAAACTGATGAAAACATTGCAAAAATTTGTCAAATTGTGTATCAAACTCATTGGCTGGCTTGAGAAGCATAGCAGACAAAGTAAACATCAAGAGAAAAACAGTGTTAAGAAAATCTTAACTGAAAATCTTGGCTTGCAAAAATGGTCCTGAAGGAGCTCACAAATTAACAAAAGTAAAAGAGAGTTAAGGTTTGCCAAGACCTTTTGGAGCAGCAAGATGATGTTTTGGGCTGTGTTGTCACTGGTGGTGAAATGTAGGTGAACCAATACGACCCTGGAACAACGTGTCAAAGTGCTCAATGGAAGTCAGCTTATTCTCCATGACCAAAAAAGTTCTCTCAGTCCAAATCAAGAATCAAAACAATGTTGCTAACCCTTTTTTGATATCGTAGGGATTGTTCATTATGAATTCGTACGAAGTGGCCAAACAGCTAATCAAGTTTGCTATTTGGAAGTGCTGAAAGGACTACATGAAAAAGTTAGATGAAAATGACCTGAACTATTTGCCAATAACTCATAGCGTTTGCATCACAATAACATGCCCCCTCACACACCACTGTCTGTGAGGGAGTTTTTAGCCAGTAAACAAATAGCTGTATTGAACACGCTCCCTACTCACCTGATCTGGCCCCCAGTGACTTTTCCTTTGCCTGAAGATAAAGAAAATATTGAAATGAAGACATTCTGATGACATTCAGGAAGTCAAGCGTAATACAATGACAGCTCTGATGGTCATTACAGGAAAAGAGTTCCCAAATTGCTTTGAAGGGTGAACTAGGTACTAGCTTTGGCGTAAAGCTTCCCAAGGTCAGTACTTCAAAGATGAACATAGTGACATTCAGCAATGAGTTATGTAGCACTTTCTTCTAGGATAAGTTTGCACATCTAATTGACCTACCTCTTATAGTGGGGAAAGGGTAAAAATAATCAGGAAAATCTTAATTTCAAGAATGTAGCCAATTATAGTGCAAGCAAAAGCAAAGGAAAAGAATTGACCCAAACCGCAGAGTCCTAGAACAAGGAGAGAGAGCACCAATTAAACTAGTGTTATTAACAAAACAATACATGCATTAGGCAAATCTGCTTCAAAAAACCTCTTTAAAGTGCTAAATCAAAGATATCATCTTGAAGACTAAGATACTCATTATCTAAGCCATGGTATTTTCAGTCACCTTTTATGCATGTGAAAGTTGGACAATAAATAAGGAAGACAGAAGCAGAATTGATACCTTTGAGTTGTGGCATTGGCAAAAAATATAGAATATACCACGGACTGTCAAAGAATGAATAAAACTATCTTGGAAGAAGTAAAGCCATAATGTTACTCAGAAGCAAGGGTGGCAAGACTGTCTTAAGTACTTTGGACATGTTATCAAGAGGGATCAATTCCAGGAGAAGGACCTTATGTTAGGTAAAGTAGACAGTCAATGAAAAAGAGGAAGACCCTCAAGGAGATGGACTGACATGCAATGATGGGCTGAAGCACAACAAAGACTGTGAGAACGGTGCAGCCCTGGGCAGTGTTTCATCGTATCATACATAGCACTGGATAATAGTAAATTCCATGCTTAGGCAGATTTATAACTAATAGGATGCTCATACTCAAAGGATGATGATTAATCAATTGATAGTAACATTTGAGATCATCTTCAGTGGTATACCATGAGGTATTTCTGGAAGATTTACAGATGCCATAAAGCAACATAGGATAGCTAACACACTTCTCACCAAATTGGAGGGTTTCAAATAACACATTTGAATTTGTAAGGTTATATGATACCATATCTGGAAAATACATGGACATTTAAAACACATCACCCATATACATCCACAGACAATTATATGTATTTGGCAAGCACATGTACCTATCCAGGAATTTATGTTAGACACATTTGAACAGGTTCCTATGGAGAAGAGTATGCAATTGGGAATCCAGAGATAGCACAGTGTAATACAGTAAACTAAAATAAAAGAATGACATTATTTTATTGAAGCGAAAACTAAATTAGGTACCCCAAATTAATGTCAAGCCTGAAGTGTTGGTACAAGACCTGCCGAGGTGATAAGTTTTAATGGTAATATGAATGAAAAAGACTTTGAGGTTTCAGTTGTCTGAAGCTTAAGTGATCATTGTCACATGGCTGCCAAAGAAAAGTCAACTCTGGCTGCATTAAAGGAATTATAATGACCAGAACAAGGCAGGTCGTGAGACTCCTTCGTTTATCAAATCCCTCCCTGGCTATAATGATCATTTCTGGTGGCACAAGTTTAAGGACACTGGCAAACCAGATTGTATTCAATAAAGAAAATTATGCCATAGAAAGAAGCTCAATATAACCGATCAAACCCAAACCAAACTCAGTACTGTTGAGTTGATTCTGGCTCATACCCACACTGTAGACAGTGTAGCACTGTCCCATAGAGTTTCCAAAGAGTACCTGGTGGGTTTGAACTGCCAACCTTCTGGTTAGCAGCCATAGCACTTAACCACTACACCATCAATATAACTAATAATATATAATAGGGGCATAAAATTCAGTCCACAGCTTAGGTGTGCAAAATATATACCTTCTTAATCTTCTTTAATAATGTAATTTCTGCTTTTCAGGGCCTGTTCCACTGAGTTGGTGAGAAGAATACCAGTCCAACCAGAGACCAATTATCTTTCCATTTTGTTTTTCAATTCTAGGGCCTTAGGTTTTGACTCTGTGTTGGGGTAAGGACTGCACAGTTGTCTGTAGTCAGTCCCACAAGTCACTGCTAACGTAGTTACTGTTTACATGTGGCCCCTTCTGGCTTAACCACACTGGGTTGCACATGAGGCATGGAAACCTGTGGTGAACTGTGGTGAAGCTTGTTCTGGGATTTTAAGCCAGGTGGTCCACTCGACTATCTCCCTTTGGCATTTTATGCCTTACAAGTGTTCTTCACAAGAAGGTAAAGGGCAAGTCTATTTGGTTTATAGGGAGTGATTCAATAAGTAAAGGTGACTCATTGCCTCGTGTCTCTAGTCATTGTTATTTCTTTATTGCATCCAGAGTTGACTTTTCTTTGGCATCCATGTGACAACAATGACATAAACTTTGGGCGTCTGAAACCACAAAGTCTTTTTCAGTCATATTACCATTAAAGCTTATTGTCTCCTCTAGTGCTTTCTCTCTCTCATTCTTCTTCAGATTCTGGGAAATTTCATGTAGTTTGGGAAAAATCTACCTTCACTGTCTTTGAGATCTTAACTTATATTTCTCTAAAGTCTTAAACTTTTGGAAAACAGCCGTAAAGATGTCTAAGTTCCATTTTGCCATATTCTTTTCCCAAGGCTGTGCAAATACACATTTCCTTGAATGAGGACAGGAAAAGAAAAGAAATGTAAGCACACACACACACAACAGATAAAAAGCTAAACACAAAAAGAGAATTTCAGTATTTTACAGACACATAGGAAAGAAGTTTTTAAAGACAAGTGGTACTCAGAGTGTGACAGTTTGGGAACAAATTTATCATCAGAAGGGGTGTTTGTACTGATTTATGTTGTAATGACGCTACAGAGGTGTTTTGAGTGTTGTGGGGAGATGGGATAAGATGATTACTAAGATGCCTGCCATACGTAAGATTCAGGGATAATGGTAATCATACCTTCCCCTTCTTTAGTGTTAAAATGGTAGTGTGCGATAACTGGAAAGCTAACAAATTATATAATAAAAGAAGAAAAAAAATTCAAAAACCAATGGAAGATGCAAATGTTTGACAGGCATGTGGCAATGATCTTTGCCTGGCACATAATACTTGATAAATTTAAATTTTATTTTTTTAAAAAATAATCTGCTTCTTTGCAAATAATAGAATGATATTGTCATGGATTGAACTATGTCCCTCCTAGTCCTAAAAATCTATGTGGTAATTTGGCTGGGCCATGATTCCCAGTATTGTGTAACTGCCTACATTTTGTGATACTCCTATGGTGTAAAAGGCAGGAATTCAACATCCTTACTAAGGTAATTTCCCTGCAGTGTAGCTTGTAACACCTTTTATCTTACAGGAGATGAATGAAAAGGGAAGCAAGCAGAGAGGTGGGGACCTTAGATCATCAAAAAAGCAGCACCAGGACAGAGCTTATTCTTTGGACCTGAGGATCCTGCACTGAGATGCTCTCAGACCAAAGAAAGACTTATGCGACACAAGGGGCTCCCTCTAGAACTGACAGAAAAAGGATGTGTTCACCTGGAGTAGACACACTGAATTCAGAATTCTAGCCTACTGCACTGATAGAGAATACACTTTTCTTTGTTAAAGCCATCCACTTGTGGTATTTCTTTTAAAGCAGTACCTGATGACTAAGACAGATGTGTTAAGTGCAAGTAATTGTAAAGCATAATTATGTAAACATTACTTCCTTTTTATTTTTTTTTTAAGGAACTGTGTTTTGATGACTCATCAAATATTCATGTCAGGTTACAAGCAAGAAAATGGAAATCTATTACCTCTTGAAATACAAATAAAATTCCATATAACAGAAATATGTTGACATAAAACATACTAACACTTTTTATTTTCATTTTTAGCTGATATGCTTCAAAGTGACTACAAATAATTTTTCTCTGATTTTTGTTAAAGTGACACAAATATTGCTCCTCAGCTGCCAACTGACAGACTGGCAGTTGGACCCCATCTGGTGTTTCCATGGAAGAAAGGCCTGGCTATCTGGTCCTGTAGAGAGTAAACTTAGACACCCTATGGGTGAAGAATATTGAATACAGCATGGACTGCCAAAAGAATGAACAAATCTGTCTTGGAATAAGTACAGCCGTAGTACTCCATAGGAGCAAGAACTATACTCTGTCACAAGGGGTTGCATTAGTCAAAATCAGCTTAACAGCACCCACAACAAAGACAACCACTGACAAGGACTGCCAGTTAAGTTTGTGAATTCATGCTAGAAAAAGTGCTACCTACCTCACTGCTGAATATCACTATGGTCTCCTTGAAAGTACTCTGCTTAAAGCTATGCACTTACTCTAGTAGTTCGTCCACTATTCAAAATAATTTTGGGATTCTTTTTCTGAAATGACCATCAGAGATGTCTTGTATTACCCTTGGTGTTCTGAATGGCATCAAAATGTCTTCCTTTCAATGTTTCCTTTATGTCAGGGTAAAGAAAAAATTATTGGAGGCTGGATCAGATGAATAAGAAGAGTATTCCAACATTTATTTGTTTATTGGCTAAAAACTCCTTCACAGACAAATATATAATTAAGTTTGAGAACTTGCCACTGTGCCACTGTGCACAATGGCCATTCCAGAAAGAGTTCTAAAATTGCTTTGAAGGATGGACTAGGTAGGTGGTATCTGCATAGCTTCCCCAAGGGGTGTACTACAAAGGTGACCAGAGTGATTCTCAGCAATGAGCTACGTAGCACTTAGAACAATTAAGTTCACTGACCTAATTGTTGGACCTTGTATTACTCCTTGTACTCTATTAAAATACGTAAAAGAATATGGACAAAGACATAAATATGCAACTGAATTGATAGTTTGCTGAAATGACAAAAAGCTATTAGATATCATAAAATTAAGCCTCCACACAAGTTTCCTCTGGTTTTTCTGCCCCATAGTACTATGTAAGAGGTCTAACTTACAGCAGTTTGCCATATTAACAAAAATTTTGTGAATGAACTAATATTTTATTTTTTAACATTAGATTTGTATTGTGAACAGTGGCTGGAGGGTCAAAGCAATTTTAAGTGTAGTGGTTATACGGTGTCTGAATCTGTCATCTTTTCCTACAATGGTAGACAGTGCTGAATGTTAGTACCTAAAAATCTAAACACTGCTTTCCACCCTCCGAAAAATGAGCTTTTGCATATTTCCTTCAATTTCTTGTGCATGCTTATATTTTCTGCTAAGAGAGTTATGATCTCCTCCACCCACTTCTTGTTAGAGTTGCACTAGTCCTCGGTAATGACTGAAAAATCACGTCACAGAGAATGTGCAACATTCATGGCCCGCCTTAAACTCCTTTGAATTCAGCAGTGTTAAAAAAAAAAAAAAAAAGTTAATGAGAAGGACATTTTTAAAGCACTGAGAAATACATTAACCAACTACCTGACTGCTTTTTCTCACATCTTTTGCAAAAATCTGTATATAGTAAGTTTATCTTCTTTCCTGTGTTCTATATTTTTCTTCCAGTCTTTTTGCATCCAGAGAGTTTTTGTGAGGCAGAAAGGTTAAGAGGTCTGGATGAGATGTGCTTTGATTAACTTCACTCACATGACAAAAGATATGCATGCACCACCAAACATGCCAAAATAATTTGTTTTTAATCACTTTTCCAATTTTATTTATTGCATTAGTTTATCCAAAAAATATGTATTGAGCATGTGCTGTATGCCAGGCACTCTTCTCAGCTTTGGAAACACAACAGTGAACACAAAACCACAATTCTTGCTCTGAAACAGCGTACATTCCAGCAGGGAAGAGTGATAATATCCAAAATCAGTAACTCCAACACATGATAGTTAGATAAAATCATCTAACCAGTTGGACACATTTTACTACTCAGTCTGTTACGTTATGAATGATTTTAGTATAGTTCCCTTCCTACAGTTTCATTTCCCTTTTATGTCCTTAAATAATTCTACCATTCAATTCTATTTTATTATATTCAGTTTTACAAGCATTTGTTAAGCTCCTGGATTGTTGCTTGCTCTGATTGCTAACTTGTGGGAGTTATTATAAAATAAACAAAGAGTCTGACATGTTCTCCGCCCTCAGAGAACATTCAAATTATGTGCAGTCAAACTTTACCCAACAGCATATATAGCAGCTGGGATATTCTGGCATTAAACCCTGTATGGGAGATTAGCAAGGAAAATCACATACAATGACCAAAGCTGTTGCACATTACAACATGCAAAGACTGTTGAATATTAGGGAGAAAGGGGAAATCTGACTTCCTTTGAATGAAGCATAATTTATTGGATCTTGTAGGAGAAACCTGACCTGAAAAGTGGAAATCAAGTTACTCAGCATTTTTAAAGGAAGGTGAATATCAAGATTTAACAATTTGATTCAATACATTCCTAAGACTGAATTAATTTTGACCAAGCCCCTGTGGCTCCTCTAGTTGCATATGTGTTCAGGTTAGATTGGAAGGTGTGGTAGGTAAGCTAAAGTGTTCCTTTGGATAGTTTGTCAAGAAAACTCCATTTAATGTCTCAGAGATAGACTTCAGTCTCAATATGACTTTCTTAGGTCTTTGGGACAAATCTTGAGCTAAAGATCTCAATCTTGATTCAATAAAATATTGGCCTAAAGGGTCAATCTAGGGATTCAAGGGGAATAATGCAAGGAATATGGTATGCTTAAGAAAATTTGTATTCAATTTATCAAGTATTTGTGGAGTGCCTCCTCTGTGCTTAGTACTTCACTAAGTGCTATGAGATGAAGAAGATAGAGTGCAACACTCTGTTCTTGCCTCATTCATTATTCAACCAATATTTATTGAATAACTTCTATGTGCTAGGGGCTAGTACTGTACTAGTCCTTTGAGGCATCTTGTGATAGTTCCTTAATAATTGTTTTTCATATGTAATTACTGACCTCTCTACTTTGACCCTTCCCACCCTATTTTAAAATTTTAGATGCTTCATGAGATATAATTAGATTTTGTCACCTATATTTAGGTTAAAAGAAATGTCAACACAAAGGATATGGACAGACACTTATCCAAAGAAGACATCCAGGCAGCCAAAAGACACATGAGGAAATGCTCCCGATCATTAGCCATTAGAGAAATCCAAATCAGAATTACAACGAGCTATTATCTTACCCCAATAAAGCAGGCACTAATTCAGAAAACACAAAATAACAAACGTTGGAAAGGCTATGGAGAGACTGGAACTCTTCTACACTGCTGGTGGGAATGTAAAGCAATTTGACCCTTTCTTATAAAGGTAGAACTAGAAATACCATATGATCTAGCAATTCCACTGTTTTGAATTTGTCCTAAAGAAATAAGGGCTATCACATGAGCAGATACATGCACATGAATGTTTATTGCAGCATTGTCCACAAAAGCAAAAAGGTGGAATCAGCCTAGGTGCCCATCAACTGATGAATGGATAAACAAACTATAGTATATTTACACAATGGAACACTATAATGATAAAGAACGATGATTTTATGAAACAGCTCATAACCTGAAATCAACTGGAAGACGTTATGCTGCATGAAATCAGTCAATGGCAAAAGGACAAATATTGTATGAAATCATTGTTATAAGGACTTAAGAAAAGTCTTATGCATAGAAGAAAATACTCTTGACAGTTACAAGGGTGGGGAGGCAGGGAGAGGGTTATTCATAGATTTGATAGTTGATAGGAATTTGGTTAGGCAAAGGGAGTGACAGCACACAGAAGGCAGGTCAGCACAACTGGACTACACCATGAGCTGAAAGATTTTCTAAATATAACTCAACATTTTAAAGGACAGAGTAGCAGGGACAGGGGTTTGGGGACCATGGTTTCAGGGGACATCAAAGTAACTACAGACTTTTTCTAAGAGATTGTTCTGCATTCTATATTGACGAGTGGCGCCTAAGCTCTGAAAAGCTAACAAGCTGTTGTCTAAGGAACATCAATTGGTTCCAACCCACCTGGAGCAGATGAAAACCAAGACTATCAAAGGCATGTGGAAGATATGACGCCGGGATATAGAAGGGTCCACAAGACTGGGAGACTACATCAGCATGAGACCAGAAAACTGGATGGTGCCCAGCCACCACCAAAGACAGCCTTGACAGGGAACACAATGCAGAGTCCCTGATGTAGCCCAAGAAAAAGGGAATTTCAGTTCTAGAACTATACTAAAAGACTAGACTTGATGCTCCAACAACCCAGAGGGTCCCCTGAGAACATGGCCCCTAGACTTGCTGCTAGTCCAGAGTTAAAACCAGTACTGAAGCCAACACTTCAAAGATTGGACTAGACTGTGAGACACAGAGAGGTGCAAGTGCTGTGTGTACTTCATGTTTAACATACATATGAGGCTGTCCAACTGATTTCTTTTTAGACGGGAGAGGGAAGTGTTGAGAAGAGGGACAGGTGCTGGTTGAGTAAATACTGGAAGGAAAGAGCAGAAATGAAAAGTGTGCTGTCACAGGGTGAGGACAGCAGATAGAGTTGCAGAGAGGCAAGTACTCTGGGTTTTATATGGCAGATTGACTTGGATTGTAAACCATCATTTAATCACTATACATATACATATATATATTTATATATTAAAAAATGCCAACAAATGAGATATTAAGAAACAAGTGGTTCTTCCAATAAAGTCAATAGAAACTTAGTTTGCTGAGGATGAATCCAGATTACTTTGTTTATTGCACCACCATTTTTGGAAAATGATGTCTTTGTCACTTCCCTGAGACATCAGTTCTCTGAACTCTTTCCGGTCTTCATTATGTGTTTATTCACTGTGGACTCAGGGATATCATAACAGCGAAGGGAATTTCACAGTTTTTCAAAACATGATAAGTAGTCTGGGTAGCATTTTTGTTTAATGTTTTATGATTTTACCTGAAATGTTACCTCATGTGTATTAATATACTGATGAATATACAATCAAAGGGACAAATGAAAGAACTGACAAAATAGCAGAATGCTTATAAACATTTATTAAGTATTGAGGTAAAGTTGAAAATGATTGGAATTGGAAAAGAAATAAAAAGATGAGTTTGACTGGTATGTTTTCTCTCTATATTGAGCATATCCTGAATTAACACTTAGTGAATACCATATCGTGGACTTTGTGGCAAGTACTTTCTTGTGTACTAACTTGTTAAATTATTGCCAAGAACTGAGTGGGGTAGTTAATCTTCTGTTCATTTTGTAGTGTTCAAATGTACTTTAGAAAAGTTAAGTCATGTAACTAGTTAGCTGTGAGGAGGATGAGTGGAAATAACATAACTCTCCTATTACAATTCTTGTAGAGCAAATTCTTTTAACCTGAACTTTTAATAGACTTTATTATAGTAGACAGGCACAGCATTATGAACTAAGCACATTCTTTGCTGTTATCATGCATTATAATTGCATCTATATCACATTAATTGAAAATTGATTCTGTGAAAACCATTCCATTGATCAGTAGCGTCCTAAACTTAAATGGGAAGACTAGATGAGGTATTAGCCATATATCATATTAATTGTGTTGCCATATAGAGAACTTAATGTACCTAATGCATTAACCAGTATAGTGAGAAGTTGTCAAAGTGCTTGCTAGTGATTGACTTTGCATCAGGTCAGGTAGTATGCTGATTTTCCTACTATAAGAAAAAAAAATTAAGGCAATAGAAATTTGATGTTTGGTTGGCCTTCATGTTACAGATTTTTGTGACAGTGAAAATTTTCTTTTACCTCATCCACTGTACAGTGCACACTAACCATTCTTATGAGGATGAGGTGAGTGTAAACAAATTTTGACATCCAAACTGGCTACCCATAGGGAAAGCTGTTTGAGGATATAATTTATAAGAACATGTGATGGTTTCTGGGAACGACGTGTGCCATCTTTCCACATGAAACTATACAGAATGTAATTTTAGAGTTGGGTAAATCCTCAAGGCAGGGCACAGAGATCTGGCTGTGGGATGCCCATTAATGTCAAAGGAGTCAAGGGGCTGTATTCTTCACGCCTGTCTCAGAGACTACACGCATGTTGGACTGTTGTAATAAGAGTCTATTCCTCTTTAGGAAATTCTGAGGGCTAGAGCAAACCGATATTGTATCATGGATGTTTACGTGACTTTATGATGCTTCTTAGGACTTTCTGTGGTCAATCATGAGTGAAAATGGAAAGGTTGTACATTTTACCCCGCACAGTTCTAGACTTGTTTTATGATCATCTAAAGGTCTTTGCAAGCATCAGTATTTAATATTATATGAAATATAAGTCACATAATAGAAAAATCGGTTCCAGTCAAAGAAAAATTTGTAATGTGATAGTAGTTATGAAGCTAACAAAATCGTGATCCATATGGCTTCAGTCCTGGAAGAATGTTGTAGTTAAAACTGATAATTCCAGTGTCTCAAGTTCTTTATTTCTATTTCACCAATCCAAGGACAGTGGTACGCCATTCTTGCAATACTTGATAGAAAGTCCATCAGTTTTTAATTGATTATGTCCTACCCACATATACTTCAACAATCTTTAAACGTACCTCTAAAAGTTCTTGAGATGCAATGGGATTCCCGGCCTTGGTTTTGTATTCATAACAAAAATGACTAATCAGGCTGTATTCTTGCAATTGACTGATCAGTTTTACTATTTGTGTAAAGTGGCTTGAAAAGATGGGTCAATTTATGACCTGTTCTGTAGTTGACCTCTCCTGGAATTGCCTGAGAAGCCAAACCAAGTACCTGATTTTTAACTATACTGGTTAGAGATCTGGCTTTGTAACTGACAAGGAGAACATACACTAGTTTACAAAAATCCTGGCAACTGGGGATCAAACCAAATTGAATCCATTGTCATTGAGTTGATTCTGACCCAAAGTGACCCTTTAGGACAGGGAAGAACTGCCTCACAGAGTTTCCAAGGAGCTCCTGGTGGATTCAAACTGCCAACCTTTTGGTTAGCAGCCTTAGCACTCAACCGCTATACCACCAGGTTCTCCAATCTGAGGACAGAGGGATCCTGATCTGGAGGAACTGCATGACAGTTCATGCAGTTCCTCCGAGAGAGCCCTGTTCCAATAGGGACCTTGTCTGAAGCTCCCTTGGTTCCCCAAGGGACAGACTTGCTCTCTGTTTCGAGGGCATTCCCAGACCTCACCTGTGTACCTTTTCTTTGAATTGTGTCTGGGGGTTCCTAACGTTTACCTGAGCTGCATCATAGATGGTGTCTTGTTACTTCTGCACTATTAACTTAATAAACCACACAATTATGAGTATGATCTGTGAGCTCTGTGTCACATTTGCAGTGAATAATCAAATCCAGCAGAGAAATAAAAAGTGCAATAGTGGGGAAATGGGAAGGAGGAAGTGTATCTAACCTCCGTTATATAAGAACCACTGCTTTGCTGTTTCTGGGTCACAGTGTTGGCCTCACAGGCCTTTGCTCACTACTGACTATCTTGTGTTGTATTTATTTTCTTTCCCGCCTATTCTCATTCACATAGTCGTTGTCGACTAGACTAGAGACATCCACAAGATTATAAATTGGCAGATATGGGTGAGAAGACCGTTAATCAATTTCCCACACCATCGTCTGTTTTCATGTTGTTTATAGTTAGTTAAATCTGAAAACATAAGTCTGTGTTAAGAATTGTTGTTTTATGTTTCAGACGTTCCTTAGATTGTCGAAACTGGATGAAAATATGGACATTGTTCCATTCCTGTGGAACTCACATAAATATTCATTTATATGAAAGTTGCACATTTTTTTTCCTTTTGCTAATAGGTTTGAAATAGGAAATACTTTGCCAACAAGTAGTGGAGTCTGGTGACACCACCGCTTTTGGGAGTTTAGCACTGATACATACACAAGATATAGAAGAAAAAGCAGTGTTTACATTTTTAAAATAAATTTTAGTTTCTTTTCAGTTAAAGCTTACACAGAAAATTATGTTCCCATTTAACATGTTCTACCCAGATTGTTCAGTGACATTAGTCATATTTTTCATAGTGTAGTAACACTCTCTTTAATCACATTCTGGTTGTTCTGTTTCCAATACTCTGCATTCCCTGCCCCCTTATTTTCTCTTCTTTGCTTTGGAGTAATTGTTGAAGCACTGTTTACTTTTAACTAGCTGTCGATATGTTAAAATTATGAGTGGAGTCCACCGTAGGAGGGTGAACTGCAGGAGGGGGAGACCGGCTTCACTGGAAGAAGAGTGCAAGCTGAGGCTGGGGATGGAAAATTAGTTGTAACATTGGAAAATCATGACACGAAGGGTCTAGAATCCTGGAATGACTCTTACTACATGTGCCACTTATTTCTTGGACCCTTGCATCTCTTAATATATTAATCACATTTTTTTAAGATGACAAAAACTGTGTTATGTAACATGGGTTGATAGCCGAGAAGAATAACCCTAGACTTGATCTAAATCTAGAAAAGTTATAGAGCATGCTATGAGTTGAAGTGTGTCACCTCCAAAAATGTACTGTAAATCCTAGACTTCTATACTTGCAGATGTAATTCCTTTTGAGAACGAGACTTTCACTGTTATGTTAATGATACTGTATCAGCATAGGCTATGTTTTAAGCCAATTGTGTTCCAGATACAAAAATAGCAGATGAGGCACAGAGAAGGAACCCTAAACTAAAGGAAAGAAAAATACAAAGAACCAATGAACAGAAACTAAAAGACACAAGGAATTACCTGCATAGCAGCAGAAAAGAAAAAGCCTTTCCTAGAGCTGGTGTTCTGAATCTGGACTTCTACCCTAAATTGTGGCAGGGCCCCCTAGTGTTGCAGTAGTTAAAAAGATTGACTGTTAACCAAAAAGTCATCAGTTCAAATCCACCAGAGTCTGTTTGAACATCCTATGGAATGGTTCCACTCTGTCTTGCAAAGTTGCTGTGGTTGGGAATTGACTCCATACCAACAGGTATAGTAAACTGAGAAAATGAATTTTTGTTTGTTAAAGCTACCCATTGTAGTATTTATGTTACAGTAGCACTAAGAAACTAAAGCAAAGCATGTGGTATTTACTAGTTATTTGAACATGGGCCAGAGATTCAGGCTCATGATCCGAACTATGTTTAGTAATTGTTTATCAAGTATAAAGGACTATGAAGGATACAAAAATGAATAAAATACAGAGATAGAGTTCTGTCCTCAAAGGAGTTAAATATCTAGGTGACAGAAATGCTCTATAATAGATGACACTATGTAGTATTATCGTTGCCATTAACCACTTACAGTTATTTTTCAGCCAGAAGCATGCTCAATTATTCTAATGCAACTGAATAACTGAATTTCTAGTTCTATTGAATTTTCGTTACTTTACATTTAAATTTGAATACTCACACATTTAAATTTGTATAGCTGCCATATTGGACCAAGCAAATAGGGTAAAACTAAAAATCTAGCTTCTAAGGTAAATATCAAATTCAAAATACAGTTAGTGCTACTAGTTAAGTACAAGTAAAGTTGATTAAGTTTCAGAGAAGTGAAATATCTCATTCAACTGAGAAAAATTCAAAAACCTAAATTTAACATAGATTTGAAGAATATAGGCAGCGGCGTTTAGAAAGGGCAATTGTTTCATGGATGAATTTAATGTGTAGAAACATCTTCGACGTATCAAATATTTTATATACAGTATTTGCTTAATTTCCACAGCTGGGAAATATTTCTACTTTATAGCTGATGGAATTGAGACTGGAGTAAGTTAACATACTCAAGTTTAACTGGCTAGTAAGTTTTGCATAGTCAGGTTGAACCCAGATCTACCTGACTCTAGATTTCGGGTATACTACACTTTACTAAGCTGATGAGGGAGTGAGAAAAGAATCAAAAATATTCAAGGCTGTGAAACAAGATGACCTGAATGATGGTGGTACTGTAATCAGAAATAGTTAGTCTGCAGAAGGGTTAGCTAGTAGATGCCAAGTCAGGGAGGAAGATACCAGTGACAGTTTGAGACTAAGAAGGAAGGCTGACGCTGGTGCTGGACCTCTAAATTTGGCAGCCAACTCCACAAATGTCATAGTTGATACTGGAGGGATGAGTGAGTCATCAAGAGAGAATACCCAAGTAACAGAAGGCGGTAGCAGTAATATCTTGAGGAACAAGTATTTTCAGGACTCAAGAAGAGAAAGGGAGACAATATAATTGTCAGTGAAATATTTAGAGAACAGGAATAAATAATACGAAGAACACTGCAGTCTCCAGTGCCAAGCACTACTGAGAGAATGAGAGCAAAGAACAAGCCATGAAAATGAAGTTTCATGCTGAGAAAATTAGTGATCCAGAAGAACAGAACTATTCACAAGTCTCTGTTTTCCTCAAAAATGGAATTCTCCAAAGGCTCTTCCCTATGTTCCTAGGCCTATGTTCTCAAATATGCACCATCTTTTTCCCCAGGATTTTAAGTAGATAAGCTCTGAGCACATGCATATATATGTGTGTGTGTGTGTATATATATATATATGTATATATATTACATGCCAAATTGTACAAAATATGGAACTGATTGATAGTCTGAAGTAGTCTAGCCATAGTTTTTTTAATAAATGTATACTTAACTACATTCTACCCCTCTCAGTGAGGTTCTCTAGACTCCATTCCCTTCCTTGGGAATCCTAAATGTTTCCATATTTCAGCAACAGAACAGTATACTATTCCAGTAATATAGCTGCCATCAATTCTGATTGGTTGACTGTTTCCGCCGTGTCGAATGTTGAATCATTTGAATGTCATACTATAAATATGACACAAATTCACAAGAGGCCTTAGAAAGTAAGGTAAAACAAATGACTCGGGAAGTAGTGGAGGTGAGACTATCTTTGGGTTAAGATGATTATTAATCATAGATTAATAGATACATGCATGTATCTGAATTTACTATTCTACTATGGATTTGAATTTATTTGCTAGCTTTATGGCTTTGGTTAGGTCATTTTTACCTTCCAGTTCTGAATAAGTGAGCTGAAAAACTGTATTCTGTCTCAGGTATCAGAACAATCCTACTCAACTGGCACAAAAAGTAGAGATTCATAACATGTATCAAGAAGTCCAGAGGCAGGGTGTTCTTTGGGCCAGGTAAGTGAGGACCCTGGCTTCACTTCTTTCAGATTCTCTTGACTCATTTCTCCCTGTGAGGACTTCATGCTCAACTAGTATCAGTTTTGAAGAGTGGAAAGTACGTAGTCACCTTACCTCCTGAGCAGATTTCCTCTCAAGTTTCTGACTGATATTACAAGGACTGCCATTTAAGCTGGTGAACTCAATCTAGAAAAAGTGCTACACGTCTCACTGCTGAATATCACTATGGTCATCTTTGAAGTACTCCTGTTGGAGAGCTATTCACCTATACCTATGCCTAGTCTACCCTTCAAAGAAGTTTTGGAACTCTTTTTCTGGAATGACCATCAGAACTGTTGTCGTATTGCCCTTGATGTCTTGAATGCCATCAAATACCTTCCTTTTGGTATTTGCTTTATCTCTGGGTAAAGAAAAAAGTCATTAGGGGCCAGATCAGGTGAGTAGGGAGGGTGTTCCAATACAATTATTTGTTTACTGGCTAAGAACTCCCCCACAGACAACTGTACAACTAAGTTTGCCAACTTGTCACCAAGCCACCGTGTGCAATGGTCATTCCAGAAACAGTTCCAAAGTTGCTCTGAAGGGTCAACTAGGCACTGGCATTGGGTGTGTAGCTTCTCCAGGCAAGTACTTCAAAGGTGATTATAGTGATATTTGGCAATGAGGTATTCAGCACTTAGAGCGATTAAATTCATGGACTTAATTGTAAGTCCTCATCTATCACATGCTGGTGTCTAAACTATCACTTGGCAAGGAAAATAGGACCATCATAATTGGCCTAGATTATATCTGTCTTTTCCTCAGAGCTAGAAATGAGCCTAGTCTTCCTGGCCATAGTCACAAAGGAAAGAGGGTACCTGAACAAAACCAGGACACTACTCAAAAGAAAAGAGAGTGGCTTCAGTGTAGGTAATTATGATCCTCCTTTTAGCACATAAAATTGTTGACCTGTCTTCTCTTACCAGTATATAGCCTTCTGCACCTCAAATGCTGCCTACTCAGATTTGAACTATCCAGCACTCCTCAAAAGGAATCATCTATTATATGATGGTTGACAATTAAACAGATCATTTGAAGTTTGTTCTAATTCCAGTCATTTTCCTCATTACTTCATTGCTTTAAAGAGTTTTCAGAGAAGGGTCAGTTAGATCAGTGAGCTACTGTACAATGCCTGGGCTTGTAGATTTAATCCTGTGTTAACTAAGTTGCATTGCTCCAGTTTTTTTTTTTTTTTTTTACCAACAACCTACCAGCTGCTGAGAAGTGTCCCTGGAGAACAGGGTAATTTTACATGGCTTCTGCGGAGGGGTATAATCCACTTTGGCAGAAATTCAGCCAAGGATTCCAGACAGGTGGGTCTGTTGGCTAGCATACAAAAGAAGTGAGCTGCTATCAAGCATTCATACTGACTCACTGTATTCCCACAAAGAGGCCAATTCAGAGAGGATTAATGAGAGTACAGAGGAAATGGGAGAAAGAAGTCAGCTGACTCACCAGCACTGTTGCCTCAGTTTCTTCCCTCTGGAAATTGTGGGCATATTTGGTGGTCTAATTTCTGATCTCTTCCTAACTTATTTCTGACCCTAACCAGTATCTAGTATTTTAGAGCCACAGAAAAACAATGTTAAAAACTAGACACTGACTTTCAGTCGTGTGCCAGAAAGTAAATTTTTATCTACAGTTGACAACTAATCCACAAGCCAGCTGAGATAAAATGAACTCTATACCTCCGAGGCTGAATTCAGCATCTGGATCAAAGTAGCTTCTCAATAAAGCCTTCTTAAACTGATACCTCCTCACTTCCAGCCTTTTACATACACTAAGAACATACCTACTTTCCTCTATTAAGCATACATGCTGGTAAGTGAACTTCGTACTCAGCTTGTTACACACAGATGGGTATTTGTACAACACCCCAACTCATTATATTTCAGTTTTAGAAGAAATTTTAAAATTATACAGTAATTCAAAATTCTGTGTATTTTGAGACATAGTCCTGGAAACCTGATTATTCACTTCAGCATAGATGGTGCTGCATAGCGGTTAAGAACTCAAGCACTAACCTAAAGGTCAGTAGTTAGAATCCACCAGCTTCCCCTTGGAAACTCTATAGGGAAGTTTTTTCTCTGTTTTATGGGGTCACGATAAGTCAGAATTTACTCAACAGCAACAGGATACAGGCATTGACCATGTACTCACAGCTGGATTGAAAATTCTAGCATTGTAAGCCATGTGAAAACTGTCCTCAAATTTTCCTTGAAAGAGTCAGACTCATGTGGCCATGGTTTTCAAATTTTGAATGATTTATCTTCTTTTTAATCTTTTTTCTTATCTTCTGCCTTCTTTTGGGTTGAGTATTTTTTAGTTGACCTCCTTTGTTGACTTACTAGCTGTAGCTATTTTTATTTATTTTTTAGCGTTTGCTCTAGTGTTAATAGTACATATCTTGAACTTATCACAATTTATCTTTAAGTAAAATTATCCACAAAATTTTCCCTTCCCTGTTTTTGTATGTTTTCATACATTTCATTTCTCTGTGTTCAAAAAACGCTTTAAGAAATAATTATGCTTAAACACTAATTTATAGTTTTAATCATTTTTAAAAATAGGATTTTTCATTTTCTTTCTTTTTTATTTGTATGTAAGTGAAAGTTTACAATTACAGTCAATTTCTCACACAGATACTTATACACATTCTCTCATGTAACCTTAGGTACTCTCTTGACCCTGTGATAGCACACTCCTTCCCTCCAGTCCGTGTTTCTCACGTTCATTTGACCAGCTTCTGTACCGCTCCATCGTTTCGTCTTGTCTCTGAGCAGGAGCTGTCTAGTTAATCTCCTCTATGGGCCCAAGCCAAGATGCACACTCTTTTCTAGTATCATTTTATTTCTTGTACATCAATTCATTCTTTGTCTGAAGAGTTGACTTTCAGAATGGATTCAGTTCTGGGTTAACAGAAAGTCTGGGGGCCCTGTCTTCTGGGGATCCTCCACTCTGTCAGACCATTATATCTGGTCTTTTTTACTAGATATTGAGTTCTGCATCCCACAGTTCTCCTACTCTAGCAGGGACTCTTTACTGAGTTCCCTGTAAGAGCAGTCTTTCGTGGTGGCCAGGCACTGTCTAGTTCTTCTGGTCTCATGTTGATGTATCTATTTTACATTGCCTTTTCTGTCTCTTGGGCACACACTTTCTTCTGCCCCTGAAAGTGTTTTGTTTTATTTAGAGTATTTCTAATCTTTGGGTTTAGTTCATTGTATTGACTTCTCTTCTGTGTGTTATCTCACTCTTCACCTAAAATAATTCTTGTCTGTTATCTAATTAGTGAATAATCCTCACTTTCCCACCTTCTCTAGTAACGATCAAAGAATGTTTTGTTTTCTATGTTTAAGCAAGTTCTTGAGTCCTTGTAATAGTAGTCACATATACTATTTGTCATTTTGCTTTTGCATAGTAAATGAAACACAGGTGCCCGAGGGGTTCTTTTGATGTTCTCCTTCTACATGTTTGAGTTGAAGGGTTAATGCTTTGATTTGGGCCAATTCTCCTATTTGCATGTGTGTACTCATTGAGTTAAACTGACCTCTGAGCACTGCTTTTGGTGTGTCCCAAAGGTTCTGGTAGGATGTGGTTTCTTTGTCATTTGTTTCTGTGAATGTCTTAATCCACCCTTGATTTCTTCTACTGCCAGCAGTTTTTGAGCAAGGTGCTGTTCAGTTTCCATGTGTTTGATTTCTTTTCACTTGATTTTTCTCCTTTTCATTCAGACTTTTATGGCTTTATGATCTGAAAAGATGCTTTGCAATATTTCAATGTTTTGGATTTTTTTGAGGTTTGTTTTATGGCTCAATATGTGGTCTGCTCTGGAGAATGTTCCGGGTACACTGGATACGAAGGTATAACTTGTCTGTTGTTGGGTGGAGTGTTCTCTGTATGCCTATCAGGTCAAGTTGTTGATTGTGGCTTTTAGACCTTCTGTGTCTTTACTGAGCTTCTTTTTGGACGTTCTGCCCATCACTGAAAGTGATGTGTTCAAGTCTCCTCTTATTATTGTGGAGCTATCTCACTTTTCAGCGTTGTTAGAGTTGGTTTGATGTACTTGGAGCCCCCAACTTCATGTGTGTAAATATTTAATATGGTTATGTCCTCTTTATGTGTTGATCCTGTCATCAGCACGTAGTATCTTTCTTTGTCTACTGCAGTGGATTTTACTTTAAAGTCTATTTTATATGAAATTAATATGACCACTCCTGCCCTTTTTTGAATGTTGTTTGCTTGGCATATAATTTCCCATCTTTTGGTTTCAATTTCTTTATATCTTTCAGTCTAAGGTGTGTCTCTTGTAGACAGTGCATAGATGAGTGTTTTATTGTTTTTTTAATCAATTATGCTATTTATTTTGTCTTTATCATTGCATTTAACCTATTTACATTTGGCATAATTGTTTATAGGTATGAATTTAGTGCCGTCATTTTGGTGCCTTTGTTAATGTGTTGTTGACAGCTTCTTTATTCTACTTAATTTTCTGTGCTGCATTGTTTTTATGTGTTTTAACTTTTTTCATTGTTGGTTTTACATTTACTGAGACTTGTTTTGTTTCTTATTCTGATGTGTTGGTGTTGCTGTTAGGTGCCATCAAGTCAGTTCTAACTCATAGTGACCTCGTTCAAAAAATAACGAAACACTACTTGGTCCTGCTTCGTGCCCACAATCATTTTTGTGTTTAAGCCCATCATTGCAGCCACTGCGTCAATACATCTTGTTGAGGGTCTTCCTCTTTTGTGCTGAGCCTCCACTCTACCAAGCATGATGTCCTTCTCTAGGTAGTGATCACTCCTGACAACATGTCCAAAATATGTGAGATGCAGTCTCACTACCCTTACTTCCAAGGAACACTCTGGTTGTACCTCTAGAACAGATCCTCTTGTTCTTTTGGCAGTCCATGGTACATTCAGTATTCTTCTCCAGTACCACAACTTAAAGGCGTCAGTTCTTCTTCTGTCTTCCTTATTCATCGTCCATCTTTCACATGCATAAGAGATTGAAAGTACCATGGCTTGGGTCAGATGCGTGTTAGTCTTCAACGTGATTGTGTGCTTCTCAATACTTTGAAGGGCTCTTTTGCAGCAGATTTTCCCAGTGCAATGCATCTTTTCATTTCTTGACTGCTGCCTCCATGGGTGTTAATTGTGGACCCAAGTAAAATGAAATCCTTGACAACCTCAATCCTTTCTCCATATATGACAGTGTTGCTTACTGGTCCAGTTGTTTGGATTTTTGCTCCTTGATATTGAGGTGCAATTTATACTGAAGGCCGTAGTCTTTGATCTTCATCAGTAACCATTTCAAATCCTCTTCACTTGCTGCAAGCAGGTTGTGTCATCTATGTAACACAGGCTTTTAATGAGTCTTCCTCCAATCCTGATGCCTTGTTCTTCATAAACTCCAGCTTCTCAGATTGTTTGCACAGCATAGACGTTGAAAAGGTGTGGGGAAATGATACAACCCCGATGCACATCTTTCTTGACTGTAAACTATGTAGTGTCCCATTGTTCTGTTTGCACAACTACCTCTTGATCCATATACAGACTCCTCATGAGCACAATGAAATGCACTGGAATTCCTATTCTCTGTGATGTTGACCAAATGCTTTTACATAGTCAATGAAACACAGGTAAACATCTTTCTGGTAGTCTCTGCTTTCAGCCAAGATCTGTCTGGCATCAGCAGTGATCTCTCTTTAATAATCAACATAAACAAAAAGTATATACATGGGGCTCACCAGATGGAATATACAGGAATCAAACTGACTGTATCTGTGGAAAGAGACTATAAATCTATTGTCATCAAAGTTGGGTCAGACTCATGGTAACCCTAGTGATCAGAGTAGAACTACCCACTAGTGTTTCAAAGGAGAGCCTGGCAGATTTGAACTGCTGACCTTCCGGTTAGCAGAGGTAGCACTTAAAAGGAAGGAGATTATGGAAAAGCTTAATATTACCAGTCAAAACAAGACCAGGTACTGACTGCGGCACACACAGTCAATTGCTCTTATGCAAGTCAAAATGAAACCAAAGAAAATTAGAACAAATCCAGAGAGCCAAAGTATGGCCTTACATATATCCCACCTGAGTTTAGAGAACATCTCAAGATCAAATTTGAAGCATTAAACTCTAATGACTGAATCCCAGATGAATTATGGAATGACATCAAGACATCATCCATGAAGAAGACAAGAAGTCTTTGAAAAGACAAGAAAGAAAGAAAGAAAAGACCAAATTGGATGTCATCTTTCATGATATCACTGAAATTTTCTGCCAACAAATCTTCAACAGTTCTGTGTTTCTGTCATCTCCCTCTGTGCGGTACTCCAATTACTCATTAATTGTTCTTCTTGACAGACTCCCATGCAACCCTTTGCATTTCTTCATTTTTTAAAATTCTTTTATTCAAGTTTTCCTCAGGGATGCTAGCGTCAGTGCCTCTGTTTTTAATCTCACTAATTTTGCATTCCATTGCCTCAAATCTGCTCCTTTGACTCCATATTGAATTGTTTAACTCTATAATTTTAATGTTAATCTATTGAATTTCAGACTGTTGTTGCCCAGGTATTTCTTGTAGCCTGTCTAATTTTTCATCACACTGTGCTACACTTTGTCCAGTCTCATTCCTGATCTATTGGAGTGTTCTAAACATTTATCTTTTGTATTCTACTTCTGATAACTGCAGGAATTTTAAATGATTTGTTTTTTACTGTTCTCCATGAGACATCAGAAAGTTGCAATTTATTTATCTTTGTTTGCTCACTGGGGTTCTAGCTTAGATACACACATACATATATATATATAATTTTGTTTTTAAATGTTCAAATAGGCTGATCACGTGAACTAATTTGATTAATGGAACTTTAGAAATTCTAAGGGTCTTCTACTAGGTGGTTAGAGCTGTTACTAGGCATGCAGGCTCAGGCATAAGTTTACTTTTATTGTAGGTGTTTACCTCAGGGGTCCAGGTAGTCATTTGCCAGGTGTGTGATGCCTGCTTTTTTCCAGAGTTCTAGCTGGTGAAGGGAGATTAGTGGGGCACAGCTTGTGAGTTGTGCATGCATAAGGGGGCTGACAGAAGTCTATACCTAGGCAAATGACCTGTTTCTTCCCTGAGTTGCCAGCTCAGGGGGCTGGCAGACCTCTCCCCTGGCCCTTGCTTGTTAAATTGTTAGCTCTTGAAGTCCAGGAGAATTGCTCAGGGCATGAGTAATGAGACCTACTTCCAGTTCTGGTACAGCATCAGAGTTTTGTGCCAAGTGCAGTCTAGAGAAGGGAAAGGGAAGTGCTAGGGAAAGGGAGAGAGGATTAGCCTAAAGGGAAGACCAAGATTTGCATAAGTCCACAAGCATTTGTCCTATGATACTCAAATGGGAGTCTTCTGCAATTCTGCAGGTACAACTGTGTAAAGCTCAGCATCCTTAGTGAGAAAGACACTCTTCATTCACCATGCTGGCAGTGTTGGGTCTACCTGAGGAGTGCAGATTCCCACCAGGCCAATTCTGGCCAGTCTAGGTGTTTCTGGATCTAATCTCCTCTTCCTGTCACCCAGTCCAATCTCTCAGCTTTCCCATGATGTTCAGTGCTGCTAGAATGTCCTGTATAACCTTTTCCATTGTTTTTCGGGTCCCTTGTGGTTATAGAGATCCCACCATACATGTGGCTGCTTCTCACTTTTAGTGCTGCCTCCAAGAAAAATGTCTTTTGTAACCATTTTTGGTGCTCTTCATTCCTTCATTAATATTTAGGTGTCTACCAGGCATCATTTTCATTATATCTAAAGAATTTTCTTTAACATTGCTTGTAACAGGGATCTGCTCGTAATGAATTTTTTTTGGCTTTGCATGTCTGAGAAAAATATATTACATCCATTTTTTTGGAAAGATTTTTTTACATAGTATAGAAATCTGCTTGGCAGGTGTCTTGTCTTTCTTTCTTTTTGGTACTTCAAAAGTACTGTGCCACTGCCTTCTATTACGTATTGTTTTTGACAATAAATCTACTGCAACTTTTATCTTTGTTTCTCTGTGTCTAATGTGTTTTTACTCCCTGGTTACTTTTAAATTATTTATCTTTATGAATTTTGTTAAGCCATTTAAATTTGTTATGTGTCAGTGCAGTCTTCTTAATGTGTTTCATGCTTTGGTTTGTTAAGCTTCTTGGATCTGTAGAACTATAATTTTCACCCAAATTGTAAAGGTTTCTATTTTCTCATTTTTCAGACCCTGTACTTTACATTAACTGCTTAGAGTTGTCCCATACCTCATTAATGCTCTGTTTATATTTTTTCTGTGTTTCATATTGTATGATTTCTGTCATTATGTACTCAAGTCCACTAATCTTTTCTTCTGTGATGTCTACTTTGCTGTTAATTCTATCCAGTGACTTTTTTATTGCAGGCATGACATCTGTTGCCTCTAGAAATTCAATTTGGCACTGTTTTTGCTGTTCATGTCTCTACTTAAATTACAATTTTTACACTTTCCTCCACATAAATAACTGCGTAATAACTTTTCATATCCTTGTATCCTACAATTAAATGATACTAATTCTATAACTTCTGAATACTTCTATTAATTTATTTTTCTCCTAATCCTGAGTTATAGTTTCTTGCTTTTTTGCATGCTAGATAAACTTCTATTGAATGATGGAAACAAAAAACCCATTGCTGTCAAGTCCACTCTGACTCAGAACAGACCTACTGGATAGAGTATAACTATTCATAGGCTTTCTGAGGAGGAGCTGCTTGAATTAAACTGCCAACAGTTTGACTCAACAACTGTGCTGCCAGCAACATGTATTGTAAATTTAAGTCTTTGGATGCTGCATGTATTTGAATTACTATAACTATTCTTGGATTTTGCTGTGGATCGCAATTAAATTACTTAGACCCTGATTGATGCTCTCGAGGATTTCTTAAATTTTCGTTAAGCTGAACTCGGTCAGCCTTAGCTACATTTTCCCACTACTGAAGATAACAACTACAAACTGTGTACTCTACCTGACATACCAAGAATTGCAAGGTTCTTATATTCTCTCAGTGGGAATATGAACTAATTCCATAACTGTGTCAGTTCCAGGGATTTTTTCCTTTGCTTTCTTTTGGGGGGTGGGTAGTTTTTTCTTAGCCTGTGGTAATTTCTTCACATTCCTTTGTTGATTAGTACTAAAGAGAAGGCTTAAAGGGAACTTTGAAGATCTCTGGAACTCTCTGTCTTTGCAGGTATCTCTTCTCTGGTGTTCTCCCTTGTGAACTCCAGTCACCCTTGCTTCCCAGCTCTGCCTTCTCAATTCCAGAACACTTCTTCACTTTGCCTTGGTTCTCTCTCTGTGCTACAGTTTGAAAACTCTGTCAGCTGGGTACATTGAGTAATCATAGGGCTTACTTTGTTTCTCTTCTCTCACTTTTATTTAATATCTAAAAACTGATATTTTATACATTTTGTCAGGTTAAAAATTTGTTTTGTTCAAATAGAAGGGATGAGTGGTAGTTTGGTCTTTGATATTCCATCTTGACAAAAGCAGAAGTTGTGAAATGATTTCTTAATGTACAAAGTCTGGCCAAGTAACAGCTGTGTACTTCCACTGAAAAAATGTAAACTATGTTCGCCTTTATATTGGTAAATGCTTCAGATTTTTTTTTTTTAAATATAAATGGGCCAAACAGTAGCTTTTGTTTACTATTCATGGGTTTATGGTTTTATTCTTTCCCTCTCTATGTACTTCTTATTAATCTATCACCATTTAATCACACTTAGTTTTCTAGTTTAAAGCTATCTTGCTCCTTTGTGTATGTATGTACTTTGGCTCAAGTGCTTTTTAACCACCTTTACCTTCTGTGAGTTGCTCAACAAAACCCCACAGGCAGTGTTTTCATACTTTATACCAAAGCTTCCAAATGGCCCTTGTCATCAGGTCATTCTTTCTTCCTACAAAATTATTTCTCTGCAAGTCCACTCTTCTACGAATTGTAATTTGCACATTACAATGCATTGAAACAATCCAGCACTTTTTTTTATTCACTGTTCAGAGTTTCACTGAATCTGAGTATGCTGTAAGTGGACCCTACTATACAACATAACAAGTGGCAAAATATCTTTAAACATCTTGTCAGATTAATAAGCTTTTGAGGGGCAAACCCTCTTCATTATAAAGTCAGTCTTGTATATCACAGACTCTAAGATTTCTTAGATTTTTTTCCTCTTTGATCTTAGAAGGCACAGTTCTGATAAAAGTGGCATACAGTACTACTTTTGATAAAATACACACTGCTTGTAAAATAATATTGTCCTAGGTGGGACTGATTCAAGTAACCTCACTCCTTTCTGTATTTCTGTCTCTTTAAAACTTGCTTTCCATCTCCTCCCCACTCCTCCCCCATTTGTCAGTTAAATTGTGTTAGGAACTCATGCAGACACTTCCATAGCTAGAGTAATGAAAAAAAAATTTTTTTTTTGTTAAAATGTTAGGCAGTACTAAATATAGTTATCATTATTGTGGCCTTTATATATACATTACAATTTTGTCACAAGCTCAATGTAATATCTAGAAATTCCCTTAAAATAAAAACTAGCGACTGTGTTATGAAATTACAGCCAGGACAGATGGCCAGATCCTGTCATTGGAAATAAAAGTAATGTTATAAGTGTATAACTCCATTGGGGAAATTGAGTACCATAATAAAGTAGACTTCCACTTTCTGCAATGAAATTCAATGACTGTTGAGGAGTTTAGGGTTTAGAAAATTGAAAAATGAAACCTTTGGTTTTTCGCTGCTGTTTGATGATGTGTAGCAAGTCCCTTTATGGACTGAGGCTAACATCCAAATAGTAACAAGCTTGCAGTGAATAGAGCCCACAGAGGATAAGCTACTAAATCTTGCAATAAAAGCTGTGTGATTTACAGTAAATTCCAGAGGGCTGACAGCACCACAGCTGAGGGCATAAACACTTCTTTCATGGCTGGGGCTTCAGTCAGCTCTGTCTGCTGTGAAGTACAATCGAGCAGCGAGGCATGCTGCTTACCAGCAATGACTTTGATAAATAACTAGGAAGTCCCACTGTTGGCTTAAAACTAGAAGTTGTTCAGTTGCAATTCTGCATTTGTCCTGCTTTAATGGGTATGGAAGTGGCTTTAGCTGTAATCTGTCAGTGATTGATTAGGCCTTGCTGAATCCCTTTTCCACTCCGTTTTCAGCTCTCTGCTTTCCACAGTTAAAACAAAATTGGTACATATGTGACTGCCCTCTTATGAGGAAAGTAAACACTTTTAATTCTGCTCAAGTGAGTATGAGTTAAATGGCCCCAACTGATAAATTGGTGACAGTACAACAAATCTCAACAGTCCAGAAATGGCGTTTTACAGGCAAAGACATTTGGGATCATATGTAGTTTTCATTTTCTGCTGGTAGAGTTGGTTGTGGTTAAAAGTTGCAATCACCGTCATTTGTTTTATGCACACATACAAAAGCCAAGAAGGAAGTAGGCCGCTGTTCTAATCATAGAAGCATTAAGTTATCAGGCTTAATGCTATACCTACTTATAATCACTCTGCCTGTCTAAATTAGGTGTGCTATTAAACAAGAGCATGAATTCTACAACACAGAAGAGAGAATATCGGAGCAGAGCATGTAGCTATAATTAGGGCAGAGGTATTTACACACAGTTATTTTAAGAGGTTAATTTCCCATCTCACCTGGCTGAAATGTAATGTGTAAGTGAGCACAGAGGGTGTGAGGGTGTTCTCTGTTGTTGTTTATAGTAGCACTTTCAGTCAATTGATTAAATTTGTCAGTGAGAGAAGGTGAAACAAAGTGATTATTATTAAATCCGTAAAGAACATATGTCATATAATGTCAGTAAGAGAAATAAATCTTAATTCATATTGTTGCCAACCTCAGATACTGTGGTCAAATTTTACATTGAAATAATGCTATCCACCATGAAAAACACAAAGTAAATGGAACAGAAAATGCCAATTATAAGTAGAGATTGTGCACTATTTTCCTGGAGATGTATAAGAGGCCCACAAATGGAAATTATTTATTTAAATTCCATGAGCTAGTTGATTGTTGCAAAGATTTGCATTTCTGGGAGAAGGTGACAAGATGAGAAAGAGAAAGGGATGGCAGTTTTTTTCTGGCATCATCTATTTCAGAGATTCATAATCACTGAACAAAAGTGGCATTAGAATGTGGTATTACTCATGCACAATAGCGCTAGGGAAGCACTCGGTTTTTCTATGGAATCACACTGCCTTAAACCAGACTGTACCGCACTTGTAGATGCAAATTAATCTCTCTAGTATAATGTTATCATTTGAACAGTAGTGAGTCATGTCTAATAATAAGCACAGTAAGCTAGCCCTACAGCAGTAATATAGCTTTTACCTTCACAAGATCCAGTAGAGAGAAAAGTGGTCTGGAAATCAGGCTGCCCGTCTATATGTGCCATTTTATCTATTCCTCAAGAACTGCTGAGGGCAGGAAACTTGCATTTTGACACAGGCACATCAAGACTTACATGAAGTGAACAGCAGCTGAAAACGTATTTTTTCCTTTACCAGTTCACCTTGCATGAAGAGGAGCTTTGACTTTGTGGGGAAGTTCATACCCTTTACTTTAGATTATTTATGGTTTCTTACTTCCCTGGATGATAATCAACATAAGGTATATTTCTCATGTTTGGAGCTCACACTCCTCAAGGCAATACCCAGGAAGGTAACATCGGACAAGAACATCTTCCCTTTTCCCCTTCTTGGCTGCAGTGTATGACTTGATTTTAATGTAGCCATTTCAATCTTTTTAAGCAATTAAGCCTGATTCGTCAATCTAGAAAACGTCCACTTTCTGTTGCATGCACTGAATAGTTCCAAAAGAATTATAAGGACAAATTATGGTTGGCATGAACTTCTCTTGCCATGTCAGAGAACTGAGAAATAAGGCATGACAGAGGGTGGCATTTGATTAGCTTGAACATGCAAGAAAAATGATTGGTATAAGTTTTACCACAGATTTAGAAAGCAATGTTTAAGTGTCCAGTGAGATTTGCATACCTGAGAGACAGCAATTCAAATAGCGGACTGTGAGGTCAATCAGGAATATCAAGTTAAGAAATTCAATTGGTAGCTATTTTCTTCATGTTTTTTTTATACTTACAACTTAATCCCAGTTGATCTGAACTGATAGATGAGTACTGATAGAATCAAAAGTTTAGGTCATATTCACATATTAGCCTATTAAACATTGATCTGCTTCTTTCAGGTAAGTCAACTCAGTTTCTTAAAAGGAACAAATGTCTTTTTTTTTTTTTATTTAAAACCATAATCATCATTATATGAGTCAGACCGAATTCTAGTATATTCTACCATTCCTTATGTATAGTTGCTGTGAGATACACTGTCTTGGTATTCTGTCTAGTCTGTAAAGAGAGTTATTTTTTGACTCAGAGTTCTAGCCACCAGAAAAGAGTATGCAAATAAAGACAGTGCAATGCAAACATCTGTGTCCTATCTTCTACTTCAGCAAGAGATCGCTGATCTCCAAGTTGATTATTTCTTTTCTTTTTCATCCCTTTCCTCCTGTACTTTTCTCCCTCCTCCTTTTTTTAACAGTTACACACAGCTGAACAAGGACAGATACGCTGATGGGAATCTTGCCCTTCCTTCCCTAGAAGCCCACATTATTCCTCTACCTTCCATCTTGTATTTTGATCCAAGAGAATCATGATCTCATGGAAAATTGTCAAGTGCTACAGCTAGTGAGTAGACATTGTCCAGTATCATTCTGACCTCTATGTTTTACCTCTTGGAGCTAGATTGGCAAGATCAACAAAATGGAAACTTAAGGGAAACTATGGACAACAAAGCCTTGGACAGGCCTAATTTAAAAAACAACTGTTCAGTCAATTTTGACTCATAATGACTATATAGGAAGGAGTAGAATTGCCCTATAGGATTTCCTAGACTGTGATCTTTACAGAAGCAGACTGTCTTATCTTTCTCCTATAGAAGCTGATGTTTTTGAACTACCAGCCTCTCACTTAGTAGCCAGATGCTTAACCACAGTGCCACGAGGGTTCCTTATACCTAATTAAGCAATCTAAAACATTAAGGAATTTAGAGAAATATAATTCACATGTATTGAATTATAGTACTGGTGGTTTTTATTACTTTCTCAGTCATTTTAACTCTCGTAAGCATAGTCACGAATATGATTTATTTCTATTTCTTCAAAAACAATAATATACATTAACAGTTTTTAAAATTTCATGTGTGAATGACAAAAGAGAATAAAGCAAAGATGAATGACTGTATTACCAAATAGCAAAGCCCAACAACATAATTTGCAAAGAAAGATTTAGTCAAAGGCAAGGGAGCTGAGCTCTAAGTCTACCACTAATCAATATTTAAAAACATTTCATCTAGAGCATATCTAGACACCGATGCTGTGTAAAATGGTGAAGGTAGAAAATGAAATATAAAAACCCTTCTCATCTGAAAATTTTGTGATTTCCTTGTTCTTACTTCATTGTATAAACACACATATAATTTTGTAATGTAAATATTTAAAAATTCAAGGTACTGTAATCTTAAGTTCTGATTTAGAGAAAAGAGCTTGATTTGGAAAGAGAACATCATTTCTCCCTCAGATCTTCTTCAGTTCCTTGATCAGCCACGTAATAGCATCCCCATAGCTATGATTTATTTTGTGGATTCTGGGGCATTGAGTACTCAATCTTGTCTCATCAGGGTTAGAGATAACGTCCCTTGCCCATGAAAAGGCAAGATTTTTAAGGATCAGTGACAACCTATATGACATCTTAGTATATTTCACTTCACTCTGGGAGAAATGCAGGTTTATCATTTGAAAACTCCAGGTTGGTATTGTAAAAAAAATAAGGTAATTACTAGCACCTGAAGTTAAAGTTGCCTAAGGAGGGCATAACAGGTCAAAACAATGTATACTAGATGAAAGAAACAGAACACAGCATATTTAAATTCTACAAACTTTGGATCCCTTAGCTGCCAATGGTGGTAGGTGGTAGAAAGATATTGCTAATACATGGAACTGTAACATTTTAAAGGAAAAGGACGATGGGGACTCAGTCCTCAAAAGTACTGATGACAGCTGGTACATTATTTGATTTTACTTTTTAAAAGTTAATTTCTTTACTTTTTGTTATTAGGCATGTATTGCAGCATTAAAATAACATAAAGGTGAAAATAACATGCAATCTTTATATGTTGTCTTATTAAAATGAAGCTATTTCTAATACTTTTAAGAGGCCTATCAGAAAACACAATTTATATCCTCAAAGTATATTTTGTCAGTTTCAAGTGCAATTTTTGCATTCATATTCTTTTATGAATTTTAATGGAGACACTTAAATTGTAATTATTCCTCTCAGCTCAAATGCAGGTAACAAATGGAATTCAATCAGTGTTTGTGCATAATGACCATCATTAAGAGAGAAATAATAATGACATTCTCTCTGCATTAAACTTGCAGACTCTTTACACAATGATCTGAATCCCATTATTGATCTCCATGGAGATATGCAATTGTCACCTATTCTGCATAATATCTGAATGTTAAATACATTTGTTTGGAACAAATATTTTAATGAATACAGTCAGTTCCACTTAATTAACTATCTGATAACTGAATATTTTTACTTAATAATTCAAGTTAGAACATCAAAATTGTTCTATTTTTTATTCAGATGCACTTGAGATTAGTCGTAGATATTCATATGAATGTTTGTAAAAATGTACGTGGAGTTTAAAATTCCCCTTGGCTTTCTTTAAATTACATCCATTAGAGGGACAGTGGAGAGGTATTATTCATCTGTTTGAAATAATTTTTCTCCTTGCTGTTGTTTAAAATAACCCCTTAGAACTTTAATTGTTAATTGTGTTTTCTGACCAAAATCTTTCTGCTGCATAACTTCTTTTTATCATGGTATTGTTCATAAGAAATGCAACTATTTGTATTTACATACATTTTCAATGTGGGCATTTGGTTTGGAAAGAAAATATGAATAAAATATTGAATTCACCTTTGCAGAAAGCTGTAAAAAAGTCTTAACTGGTGAATATTTGTGCTATCATTCTTTGAGAAATAAAATCTAAGATAATATTTATAATTAAACTAGTGATAATAAATTCTGTGAATAATGACAGATTAATTTCTTTTCCACAGGAAAAACATCAACCCTCTAGCTACTTTTATGTCAATTAATTTCCCAGATTTTTGTAGAGTACCTACCACTCCTAACATCATACATGGTATGATGCAACCCCAAAGAGTAAGATATCAGGCCTGGTCTCCAAATGCTCACTATCTTGGTGAAAAGAAATGCACTCACATGAGATTCAATGCAGGTGACAAATACTATCTGCGTGGCAGAAATGTCGTCGGATCACAGAGGTGAAAGTGATCAGCTGGGCCAAGAGAAACCAGGAAATCACTACAGAGTTCTCTTTCAGCTGTGCCTTAAAGGATGAACAGAATTTTGCACGGCATAAAAGTGGATACAAAGGTTTTAGGGTCGAGAAGTTTGCAGGCACAAAATCTGAAAGGTTAAAGAGTACATGCATCTTTCTCAGTGCAGGATTCGTCAGCCTAACTTGGCTCGTCTGAGGCATGTCATACGCAGTATAGGACAGTAAGACTAACAGCTGTTACGATAGCTACAACTTAATAAGCATTTTCTTCTACATCCTAGGAACTTGACATATTTCTCAAACCCGTGTTGAAACTTTAAGATGTCATTTAGGTGGATAACAAAGTTAGCTTTAGAGATGTTAAATAACTTGTCTGATGTCACCTAGCTGACATAGTTGAGCTAGGATTTCAGACCAGGCCTATCGGTATCTAAAACCTGAACTCCAAGTGGAGTTGAAATGAGGTCAGAATGGCCTTGAATGACACACTAAAGGGATTGGAGAAGTGCTGGAAGATTTTAAGCAGGAGACTGCCATGATCATACCAATAATTTAAAAAAGGAGCTTGGGTCATATTGCAAGGATCAGATAGAAACAAGGAAATTTGAGTTCAATCTGAAAACTACAAAGCTGTTTCACTAATCCAGGTAAGATTATCTCAGCTAGAAAAGAGACAGTGGGAATTTAAAATGGACAGATTGAGCTGACTTCCTGGAGTAAAATCAACTATACTTTATTTCAGTATGAATGACTTAGCAGATAGGGGAGAAAGGAAGAGTTGCATATTTCCCTTCATATTCTTGAAGATGCATCAAAGTTTGTGCTAGAATAATACAGACTCCCCTATACTACATTCATTTAAAAAGACTTCAGTTTTATTTTTGCAGGCTCAAGACATTTTCCTTCATGTTAGCTTTAGTGTCCTTTCTTTGCTTCTCTAGTGTTAGGGGATCAAATTAATTCACACATAAATACCAGGGATTTAATGTGTTAATCATTTGAAGGCTACTAAGAGGTTAAAAGAAGACTGCATCATGGAGGGCAAGTTCAAAGCAAAGACTAAAACATAGCATTTACTTATTTATTAAAATTTTCAGCATCAAAAGTGTTGTAAGCTGTTGGAATACAGATAATTAAGACACAGATACTACAGAGAGAAACTCACTGTCTTATGCCAGGTTCTCCAGAAGAGCAAAACCAGTGACGCTTACATACAAATATATACATTGTTGTTGTTAAGTGTTGATGCCTTCGTTCTGCCTCATAGCGACCCTGTGCACAATGGAGTGAAACATTGTCCAGTTCTGAACCGTGCTCACGATCATAGCCATATTTCAGCTTGCTGTTGCAGCCACTGTGCAAGTTCATCTTGGTGAAGGTCTTTCTCTTCATTGCTGACCCTTTACTCCACCAAGCATAGATGTCCTTCTATGTGAACTGCTCCCTCCTGATAAATGTCCAAAGAATGTGAAATGAAGTCTCGCCATCCTCACTTCTAAGGAGTATTCTGGCTATACTTCTGCTGAGACAGATTTGTTCATTCTTCTGGCAATCCATGGTACATTCAGTATTCTTAGCCAGTACCATAATTTGAATGTATCATTTCTTCTTTGACTATCTTATTATTTGTCTAGATTTTGTGTGCAAATACAGTGACTGAAAATACTATGGTTTGGTTTAGGCGCATCTTATTCTTCAAAGTGACATCTTTGTCTATATATATATACATGTGTTGGCTATGCATGTATATGTATATATATACATGTATATATGCACATACATGTATATATGTGTATGCATGCATATAAGCACATGCATATGCATTTAACTGTGTGTATATGTACACACACATGTATATATTTGTGTGTATGTGTGTGTGTGTGTGCTATCAAATTAATTCCACCTATAGGACAGAACTGTGCCATAGGGTTTCCAAAGAGGAGCAAGTAGACTAAAAGTGCTGAAATTTTGTTTAGCAGTTGAATTCTTAAGCACTGAACCACTAGTGCTCCATAAATATATAAAGATTTATTTCAAGGAATTGGCTCATTCAGCTGTGGGGGCTAGAAAGTCCCAAATTGTTGGGTCAGGCAGCAGGCTACGGGTTCACAGGGCTGTGGAAGCTGGCAAATGGAAAACCTTTAGATTAAGCATCAGGCTGAAGGCTTCTTACATCCTAAGAACTGGAGAACAAAGGAAGACAAGACAAATGCAAGATTGAGGTAGAGTGTGAGTTTTGCCAGAATATCTGTACATTCTGAATGTACTATGGACTTAGTGATAGAAATAATGCTGGAGATCACATGACAGCATTTTGCAAGACTATTGACTTCTTCATTACCTTTTTAACCAACACAAACAGTGACTACACAGGAATACACAGAAACAAAAACTGACTATATCCGTGGAAAAAGAAGATGGAAGGTCTCCATATCACCAGTCAGAACAAGACCAGGTATTAAATGGCTCATACGCAAATTCAAATTGAAACTGAAAAAAATTAGAACAAGTTCATAAGAGCCAAAGAATGACCTTGAGTTTATCCTTTCTGAGCTTAAAGACCATATCAAGAGTAGAGCTGATGTGTTGACTGTTAATGACCAAAGACCAGATGAATTGTGGAATGACATCGAAGACATCATCCATGAAGTGAGGAAGACGTCATTAAAAAGACAAGAAAAAAGGAAAGACCAAATTTTATGTCAGAAGAGACTCTGAAACTGCTCTCAAAAGTCGAGCAGCTAAAGCAAAAGGAAAGAATGGAGAAGTAAAAGGCCTAAATGGAAGATTTCAAAGGGCAGCTCAAGAAGAGAAAATGGAATATTATAAATATATGTGCAAAGAGCTGGAAATGGAACACCAGAACCTAAAAGCACATTCTGCATTTCTCAAACTGAAAGAACTGAAGAAAAAATTCAATCCTCAAGTTGCAATAGCGAAGGATTCTACAGCAAAAGTATTAAGCAACTCAAGGAACATCCAAAAAAGATGGAAAGAATACACAAAGTCATTGTACCATGAAGAACTGGTCGATGTTCAGCCACTTGAAGACATAGTGTATGAGCAGGAACTGATGGTTCCAAAGGAAGGAATCAAAGCTACATTGAAGGCATTGGCAAAAAACAAGGTGCCAGGAATTGATGAAAAATCAATTGAGATATTTCAACAAACAGATACAGTGCTGGAAGTGCTCACTCATTTATACCAAGAAGTTTGGAGGACAACTACCTGACCAACTGACTGGAAGAGATCCATATTTATGCCCATTCCAAGGAAAGGTGATTCAAGTGAATGCAGAAATTACTGAGCAATATCATTAGCATCCCATGCAAATCAAATTTTGTTCAAAATAATTCAAAAGCCACAGCAACAATATATTGACAAGATATTGCCAGAAATTCAGGCTGGATTCAGAAGAGGATGTGAAATCATGGATATCATTGGTGATGTCAGATGAATCTTGGCTGAAGGTAGAGAATATCAGGAAGATGTTTACCTGTGTTTCATTGACTGTGCAAAAGTATTTAACTGTGTGGATCATAATAAATTGCATAAAATGAGAATTCCAGAACACTTAATTGTGCTCTTGAGGAATCTATATATGGATTAAGAAGCAGTCATGCGAACAAAACAAGGAGACACTGCAGGGTTTAAAGTCAGGAAAGGTGTATGTCAATGTTGTAACCTTTCACCATACCTTTTCAATCTGTATGTCAAGGAAATAATTCAAGAAGCTGGATTATACAAAGAAGAACAAGGCATCAGGATAGGAGTACAACTCATTAACAACCTGTGTTATGCCTACGACACCATTTACTTGCTGGAAATGAAGAACAGCTGAAACACTTACTGTTGAAGATCAATGGCCAAAGCCTTCATTGTGGATTGTATTTCAACATCAAGGAAACAAGAACCTTCACAACTGGATCAGTAAGCACCACTGTCATAAATGGAGAAAGGATTGCAGCTTTCGAGGATTTCATTTTACTTGGGTCCACAATCAATGCCCATGGAAGTAGCAGTTAAGAAATCAAAAGATGCAGTGTATTGGGAAAATCTGCTGCAAAGAACCTCTTTCAAGTACTGCAAAATAAAGATGCCACCTTGAAGAGTAAAGTGCACTTGACCCAAGCCATGATATTCTCAATCATATCACATACATGCAAAAGCTGGACAGTGAACAAAGAAGATAAGAAGTGATGCATATGAATTGTGGTGTTGGAGAAGAATGTTGAATGTATTAAGGGCCGCCAAAAGAACAAACGGATCTGTTCTAGAAGAAGTACAACCAGAGTGCTCCTTGGAAGCAAAGATGGCAAGACTGTATCTTACATACTTTGGACATGCTGTCAGGTAGGATCAGTCCCTGGAGAAGGACACCATATGTCGTAGAGTGGAGAGTCAGCAAAAAAGAGGAAGACCTTTGATAAGATGGATTGACACTGTTATTGCTATAATGGGCTTAAGAATAAAAATGATTGTGGACATGGTGCAAGACTGGACTTGGATATAGAGTTGCTAGGATTTGGAACTGACTTGACGGTGCCTTACAACAACAGCATTGGATACAGGCCATGCCCCTAGAAAACTGTTGCTTTAACTGACTGGGTGTTTATGTCAGATCAAAAATGAAGGATGCTTACATGTCTGCCAAAACACGGCAAATCACAGCCTAGCCAAGTGGACACAACATTAACAATCACACCAAGGTTTTTTTCTGATGATTTAAACATTGTTAAACAGAATTGATTGGAAAGAGATCCCATAGTCTTTGAATCATATGTAATAAGCAGGAGGTGGACTATCCAAGGTTGGTGTTTAGAATTCCTCTAAATTCATGAAACCCTGTTTGTACTGCTTTCTTCTGGCTGTCTTCCTACAGACAGAATGTTCTTTCAGGTGTAATTTCATGACTTCACCAGAGATTCAGGGAGACCAAGAAAATGGTGCTATAATTTCTTCCGAAAGAAGTATATTTGGAAACAGCATAACCCTTTAGTGTGGTTCCCTGAGCAACAGAAGTGGCATCATCTGTGATTTTGTTGGAAATGAAAATTGTTGACCCTCACACCATACGTACTGGATCAGAATCTGCATGCTAACAACATACTCAGGTGATTTGTATTATGTACACTAAAGTTTGAGAAATGCTGCTTTAGTAGAACATGAAGACATTACTTGATTGGTTACTAGTTATCTAGTGCTGCTGTAATGAAAGTATCAAAAGTAGATGGCTTTAACAAAGAGCAAGTTATTTTTCATAATCTGTTGTTGCTGGGTGCCGTTGAGTCAGTTCTGACTCATAGTGACCACATGCACAACAGAATAAAACACGAACCCATCTTGTGCCATGTCCACAACCGTTTCTGTGTTTAAGCCAATCATTGCATGCACTGTGTCAATCCATCTGATGGAGAGTCTTCCTCTTTTTTTCCCAACCCTCCACTCTATCAAGCATGATGTCCTTCTCCAGGGACTGAACTTCCTGACAGCATGTCCAAAGTGTGTAAGACATAGTTTTGCCATCTGACCCAAGCTATGGTATTTTCAATCATATGCATGTAAAATCTGGACTATGAATAAGAAAGACAGAAGAAGAATTGATGCTTTTGAATTGTGGTGCTGGAGAAGAATGCTGACTGCCAAAAGAACAAATAGATCCATTTTGGAAGAAGTGTAACCAGAGTGCTCCTTGGAAGTAAAGATGGCAGGACTGTGTCTTACATACTTTGGTAATGTTGGAAAGAACGATCAGTCCCTGGAGAAGGACATCATGCTTGGTAAAGTCGAGGATCAGCAAAAAAGCTGAAGACACTTTATGAGATGGATTGACACAGTGGCTACAACAAGAGGCTTAGGCTTGAAAACAGCTGTGGATGTGACACAAGACCAGGCAGTGTTTCATTCCATTGTGCGTAGGGTCACTATGAGTTAGAACTGACTTAATGGCACCTAACAACATCAACATTTCAGTGGGCAAATCCGCTGCAAACATTGCTTTTTCAAGTGTTAAAAAACAAAGATGTCACACCAACTACCAAGATACATCTGACCCAAGCCATAATGTTTTCAGTTGCTTCATATGCAGATGAAAGCTAGACAATAAATAACGAAAAAGAAAAAACTGACGCATTTAAATTACAATGTTGGCAAAAAAAAAATTGAATATACTGTGTGCTACCAAAAGAATGAACAAATTCGTCTTGTAAGAAGTACAGCCAGAATGCTCCTTAGAAGCAATGCACATAAGAGTACCTCTCATGTGCTTTGAACATGTAATCAGGAGAAATCAGTCTCCACAGAAGGACAGCATGACCAGTGAAATAGAAGGCCAGTTAAAAAGAGAAAGATCCTTAACGATGTGTATCAGCACAGTGGCTGCAGCAGTGAGATCAAACATAACAATTGCAAGGAACGTGTAAGACTGGGTGGTGTTTCATTCTACTGTAAGAAGAGTCACTACAAGTTGAAACTGACTTAAAGGCATCTAACAACAGTAAGCTAAAATTAGCTCCATTTTGTTACTGTATCAACAAAAATGACACTTCTCGGATCCGACTCGACGGCACTTGGGTTGGCTTGTCAAAAGCTAAATATAAGGGGCCTCCTCTGTATTTCACAAAAAGATTGTGGTATGTCTTAGACTTCCTCATCCACACCAAAGAATCTTGTCTCAGATTTTACCCCTGTGTTGGACTGGTTGTCTCTACTATTGCAAAGTTCCTCAGTAACTCTCTCTGCATATAGTTTTTTTTTGTACAACTTGGCAAACAATCGGTGGAATAGTCTCACAAGCTATTGACTTTTAAAAGTTAGCTTTCTAAGCATAAGTGCCAAGATGGCAGATTAGACACACATCTCCTTAACTCTCTCTAAAAACTAAGACCTGGGTTGACAACTGAATAGAGTATTATGGATACCCAGTGCACCCTAAGATACAATGTAGGGTTGTCATATTAGACTACATGCCACTAAATGGGAAACTTCCTCTCTCTCACTGAGCCCCACTCCTGCTGACTTGCCACTTGCACAGACTGCAGGTATTGGTGCTTCTATTTTGTTTTTCTTGTTCCTGTTAGGTGGGCAATGGACAGGAAGAGATTGAAAAAGTCATCCAAAAACGACCAACCCAAATAAGTCTAGGCCTGGATGGCTTCACCACAGAATTCTACCAAGCTTTTAGAGAAGAGTTAACTCCAATACTACTGAGATTATTTCATGGTACAGAAATGGATGGAATACTCCCAAATTCGTGCTATGAAGACAGAATAACCCTGGTACCAAAGCCAGGGAAAGATCCAACAAAAAAGGAGAACTGCAGACCAACATCACTCGTGAACCTAGATGCAAAAATCTTCAACAAAATCTTTGCCGGTAGAATTCAACAGCATGTCAAAAAAATACTTCATCTCATACTAGGGATGCAAGGCTGGTTCAACATCAGAAAAGCAATTAATGTGATCAACCACACAAATTATACAAAAGATAAGAATTGTGTGATTTTTGTCAACTGATGCAGAAAAGACATCTGACAAAGTCCAACACCCATTCATGCTAAAAACTCAGCAAAATAGGAATAGACAGTAAATTCCTCAACACAATAAGAACTGTCAATGCAAAGCCAACAGCCTACATCATCCTGAATGGAGAGAAACTGAAAGAATTCCCTCAGAGAGTGGGAACTAGACAAGGATGATGCCTCTCTCCACTTCTGTTCAACATGGTACTAGAAGTTCTGGCCAGAACAATTAGACAACACAAAGAAATAAAGGACATCTGCATCAGCAAAGAAGAAGTAAAAAAATCTCCCTATTTGCAGATGATGTATATGCAGAGAATCCTAAAGAATCCATAAGTAAACTACTCAAACTAATAGTTCAGTGAAGTATCAGCATCTAAAATAAACATAAGTAAATCAGTAGGATTCCTTTATACCAGCAAAGAGATCATTAAAAAAGAAACCACCAAATCAGTACCATTTACTATAGCCCTCATGAAGACTAAATACTTGGGAATAAATCTAATTAGAGAAATAAGAGACCTATACAAAGAGAATTATAAGACCTTACTAGAGGAAACTAAGAAAGACTTACATAAATGGAGAAACCTACACTGCTCATGGATAGGAAGACTTAACATTGTGAAAATGTCTGTTTAGCCCAAAATGATCTCCATATACAGTGCAATCCTAATACAAATTCCAGTAACATTTTTTTTTTAATGAGATGGAGAAGCAAATCACCAACTTTGTTTGGAAAGAGATGGAACTCTGGATAAGCAAAGCACTACTGAAAAAGAGAAATACAGTGGGAGGCCACATGCTGCCTGACTTTAGGACCTATCACACTGCCATAGTAGTCAAAGCAGCCTGGTACTGGCCCAAAAAGTGACATACAGAGCAATGGAACAGAGTTGAGACCCCAGAGATGTCACCATCCTCTCGTGAACCGCTGATATATGACAAAGGCCTTAAGATTGTAAACTGGGGCAAAAACAGTCCCTTTAACAAATGCTGCTGGCAAAATTGGATATCCATCTGCAAAAAATTAAAACAAGGCTCTTATGTCACACCTTACACAAAAACCAACTCATATTGGATAAAAAAACCCAAACATCAAACCTAAAATGATAAAGATCATGAAGCAAAAATATGGAGTCAACAATGGAAGTTTTAAAACACAGCTTAGACAGACTTCAAAATTTGACAAACAAAGCATGATCGACAGAAAAGAAAATAAATAAATAGGAACTACTAATAATCAAACACTTTTGCTTATCTAGAAACTTAACCAGAAAAGTTAACAGGACGCCTACAGAGTGAGAAAAACATTTGACAAGTACATGTCTGACTGACGTCTGATCTCCATAACCTACAAAGTACTGCAAAATATCAACAAGGTAAAGGTAAATAACTCAATTAAGCAACGGGAAAGGAAATGGATAAACATTTCACTAAAGAGGATATCCAGGCAGCCAAAAGACACATGAAGAAATGCTAACAATCATTTGTCATTAAAGAAATCCAAATCAAAACTACAATGAGATGCCATCACACCCCTACAAGGTTGGTTGTAATCCAAAAAACCCAAAACAACAAATGTTGGAGAGGCTATGGAGAAATTGGAACTCTCATACACTGCCAGTGGGATTGCAAAATGGTACAGCCTCTTTGGAAAGTAAACTGGCACTTCCTTAAAAAGCTTGAAATACGTATACCATTTGATCCAGTAATCCCACTGCTTGAATTATATCCTACAGAATCAAGGGCAGTCACACAAACGGATACATGTATGCGAATGTTCATTGCAGCACAGTCCACGATAGCTGAAGATGGAATCTACCCAGATGCCCAACAACAAATAAATGGATAAACAAACTATGGTACATACACTCAGTGGAATACTACACAATGGTAAAGAACAGTGATGATTTCAGAAAGCATCTCATAACTTAGTTTCAACTGGAAAACATTCTGTTCAGTGAAATCACTCAGCGGCACAAGGACCAATATTGTATGATACCCCTACTACAAGGACTTACAAACAGGTTCACGTACAAAAGAGATTCTTTGATGGCTGCAATGTAAGGGAGGGAGGGAGAGGGCAGGTCACAGAGTAGATAGTTGATAGAAATTTGGTTGGGTGAAAACAGTGACAACACATAGTGGAAAGAAGATCAACTCAAGTGGATTTCAACATAAACTGAAAACTTCTAATCTTAACTCAATATTGCAAGGATAGAGTAGCAGGGGCAGGGGTCAGGGGAGTATGCTCTGAAAGGACTTTGAGGCCAACTGGCATAACTATCCTATTGCTAAGAGAGTCTTCTGCACCCCATACAGGTGAGTGGCATCAGAGTTCTTAAAAGCTAGCAAGCTGCCATCTGAGGTATACCAAAGGGTCCCAACTCAGCCAGAGCAGATGATCACCGAGGACAACAAAGGCACAAGGGGAAAAGAGCTCAGAAGACAGAAGGAAGCATGTGATTGGGTGACTGCATCAACATGTGGCTAGAAGAACCAGATGGTGCCCAGCCACCACCAAAGACAGCCATGATGAGGCCACAATGTTAAGTCCCAGTGGCAACATGAGAAAAAAAATGTGTGCACCTCAAGAACTCTTACTAAAAGACTGCAACTGATGGTCCAAAGGTCTGGGGGTTCCTCTGGGAGCTTGGCCCCTAGACCTGATGCCGCCCTTGACCAGAAAACATTACTGAGGTCAACTCCTCAGACATGAATGGATGGGACTTGTGGACATAGTGTGACCATATGATGTCTGTACCTTATGGTTCTGTGAATCTATAGGATGGTGTCTTACTGGCCTCTTTCTAGAAGGAAAAGGAGTTGGGGGGGATAGGAGATTGTTAAGAGGATATGACATGTATGGACCCAAAAGGAGGAGTGTGGTACCACTGGGCAAACAGGGCAGAAGCAGCTGCAGATAGGCAGGCATGCAAATTTAATTTGGATTGTATGTTTTCATTCAATCACATTAGAAAAAGAAAAAGAAATATCAAAAGAAAACCAAAAAAAGTTATCTTTCTAGATTTTTTTCAAGAAATGTTGACTGAACATCAATTTCTCACTATTTCTTGTCTCTGTTTTATCCAAAGATAGCTTCTGAACTTGGCTAAATTTATTCTCCCTGTTGGAGGCTTCTACATCTAGGGTTTCAGACACCCTTTCCAGCCTATTGTAACCCTACTGTCTAAATAAACTCTAGTTCTCGTTTAAGATCTGGTTGAAAGAATTTATTCGTCTTGAAAGCGTTCCTTACTGCTTACACTGCCTCTTACCTCTGTGTTCTCACAGCACTGTGCATAGCTGCACCTTCACACTCATCCCATGGACTGTCATCACCTGTGTTTGCCTGCCATTAGACTTTAGGCTCCTTGGGAATAAAAACCATGTGTCATTCATCTTTCTATTTATCAGTTCATAACGTGGTGTTGAGGAGTGAGTCAATAAATATTTACTGATTGAAAAGTTAGAGAATACTTATGAAGTCAAAACTGTAGTTTTGTGTGTTAAATATAAAGATTTATACCTAATACTCATTTTTTCATACACGTAGAGCTTATTAAAGTGATGTTTGTATAATATGTCTTGTGTTAAAAACTATCTGGTATTGACTGTTCTTCATTGTCATGCCATTATTTATATTGCAAGGTGTTTCTGAATGTAAGTTTTTCTATAATACAGAAAACAGACACAGACGATGTGGCCAACATCACATTGATTCACCAGGATACAAAACTGGGAAAGAATAAGTGAGACTGATCTAAATAATAAGTTTTGCTGTTGTTAGGTGCTGTTTAGTCAGTTCCCACTAATAGAAAACTATGCACAACAGAACAAAACACTGCCCTGTCGTGCGACATGCCCACAATTATTTTTATACTTAAGTCCATTGTTGCAGCCACTCTGTCAATCCATCTCCTTAAGGGTCTTCTTTTTTGTCACTGTACCATGCATGCTGTCCTCCAAGAACTGATTCCTCTTGACAACATGCCCAAAGTGTATAAGACACGGTCTCACCCTTTTTGCTTCCAAGGAACACTCTGGTTGTATGTCTTCCAGAATGGATCCATTTGTTCTTTTAGCAGTCCATGGACATTCAATATATATTTTTTTATTATTATGACTGCCAACACCACAATTCAAATGCATCAATTCTTATTCAGCCTTCTTTATTCATTGTTTGGCTTTCACATGCATGTGATGCAATTGAAAATACCTTGGCTTGGGTCAGGCACACCCAAGCCATCAAGGTGATGTCTTTGCTTTTCAAGACTTTAAAAAGGTCTTTTTGAGTAGATTTTCTCAATACAACACATCTTTTGACTACTTGACTACAAATAAAATGAAATCTTTGACAACCTTAATCTTTTCTCCATTTATCATAATGATGCTTACTGGTCCAGTTGTAAGGATTTTTATTTTCTTGGTTTCAAGGTGGAACACATACTAAAGGCTGAGGTCTTTTTTCTTCATCAGTATTTCAAGTCCTCTTCATTTTCAGCAAGCAAGCTTTTTGTCAGTTGTGTAACACAGGTTGTTAATGAGCCTCCTTGCAATCCTGATGGCTTGTTTTCCTTCGTACAGTCTTGTTTCTCACATTATTTGCTTGGCATGAAGATTGGAAAGGTATGGTGAAAGGATACAATCCTGACACACATCTTTCCTGACTTCATACCATAGCGGGTTGTCTTCTGTTAGCCCGGTATTTAAGCACAAATTCCTCATGAGCACCATTTAAGTGTTCTGGAATTTCCATTCTCTTCATTGTTGTCCATAATTTGTTTTGATCCACACAAATATTTTTGCATAATTAATGAAACACAGGTAAACGTCTGCCAGGTATTTGTTTCAGCCAATATCCATCCGACATCAGCAAGGATATCCCTTCCTCCTTGTCCTCTTCTGAATCTGGCTTGAATTTCCGGCAATTCGCTTATCAAGTACTGTCGCAGTCACTTTTGAACGATCTTGAGCAAAATTTTACTTGCATGTGACACTAATGATATTCTGCAATAATTTCTACATTCAGTTGGATCACCTTTCTTAGGAATAGGCATAATTATGAATCTTGTCTAGTTCGTTGGTCAGGTAGCTGTCTTTCAAATTTCTTCACATAGATTAGTGAGCACCCATTTGTTCAAATGTCTCAATTGATGTCCCATCAATTCCTGAAGTTTTGTTTTCACCAGTGCCTTCAATGCAGCTTCTACTTCTTCCTTCAGCAACATTGGATCCTGATCATATGTGACCTATTGAAAGGGTTGAACTTTGACCAATGCTTTCAGGTATAATGATTATGTGTATTCTTCCCATTTTCTTTTGATATTTCATGAGTTGTTTAATATGTCCCCTGTAGAATCCTTCACTACTGGAAGTCAAGTCTTGAATTTTCTCTTCAGTTCTTTCAGCTTGAGAAATGAAGAATATGTTCTTCCTTTTTGGTTTTCTCTCTTTAGTTTTTTGCACATGTCATTATAATCATTTCTTTGTCTTCTCAAGCTGCCCTTTGAAATCTTCATTTCTTCTGCTACATTGTTCTTTCCTTTTGCTTTAGCTATGCAACATTCAAGAACAAATTTCAGAGTCTCTTCTGACATCTAATTTTGTGGGTTTTTTTTGCCTGTCTCTCTAGTGACCTATTGCTTTCTTCACAGATGATGTCTTTGATATCATTCTACAACTTGTCCAGTCTTCGGTAGCTAGTGTTCAACACATCCAATCTGTTCTTAAAATCATCTCTAAACTCAGGTAGGGTATAGTCAAGGTTGCCCTTCGGCTCTCATGGTTCTAATTTTGTTCAGTTTCAGTTCGATCTTGCATACGAGCAGTGGATGATTCGTGCTGTAGTCACCACCTTCTCTTGTTCTGACTGCGACACTGAGTAGTCAATTTGATTCCTGTGCATTCCATCTGATAAGGTCCATGTATATTGTCACTATTCATTCTGGTGAAGAAAGTATAGTATAAATATCATACTATGTCATAGTACACATCAGGCCTCCAGTCTTCAACCATTGCTTAACCATTCCTTTTGTTTCTTTAAAAAGTAAAAGGAATAACATATGTATTTTTAGGGACCATTTAAGTTTATTTTGCTTGGTAAAAGTGGTCTGAGAAAAAGTAGAATGTGAAGAGCAGGAAATTACAGAAGGAGATATGTATTTATAAGAATTTTGGCATTAGCAGTCATTTTACAAAATGCATAGGAACATGGATAAAAATGGGTCACCAGACATTCTAAATTTTTGGAGAGTGTAAATACAAACTGATTAATTAATGATTTTCTTTCTTTATTGAACACTACCAAAACAAACAAACAAACAAAAAAAACATTGTCATTAATTTGAACCTGACTTACAACACTAGGGAGCAAAAATACATGTGACATGGTTCTTGCCTTCAAACACAACGAAGTGGGAGAATTTTGAGGTTAAAATATATATATCATTACCATGCTGTTGTTGTAGTTAGGGGCTGTTGAATCAAATCTGGCTCGTAGCGACCCTATGCACAACAGAGCGAAACACTGCCCACTGTAGTGCCATGTCCGTGGTTGTTTTTATGCTTAAGCTGATCGTTGCAGCCACTGTGTCCATCCATCTAGTCGAGGGTCTTCCTCTTTTTCACTGACCCTCCGCTGTACCAAGCATGATGTCTTTTTCCAGGGACTGATCCTTCCTGGCAACATCTATCAGACAAGGCAGGCTAGGAAGAAGGACACAGTAGTCTACTTCTGAAAAAAGTTAGCCAGGGAAATACTTATGAATAGCAGAATCATTATGATGGGCTCCCCCAGACCTTGATGGTATAGTAATTAAGACCTATGGTTACTAACCAAAAGATTGGCAGTTTGAAATCACTAGGAGCTCCTTGGAAACTTGTTGGGGCAGTTCTGCTATATCGTCTAGGGTTGCTATATGTCGGAATTGACTTGACAGCAGCAATTTTTTTTTTTGTGGCTCCCTCTAACTCCTTGATATTAGGACCTTTCTCTTCCATTCTAGATTCTAGCCCCTCCATGTAGTCCTTGCCAATAGACACCTGCCTTAGGCTAGATTCTCTAGAGGAGGGAATCCAGTAAAGCATATATATACACGTATATAGAGAAAGATTCACACCAGGGAACCAGGTCATGTGATTGTAGAGGCGGAAATGCGCCAAGTCCTGGGTCAGGATAGCGATCTCTCGTAATTTACACAGGCACAGAAGCTGGTGAACTGAAGATTGGCAGGTTGGAGATTAGAGCTCCCACTTACAGGCTCTGAAAGTGATCGAATCCCAAGATGCAAGCTCTACATCAAGGTTTCCCTGATTCACAGCTTCAGGGACTGATGAACCCAAGGGTGGCTGACAGGGGAACAGGAGTCTCACTCTCAGGAGGTGAAGAACAAAAAGTCCTAAGACTGAAAAGCAAGCTGCTAGCTGAAGTCCCAAGACTCAGAGCTCAGAAGACAAGAGAAGCAGCTGCTGGATCCCCCTAAAGCCAAAAAACTTTGGCAAGGTGAGGAGGAGGCAGGAGGTGAGAGATGTAGGCAGAAGGGACAATGACATACCACAGGGTCTGCCTCTATCTTTAAAACTCAGCAGATTCCATCACGAGGGTGATCACAACATTACATAACTGCTAAAACACTTCACAATCATAGCCCAGACAAGATGACACAAAATCTTAACCATCACAACATTTAACTCAGATTGCCCCTGTACTCGTCCATCAGCCATTTCTAATCTAATTTTTACTTTTATAGTCACTTGATTTCAGATTAACAATCTTTACTGACCCAAGAACGGCTTCCCAAAAAAGAGAAGACAAAGAACAATGAGAGGTGTAATGCGAGAAGTTGGAGAGATTCAGAACAGCAGCAGTGGAACTCAACTCATCATAGCTGGCTTTGTATGTCAGATGACAAGTCAAGAAATGCAGACTACATTTACAAGTTAGGAAATGCCCTTGGCAGGCAGCTGAGGAAAATGGAAATCTAGTCCTACAACTTCAAAGAACCAAGTTTTATCAATAGCCTGAATGAATATGGAAATGAATTCTTCTGTAAAGAATCTGATCTACAGTTGTATAAGGTAAAAAAATGTACGTTGTTTTAAGTGGTTGTTTGTAATAATTTGTTATGTTGACCGTGGAGACTAATAATACAAATCAGAATAAAAATAATTCCTACTTACCAAGATGCACCTCATGAAAAAGGTTTGTCAATCTGCTTCCAAACAAACAAAAAGTCAGCAATTAAAAACTCTGCAGAGTGCATTTCTACACTGACAGAACTGACTGGGCAAGAAGTGGTTTATAAAGATACATTGTTGGGTGCTATTTAGTTGTTTCTGACTCACAGTAACCTTATACGACAGAGTAGAACTGCCCTTACTTGGTTTTCTAGACTATAATTTTTTATTGTGATTAAGTAAAAGCTACAACCCAGGTAAATTTTCCATACCCTTTTCTCTGCAACTCTATCTGCTCTCCTCACCCTGTAACAGCACACTTTTCTTTGTCACTCTTTATTTCCAGTATCAACTCAGCCAACACTTATCACCTCCTCTCTACCCTCTCCTCTCCCCTCTAGAAAGAAACGAGTAGGACAGCCTCATTTATATACATATGTATACATATATATGTGTGTACATGTGCACGTGTGTGTGTGTGTGTGTGTGTGTGTATAAAACCATATGCATCACTCTGTGTCCCTAAGTCGAGATCATTCTTTGTCTGAAGTGTTGGCTTCAGTACTGGTTTCAAGTCTGGGCTAGCAGCAAATCTAGGGTCCATGTTCTCAGGGCACTCTCCAGGCGGCTGGACCACCAGTTCAGTTCTTTCAGGAGTTCCTGATCTGCACACCTCTTTTTCTCATTAGGCTGTAGTTTTTGTAGGATCATATCACCAGTTCTTTTCTCCTGAAGATTCACTGGTAGATTTGAACCCCCAACTTTTAGTTAGTAGACACTTGCTTAATTACTATACCATCAGAGTTCCTTATAAAGATACGGAGACAATTAAGTTTGCAAACTTGCCACTGTACACTTACATTGGCAGTACCATAATAACAACTTGGTAAAGTTTCATAACCTTGGTATATCAGTGTCTCACAACCGTGTTTGTGTCGACATGTGGAAGTGTCTTGCTGAGTGGCTTTCATTACTGTGGTTGTGTGTTTTTGTGTGCTGTCGAGAGAATGTCGGTAGAGCTGTAACAAATAACCATTAAATTTCTTGTTAAACTTGGCAAGAATGGAAGTGAAACCAGGGACCCGGTAGTCCAAGTTGACGGGGATAACGACATGACGAAAACGGCAGTGTACGAATGGCTTCCCTGTTTTTCTGAGAGGAGGGAAAGCATTCCCGATGGAGAGAGGTCACGGCAGCCCGTAATGAGCAGAACTGACGAAAACACTGCAAAACTTTGTACCAACTAGACAGTCAACCGAGTTTACTATTTGGCGCTGCTGAAAAAGCCTGCATGAAACAGATGCAAACGACCTGAACTTTTCACCAACAGCTCATGGCTCTTGCATCAAGACAATGCACGAGGTCATAGGGCAGTGTCTGTGAGGGAGTTTTTAGCTAAACAAATAACTGTGTTGCTACCCCCCCCACCTGATCTAGCCCCCAGTGACTTTTGTGTTCACCCAAAGATAAAGGAAATATTGAAAGGAAGATATTTTGATGACATTCAGGACATCAAGGGTAATACAAGGACAGCTCGGATGGCTGTTCCAGAAAAAAAGAGTTCCAGAACTGCTTTGAAGGGTGATCTAGACACTGACTCGATGCATAGCTTCCCAAGGGGAGTACTTTAAAGGTGACCTTAGTGACATTCAACATTGAGGTATGTAGCACTTTTTCTAGGATGAGTTCGTGAACTTAATTGTGCCAGCCAAATGTACTGCATCTGTTGTTTAGAAGCTTCTGAAAACCATTAACTGTTACTTTTGCTATTACACTGCAATATTTTTCTACTGTATCGGCAGAATCTTGTGTATTTTAAAAGTACTATCTGGACTACCCCTGGAGAAGGACACTGTGCTCAGTAAAGTTGTAGGTCATCGAAGGAGGTGAAGAACCACAACAAGATGGATTGACACAGTGGCTCAAATGCGGCAACGATTGTGAAAATGGAGAAAGACTGGGCAGGGTTTCATTCTGTAGTCAATGGAATTGGCATGGCTCGGAACCAACTTAACCGTACCTAACAACAGCAACGTTAACAGAGCTCTGTGGCATGTGGCCCTCTTCTGTATCCAAGGCCTGCTGCTCTGAGTTTCAGAAGGAAGACTGAATCCCAGACTACTTTCAAGACAGACTTCCAAGTCTGTGTGTCTTTTTGGGGATCCACCTCCTTTGTGATTGATCATGGAAACACAGTGAAGTCTAAATCTTTAGAGAAAAAAATACATGTTGTACTTATTACCACTCTGTCCCCATCAAAATGCAAAGGTCTTCAGAAACAGCTCAAATATAACTGTTTGTATTACTAAAGAGAATGCTTCACGCCGAAGTCCATGAACATCTGCATTCAGGATAATGATTGTCAGAGTTTCCCCCAGAGAACAATGGGATCAGTATTTTCCACCAACACATCAAAGTGCGATTCAGAGATCTAAGTAATAGACAGCCAGTGTAAATGCTCACTTCTCATTTTGCTGTCCAGGCTTCATTCTCCTTATTGAGGAAATTATATTCCACCCTTGCTCTGAGGGAGCAAGATGCTGTTCATGCCCAGTGTATGTCTCCGTGTGTTTTACCTACCATTTCTGTGTGAGAGAACCCAGTTCCCTGATGCCAGCAACTACATCTTTGTCTGAGGGATTTCATCTAGTGTTTCATCCGTCTGTGCACCTAGCTGGGCAGAAACACTAGGAAGTTCATTACTTTAGGAGTGTGTCTTAATCAATAACGATGAGTTAGTGTATAAATATTCCTGCTCTCTCAAGTAAGATAAATCAGTGTCCCCATAGAATTAGGCTCCAGTTGTCAACATTGGTGACTTGCTTGATCCCTACCACTTGATCTCTAACTTCTCTTCCCTTCCTCTCTGAATTTATTACTCTCTCACTGGTGTTCCCTGTGATTGCCTCCCAAATAAACACAACCTCTCTAATAGACTATTTGTACTGGAATCCTTGTTTCAGGATTTCTTCTGCTGGAAACCCAGACAAACCTTTCCCTACTCTCAGCAGATGGTGGCCACACTTACGGCTCCAAGGATGGAGCATGAGACACAGATGCCTAAGTCTGTCAGTGCGTTTCATCTCCCACCCTGTTCTTGCCCTGTGATTGTCTGAAAGATAAGGGCGTGAACCAGTAGAGTCAGTGACGGTAGACATTCCTCTGGAATTCAGTGAATAAACATTTTGAACATATATAGTTCTCCTGGTCTCGAGGTGACGCTGCCTGCAGTGAAAAGCAAAACAAATTTATGCACCACCTCTTCTATAATATTGCCATCTGTTTCAGAAGAATAGAGAGTATTGTCAGTTTAAAGTGAGAGTGATTGTCAACTTTCGTCAGTGCTCCAAGATATGAAAATGTCTTAAGTTTCAGGTATGCTGGCCAGCCTGGTTAATACGCTATTATTATAATAGTAAAAATAGCACGCAGCACCAACATAACCTTTCACCACAGTTTTCATTTCCAATTGCTTAGACTTAGAAGTTCTGGTTACAAACTACTATATTTCCAACACAGCACTGAGGATGACTTTCAGTTACACTCATATCCATCTCCTTGAAATGTCACAGCATAAATGAAGGAAACTACAGACATGTGGGGAAGATTAGTCCAAAGGACTTGACTAATGGACCACAGCTACTGTGGCTTCCACCGGGGTGACTCTAGGACAGCTAAATGGTGCTCAGCTACCTACCACCACTGACTGCTCTATCACAACAGAGGACCCTGGACAGATCTGGAGAAAAATGTAGAACAAAATTCTAGCTCTCACACACACACACACACAAAAAAAACCCCAGACTTACTGGCCTGACAGAGATACCGGTTTGCTCAGTAACGAAGTCACTATGGTGATTCACCCTTTAGCCGAAGGTAGACAGGCCCGTCCAACAAAATGAGACTAACTAGCACATCAGCCCAGGGACAAGGACTAGAAGGTAGAAAGGGACAAGAAAGCTGGTAATAGGGAACCCACAGTGAAGAAGGAAAAGTGTTGACGTGCCATGGGATTGTTAACCAACGTCATAAAACAATATGTGTATTAACTGTTTAGTGAAAAGTTAGTTTGTTGTATAAACCTTTACCAGAAGTGCAGTTTTAAAAAATCCTTAATTAGAAAACAATTTTTAAAATATTTCATGTACAAATGCCAAACATTGGAAAATATTGGCCAAGAAATGTAGGAGCTGATCCTTGAAACTATTTTACTGAACACAATTTTGGTTTAAAAAAAAAAGGTCAGATAAGTGAAACATTATGAAAACTTAAGCGATAAAGTGCCGATGGCATTCTAGAGTCTCTGACTTTCTACAACAGGAAATGTGTGCATTGTCAGATGAGTAGATTTAAGCAAGGCTGACTTAGTAAATTTCATGGAAAAGTCCCAGGTCCGAAGCTTCTAAAGTTGAGAAGCTCTCCTAAGGATAAAATTTGGACTCTACCACAGCAAGTGGTACCCATGAGCAATAAATGGACAGAGTGTTTGAAGAGACCAATAAAGTTGCCTGGGGGAATAACTACACCAACCAGGATTTTATAAGCACATTGAGAACAGACAGAAGTGGAGACAAAAAAATGAATATTAAAAGTCACACAGAGCTGCCAAAACAGAGTCTAAAAAGTTAAAGCCCAACTTATCATTTATTTATTAAAAATGTCAAGGACATCAAAACAGTTCTTTTATTTGCTTTTAAAGTTTGTTTGGAATAAGCAAAACATGAAAAGTGCGAATGTGGTATTCAGGGCTGAAATCTATTGACTGAAAAATGTCAGTGGCTTCGTTCTAGTTCTCCAATCTGTACCTATGTATCTTCATTTATAACTAGAGAGCCTGAAGGCAAAATGGTTAAGCACGCTGTTGGTCTGAACCCACCCAGTAGCTCTATAGGATGTGATTTGGTGTTCAGCTTGCAGTAAAGATTATAGCCAAGAAAATTATATGGACAATTTCTATCCTCTCATATGGGGTTGTTATAAATTGAAAGTGATTCAACCGCACCCATTAAGCATCTACAGCTATACCTATATTGATGTGTTCAGTACATTTAGCTAGATTGTGTCACATAACAAACAATTCCCAATTTTCTTTTCCTTCACTTATCATGTTGGTGAGCTCTGAACTTGTTTCTACTGTTCAGCTCTTGTTGCCTGTTTATCCCAGGAAGGTAGCTAAGGAGCAATCTCTATCTTGATCTTCCAGCACACAGAAAAGAGAAGAGATAGAACCATGCTATGTCATCCCAGGATATACCAAAAAGCAGAGCCTGAGACAAGCGGTTCTTTGCAGATGATGTTTAAAAATGACTGTCAGGAAAGGATTGAGATACAGAAGAAACAAAAAGAACAGGAGAAAAAAGCACTCAAACTCTCCATTAATCATCTAAGGCCTGCTGTGTACAACTGATATGGGATCTCGCCAGGCGTTCTTTATGGTTCCGTGAAGAATGAACCTCAGAATTGTCCTGCAAAAGACAAGAAAAGATTATTTATCAACTGTTCCAATTCCACCACTGGTCAAAGGTTGTTCATTGAGTGTTTATTTCCTCCAGTATCCAGGTTTGCATATTTATTAGAACGTCTGAGCAAGTTCCTGTGGGTTTGCATAGGTCAGCAGCAGACAAAGTAAGAGAAATGTGATGCAACTGAGGCTATGCACAGTCGTGTTATACCTGCGGGCACAACAGTGATGAAAGTAAAAAGCCAGTTAATTTTTATTTTGTGTAGATTTGTTCTGTTTTTTTTTCCAGTGTACAGTATATTTTGATAGCTTTTTCTTTTATGAATATACTATACAAATACATATATTTATTTTATGAACATGCTATATAAATACACATATTTTGACTTGGTGTTTGCTATGTAGCCATTTCTACCACTTCAGTCTTGAGTGTTATATTTATAGACACTTATTCCAGCTTGCAAAGCTCTTGATAACCATTTCCCATCCCCATAGTCTGTAGGTTCTGTTTTTAATCTTTTGGTGAAGTCTTTTGATGGGCATTAAGTGTTTAATTTTTAGAAGATCCCAGTTATCTTGTTTATTGCCTTGTATTTCTGTATTGTTAGTTATGGTTTGTAACCTCTAAATGACATGTATTTAAAAAAACATAAAATCCACTGCTGTGGAGTTGACTCCAACTCATAGTGACCCTGTAGAACACAGTAGAACTGCCCCTTACAGTTTCCAAGGAGTGCCTGGTGGATTGGAACTGCCAACATTTTGGTTAGCACTTAAACACTATGTCACCAGGGTCTCCAATACCATGTATTAGGGTCTCTAATACTGATCCTATTTTTCTTCTATGGTCTTTATAGTTTTTAGTTTTATATTTAGGTCTTTGATTCATTTTGAATTAGTTTTTGTGTATGGTGTGATGTTGTGTCCTGTTTAATTTTTTACAGATGGACATCCAGGTTTGCCAACACCATTTGTTAAATTTAATGGACTTTTAGTCCTTTGTGGGAGGACAGATGACTGCTCTTAATTCCTTTCCACTGGCCAATAGGTCTGTCCTTGTTCCAATATCAGGTTGTTTTGAGTATTGTAGCTGTACGTAGATTCTGAAGGTCTCTATAAGTTGGAATTTAAGGCAGGTATAACTTCCCTGTTGTGTTCACTGTTGTGTCTCTATTACCTGAACCAGAGCCTAAACCATAGCAAATGCACAGTGTTTACTGAAGGAGCCCACAGCACACAGGACACTGAGTGAGGTACTGAGATCTTTGCAATTTGAACTACATCCTCAGTATAACTTATCTCCCTCAAACTCTCCTCAGCTCACACATAAATTCCTTGAGGACAGGAACTCTCGTATGGGGTTTATACATTCTGAATTTCTTAAAATAATACTGTTTATGTTAACTGGTGATGGATAGATATAGATGTATGAAAGAGGAAGAGGGTGACATGAACACTACTTATTTGGCTTATCTGGCTGTGTAAGTATCCTGTTTCTCTCTTTGTGCTTGGTATTACATCCTTTTGGAAGAAATACTTTCCCTCAAAAGATGATCAAATTCTTACGTACAAGGTAGCTGTTGTTTGTTCAAGAGTACGTATGAGAGAAGTATATAAATACAAATCTGCGTGTAAACAGTAATATCAAAGATCACTGATAAATTTGCCATGTAAGATAACCCTACTATATGTTGCTTACCTTAACTGACCACTATATTAATGTTTCTCACTACCTGTATACTAGCAACTTGTAGTAAAAATTTTAAAAAAGGAAGACAGCTGAGAGCCTATTCAGTAAAAGTTGTCAGTTTTCCCCTCAGATTTTTGATAAAAAGCCACATACTGTCTTTGACTATTTTGAATTCATCTAAAAAGACTTTACCAAGTTGCCTGTTTCCTACAAGATCATGATAAAGCAGGAGAGCTACCCAGAAAATTTAGAGAACAACTTTTTCTTGCTGTCCTTCTGCATTGGTTTTGTTGAACTCATTCATCATTTAGTTACATGACAATAAGTTTTAAGTCAGAAAATATCTTTAGGACAACAATAATTCACTCTTACAGGTTATGATATTATGCATCTCATACTCACCGGAATAAGATCTCATTAGAGCAAAGAAGTAGAAATGCTTTGTAACATTTGAGGAGTCTTACCTGATATTCTTTACCTGTTTCTAGTTTGTTTCGTGTCTTGCCCATATAGTTAAAATGTTGCATTTCTTAACCTTGTTATACACTATGAATATTTTGTAATACATGTGTGAACATATATTGTATGTCTTAAATTCCTTGACTCTGTACCACCAACAATGATTCCCCTTCACATATTCATAGTAGAAAAGTCTTGCATATCCCACAGAATATTTCAGATGAGAAAATTAGATCCAGAAATGTTAACTCTTTTGCCAGTGACTACATACACACACTGACACATCCATATGTTGCTACTGGTTCAATAGCAGGAAAAAAAAAATAGTTCTTAATATAGTAGTAAAGTTAGGTAAAAATATTTATGCAAATCTCTAACAGGAAATATAGCACGTGAAACTGTCCTTTCAGTATCACAAGATTCAGTATCCAAAAGCAAAAACCACAGCTTAGAAGGGTGTTTCCTCCAAAAATATGTGAGGGAGAAAAAAAAAAGGAACGTATTAGGAGTTGACTGATTGGTTACCAAGGTCATAGGCCTGATTTTTAGTGAAAGTTTCTAGTTCCAAGAATGGCGTCTACATGCTTTCTCAGGTATGGTTGTCATTATTTTTAGCAAAAGAACCTTTTCACCCTTAGTCACGTCAAAGCACTAAGAATTCCATAAATCAATGCCAGACATGTTTTTATTCCTAAATGCTTGACCACATACATAGTTATGTCATGTAAATTTTATTACTTTGTTTATAGAATAAGGAATTAGAAGACTAGAAAGGCTTTTAAAAAACAAATTTGTTGTTTTTAAGCATTCTTTCCTGCTTGTCTCTAAATCCTGAGGTTTTTTTTTAGTCTGTGCAATGAAATTGGACTAGTCACTTTAATTTTTGTTGCTAGTCAGTTTCACTTCTCATATTTCTAGGAACAAAACCAGCTATACCATTTTTACTAAAAACATCACAGGAAATGCTTAAAACTCCAAACAGGACATGAAAAGCAAAAAACTTACTTTTATTTATCATAAAATTTGCATATTTAGAAAAAGAATAAATACTGTTGCCTTACTTCGAAAGTATGCTACATTTGTCCAGGAAATTCAGAGATATTTGAAATTACCTAGTCATCTCGGCTTCACGAGTGACAACATTTGGTTTTATTTGCTTCACAAGGCTGTCTGCTTTTGGTTCTGTGTAATTAGAATGCACAGATTTGACATCAAATGTGCTATGCTTCGTTACAAGGAAAAGAATTAGTGAAAATGTGCAAAAGGTTGGGTGCAATTTAGACTGAAGGCTTTGAGGAATGAAAAGAAGAAGCATGAACAAACCAAGAGATCAGCATACGAACTGATGTTTAACCAAACCAAACCAGTAGCAGTCAGGTTGATTCTGGCTCATGGCAACACCATGTGCTCAGTTTAAGGTTTGTAACGACACATTTTTCAGAAGAAGATGGTCAGGGCTTTCTTCTAAGGCACTTCTGGATGCACTCAAACTTCCAACCTTTTGTTAGCAGAATGGTGCAGAACAGTTGTCACTACACAAGGACTCCTGACTTCCAATGTTCTTACTTGCCATTGACTGATTTTTAGGGCTTAACAATTCTTAGGTTAATAAAGGAGGCCTGGTTACATAAATCAGATTGCAAAGCCCACACTAATAATACTTCCTTATTCTGCATCCAGATCAAATTATCTGTATGACACACAAATATACTTTTGACTTTGTATATACTGCCTTGGAGCCTGGTGATGGAGTGGTTAAGAATGTGGCTGCTAAGCAAAAAGCTGGCATTTCACCTCCATCAGCTAGCTGCTCCTTGGAACCCCCAGCAGGCCGTCATACTGTGTCCTACAGGGTCACTATGACTTGGAATATCAGCTCAATGGCAAAGAGTTTTTCTTTCTTTCTTTCTTTTTTGACATTCTGTTTAATAGTTACACAAACTCATTATTTAGCCTAAATTGACTGGCTACAAATTAATTGGCCAACAGAGCTGATTGAACTGACCAGAGCGTTGAAATACGTATTAGATGAATAAAAAGAACAGCCAGATAAAAACTAAGATCTGCTAAGGTCACTAGTTCACGCTTCAACTCGTTCATATCCTCAAGGTTTTTTGTTATGGATACAAGTCATAGCTTTCTGTAAAAGGCTCTAGATTTATAGCACCCAAATGTAAAATTTACCCAGAAGCAGATAATGGAGTTATAAAACAGAGCAAGTATTTTATATTAAAAATATTTTGACCTCTAAATGATATAATATAGCATATTATAGTAAATACTGCAATGTCTGGAGCTGTTTTCCAAATCAAAGTTGTAAGCAAATTCTTCTTTGTTCTAAAATTTGAAATTTAGCTGAATGCTTTTGCATAGTCAATAAAATGCAGGTAAACATCTTTCTGGTATTTTCTATTTTCAGGTAGGATCCATTTGATATCAGAAATGGTTCCACATTGTCTTCTGAATCTGAGTTGAATTCCAGAGCACTTAAGTGGGCTCATGAGGAACCCATAGGCACAGTTTTTCAAAGAGAACAAGGGTGTGGTATAAAATTAGGGAAACCGTGTGTTAGGATTGTATCCTTTCACCATACTTATCGCATGCTGAGCAAATAATCTAAGAAGCTGGACTGCATGAAGAAGAACATGGCATCAGGACTGAAGGGAGAGTCATTAACAACCTGCATTATGCAGATGACACCACTTAAAGTGACGAGGTCTTGAAGCACCCACTAATGTAGACCAAAGACTATAGCCTCACTACAAAGAAAACAAAATTCCTCACAGCTCTGCCAATAAACAGCATCATAAGAAATGCAGAAAAGATTGAAGCTGTCAAATATTTCATTTTACTTAGACTCACCATCAGTTCACGGAAGCAGCCGTCAAGAAATTGAATGATACATTTTGTTGGACAATTCTTCTGCAAGAAGCCTCTTTGAAGTGTTAAAAGCAAAGAAGCCACTTTGAAGACTGTGGTGCACCTGACCCAAGCTACGATGTTTTTAATCTCCTCGTACGCATGAGTAAGGTAGGCAGTGACAATGGAGCTTCACGCTCCATTGATCTCTTTGAATTATCATGTTGGCAAAGAATATTGAAGATACTATGGACTGCCAAAAGGATGAACAAATCTGTCTTGGATAAAGTACAGCCAGAATGCTCCTCAGAAGCAAAGATGGTGAGATTCTGTCTCACAAACCCAGTGTGTGTCATCAGGAGGATTGATCCTTGGAGAGGGTCAGCAAGAGGAAGAACCTCAAGGAGATGGACGGACACAGCTGCAGCAACAATGAGCTCAAGCACCGCATCCAAGCATAGTAACAATTATGAGGGTGGCACAGGACCAGTCAACGTTTTCTTCTGTTGTATACAAGATCATTATGTGTCAAAACTGACTCAGTAGCACTGAACAACAGCAGGCAGAAGTGGAGTTGTCCCATAGCATTTCCAAGAAGCAGCTGGTAGATTCCAACTGCCAACCTGCTGGTTAGCCGTTGAGCTCTTAACCACTGTGCTACCAGGGCTCTGGGTGATATCGAGCATATGTAAAACAGACAAGTATTCCAAACTGTTGAGGCTGTCACTCAAGCTGGGGAATTCTACCTCAAACCTAGCAGAAAATCAAGACTGTATTGGTTAGACCAGACTGAAGAGAGCAAGATAATCTTAGTGCACAGTAGTCTAAACAATGTAAGCAGGCAGGCAGAGTCGTTTCAGATGGGATAACGGAGGGCAGAAAGATGAATTTTAAAAAAATAACACTCAGTGGGTAGCCATTTAATTCTCTATTCTTTTTGTCTTATTCTTAGAATAGTTTTTAAAACAATTACATTTACTTGTTTTATATATATATATATCTAAAGCTCATTGTAGAATCTTACAACCTAAACAGAAAAAAAAAAATCCCTAGAACTTCAACTTCCAGAGAAAAACAGTATTTTTGTGTTTAGCCTTCTCTTAAACATAATGTATTTATATACTTTAAAATGAATCGGATCCGACTCGATGGCACTTGGCTGACTATACTTTAAAAACCTATTTGGGAAGTTTTACAATGTGCTCTTTCATATAATGTATTATGAATGTTCCCCATGCCTTTAAATGTCCTTGTAAAATGTGATATTTTAAAAAAAAATTACCATGATTATTTACCCCTTTGTTGAACTGGTGGGTTCCAATCTCTGACCTTGCGGGTTACCCACTGCAAGACCAGCCTCCTTCTTGTGAACAGAGAACGATTTATTTAGACAATTCATCCTTGATGGGAGTTTTAGTTGTTCTACTATTTCTTTTTTTTGTAGTTATAAATAATGCTTTTGTTTAAAAGTATTTCTGTATCAGATTACTGAAGTTAAAGTGTATGTGATTTTTAGGGACTTTAAAAATGTTAGTGAATATCTTCCAGAAAGTTTGTACCAACATGGATCTATACTAGAATGATGTAGAAGTATGTAGAGGGTTGCCAATGAAGTTGGCAAACTCATCCCAGAAAAGCTGCTACGTACCTTATTGCCGAGTATCACTAACGTCACCTTGCAAATACTCCCCTTGGGAAGCTATGTACCGAAGCCAGCGCCTAGTCCACCTTTCAAAGCAGTTTTGGAAATCTTTTTCTGGAATGGCCATCAAGCTGTCATTTTGTTAGCCTTGATGTCCTGAATGTCATCAAAATGTCTTCCTTCAAATATTTCCCTTACGTTCAGGTAAGGAAAAAAGTCACTGGGGCCAGATCAGATGAGCAAGGAGGGTATTTCCAATATAGATATTTCGTTACTGGCTAGAAACTCCGTCACAGACAACTGTATAATTAAGTTCGCGAACTTGCCAACTTGCCACCATGTGCAATGGTCACCCTAGAAAGTTTAGAAATTGCGCTGAAGGGTGGACTAGGCACTGGCGTTGGTGAATACCTTCCAAAGGGAAGTACTTCAAAGGAGACCATAGCGATATTCAACAGTGAGGTATGTAGCACTTAGAGCAATTAAGTTCGCGGACTTAATTGTCCGACTTCTTATTTCTTCACCTTCGTGGAAACATCAGATATTTAAAAAAAAAAAAAAAAACTTTGCTTATTCAATAGGGAAATGTAGTATCATATAGCTGTTTTAATTTGCATTACTTTAATTTGCAGATTATTTAAATATAAATCTTCCTTGAATATTTACATTTTCCCTCTGCCAGTTCTTTTTTCTTTGCCTGTTTCTTAAATGGGATTTTTCTGTTTTCCATATTTATCTAAACTTTTTGTCATTTGATTGAAAATACTTTTTCCAGTTTTTATATTTTTTTTAATTTTTGAAAGTGTCTCTGTTAATGTAGTCAAATCTATCAAATTTGTCCTTTGTTTCTTCTTCTTTTGTATGTAGTAAGTTCTTCCTCATGAAAATGATAAGGAATATAAGTGATGTTCATTATATTTTACTTTCAAACTTAATGGATATATATTTTTTGACATTTAATGCTGTTATCCATCAAGAATTTATTTTGACATGTAGTTGGAAGTATAGATTTAGCTTTAATCCCAACATTTTTTTCAAATAATTAACCTATTCTTCAAGCTTAATTTACTGATTCATCAGCCCTTTCCTTTCAGATCTTAAATGCCACTTCTTATCATGTATTATAATATTAATTATATATATACATAAAAATTATCCTCCAAGATGTATCTATTCTTAAGCTAGTACCACATTGCTTTAATTATTTTGTCATCCTATGCTTTCATACCTGCTAGAGAATTTTTTTTTTAATTGTCCTTGAAAAATTTCTAAGCTAGTTCATTGTTACCCTGAGGACTAAAGTGCAGGTGATCCAAGCCACGGTATTTTCAGTAGCGTCATATGTGTAATAAAATTAGACAACCAATAAGGAAGACTGAAAAAAAATTGATTCATTTGAATTGTGCTGTTGGTAAAGAGTATTGAATATACCACTGTCATGGATTGAACCGTGTCCGCCCCAAAATCCTATACGGTCGCTGTGAGTAGAATCAACCTGAAGGCAACAAAAGTTTAGTAAGGAAAAGAGAGAGAAAGGAGAGCAAGGGTCAGAGGAGATGACAGAAGTAGAGATCAGAGAGTAAAAGGATTTGAAAACGCTGCACTTCTGGCTTTGAAGATACAAAGGGGACAAAAGCCAAAGAGTACAGGATACCACTAGAGCCCCCAAAAAAGAATCCAGCCTTGTTAACACTTCCATTTTAGACCAAGAAATTCCTGACTCCCAGAACTATAAGAAAATAACTTTATATTGGTTTCACCTACTAAATTTGTGGTAATTTATTACATCAATAACAGGAAACTAATACAAAGCATAATTGACTTCATGATACTAAGCTTTTCTTTGAAGAATATGATGTGCCACATTGTTTTGATTCATATTTTATGTTCTTAAATTTGAGTTTTTCTTTGTAATGTGAGTATTCTTCCATAAAGTTAATTTAGATTCAATGACTGTTGTTAATAATGGGCTCTCTTATCAGCATATTATATACAGATATTTATTATATATAGGAATGCTACTGCTGTATTGTTACTCTATTTTTCCCCAAATGATACATCTTTGTTTCACACATATACATCTATCTTTTTTTAATTCCTATTTTATTTATATTAATTCCTGATTTTTGCTTTCCTTAGGTTTATTTCAAGCTTCTTTCTGTGTTTCTAAATAAGCAGAACTGACAATATCAAGTACTGAGTGTCCTATTTGTCTTTTTTCTCATTTAATATTGAAAACATTTGATGTTATGATATGCTTCTGACTGCTTCTACCATGTCTCATTTTAATTAAACTTTCCTGCAATAAATAGTTTTAATTGACATTAATTTAGTTTTACTAAGAAATTATTTAGAGAGTATTTTTTTGTTGATATTGTCTTAAAGTTCCTTTTATTTGCTTCTACTGTATTGCGGTATAAAAGAGACCTACGTGATTCAAATTTTTGAAAATGATTGAAAATTTTTGTCATCTAATATTTCATCTATTTTTAAGTATTCCAAGCATCTTAAATAGATGATTTCTTAGTGTGATAATTATTAAGTACACTATTTTAAGTAAATAAGATAGCATCATGTCACTTCCATCTTATCCTTTGGTTTTTGTTTATACTTCTTCAGGGACATTCTCCCTCTTCTTTTGCATCTATCCAACTTGGACTCAATTTTGAAAGCTTAATCAAAACCACAGAATCCTCAGTGAAGCCTTCTCTGATCAGTTCAATTCACATTGGTAGTTCTGTTTGATAACTGGAAATAGTCAATGTCCTACATTATACTTTCTCTTTTCCTTATAATTTGTAAACATACAGAAAAGGAGTAGAAAGATTTTGATAGCTGCAAATTACACACATGCAACCGCCAAATTTAGTAACTGACTTATTTTGTCTTTTATTTTTGATAAATGATTTCACAATAAATCATAGATATGTTGACACTTTATCCCTTAGCACCTTGGCCTACATTTATTCATGATAAATGCAAGAATGATACTTTCCTACATATTATCTTCATACCTATGAAAATTAAAAATATTTCTAGAATCTAAAATCAAATCTGTACTAAAATTTGCACAATTTCTCCAAACAATAATTAAAAATAACTTGTCTGTTGCACCAGAAATTCAAGTATTCACGCTCTGCATTTGTTGTTATGCTGCTTTGGACTTTTTTTTTGTCTTGAAAAGTGACTTTTCTTTTTAATCTTTTAGAAGATACTCAGCCAAAAACCCTAAATAATGTCTCACAGTCTGGATTACATATATGAATTACTTTTCATCCTGCCCCGTATAGTCCTTTTTATATTTTCTGCAAAATCATCTTCTGTTAGAGCCTTGCTTTACTCCTCTTTGTATTTTCTACTGAACTGTTTATCACTTGATCTACTTTGTTTTCAGTTGTTAAACCTATCTCTTGAGTTGCTTCTCTCGGCTGTCCAATTTTTTAGTTCTAGAATTTTTACTTGATATTGTGTTATAGAACTATTTCTCAAATAAAGTTCTTTATCTTGTAAGAATTCTAGAAGTCACAGTTATTTAAAAATAGCTGTCTGGTAATCCTGGTTTTTAGGTCACCCATAGAGGTATTTCTTTCTCCTTTTTTCCTTTTTGTTGTTGTATTGTATTTTCATCCATTTGTTTTTAAATTGGTCCTTTTGTGTGGAAGGTAATATGCTGAATATCACATATTGCGTATAAAACATGCGAAGTCTCTAGATGATGTTATTTTTGTTTACATAATCAAGTAGAGTAGACTAGATTTTCCTGTAAACTAAGGATAGGTAGCCTCAGTGAAATCAGGGAACAATCTCACTTAACGTTGGGTTCCAATTTTTGTAAGACTTAGTCCACTGCTGGGTAATCTACACTCCTACAGTTTGTTTGTTAAGTTTTCTTAGTGAGAATTTTAAGTGCTTACTAGGCCCGTTTTGCCTCAGAATGTCCTGAGCTTTAACTTTTCTCTGTTGAATAAGATTCATATGCAAAAATTATATATTTTAAAAGACGCTCTAGGCTTGGTGCTTAGTCTCTTGACTGCAGAGTTTAAGAATCTGGCAAATTTCTTAATGGAAAAACAATTGTTGAAGGTAGGTTCATGTGTCTGATTTTCACTTTTCACTCAGATCTTTGATTCCTCATATCTTGATTACCTTAGATGCAGTGAACACCGGCTTGTTTTTGTAGATATTATTTGTAGTTCTACTGGCTTCTCTGCTTTTTATCAGCCACAACTTTTTGCTAGATTTTTTAGTCTCTCACCCTTGTCCTCCCAGTCAACATGTCACTGCAAGAGGAAAAGAGGCAAACAGAATGTTGAATTCATGTCATTCAGCATGCCTTGTATATGGGACTTTGGCCTTCCAAATTTTGGCTGTCTTGGAAGCTTTGAAGTTCCTGAATTTGTACATTTTTAAAAAAAGTTTATCTTTGTGGGATCATTGGTCTACTATAAGACATTCCATTATAACTGGAAGCAAAGGTTAGGTCACATTTTCTTAGGGCAATCTCCCTTAGTATAGCAGAAAATGAGGTATTAAGAGCTAGGAAGTTTCTGATTTTATATCTTACAAGTCCCTCTGTTAATAATCATACCTTAAGAGCTTGTTGTTTGAGCACTGTGATGTTATAAGTTCTGTCGCTAACAAAGTATAGCATCAAACATATGTCTCAATTTCTGTAATATCACATGTTGCTGCAAAGTCTAAACCAGGGAAGAATCTGGAAATGAAGTATTGTTACAATGAGGACTTAACCTGCTAATTAGAAAGGAAAAACTGAGTCTTTGCAAGTAAGCATTCTCTTATCTGTCACCTTATGCGTAGTCAGTTAGTATTACTGATAGTGAAATAACTGAAATTACATGACTCCTGAGATCACATATGTTACCAAATATGTTGAAGTGGAATCTAATCAATCATTTTAAACTATTTTTCCTTTTATGTAAAATTCAAGCTGTGGATAAACACTTTAAATTATAGTGTGGGGTACCAATCAGGCATATCTATTATTAAGTGTTCTTGGTTTAGTGTCTTCAAAAAGATTAAAAAGAAAAGTCACTTTTCAAGACTCCACCTCCCCAAAAAAGAAGTTTAGAGACACATAAAAACCAAGTACAAAGGATGAAATTATCTGCTTCAACAAAATAAGTTATTTGATTATCATTTGGGACAATTGTGCAAATTTTAATTTTAAAATAGACTTGATTTTTATAGTCTAGAAATATTTTTAATTTTCATAGGTATGTTGGAGAAGATCATTCTTGCATTTATTATCAAAATATGTATGCTAATGTGCTAAGGGGTATAGTGTCAATTTATCTGTAATTTATTTTGAAATCACTTAACAAATTTAAAATAAAAGACAGAATATGTCAGTTACTGAATCTGGGTGGTGAGTACCAAACTATTCCTATTCCTTTTCTGTATGTTTAAAAGTTGGAAAAATCATAATGTAAACCAAAAACAAACAAACAAACAAACTCATCTCCATTGAGTTGATTCTGACTCTTAAGAACTCTGTGGGACAGAGTAGAACTGCACCAAGGAGTGCCTGGCGGATTGGAACTGCCGACATTTTAGTTAGCAGCTGTGGCACTTCACCGCTGACTCTTATCATTTATCAAAAATTATCAACATGAACTGAACTGATCAGTGAATGCTTTGTTAAGGATTTTGTGGCTTTGACTGAGCTTTCAAAATTGGGTCAAATTTGGGTAAATGGAAAAGAAGAGAAAGGAAATGCCTGAAGGCGAACTAACAGAAACACCAAGAGAACAAGGTGGAAGTGACAGCCTCACTCCCTGAGTTCTCTTCTGAGAGTGACAGAGCTGGATGTCTGATACTTAAACCGTGCTTGATTACACTACAGGTGGAAACCCTGGTGGCACAGTGGGTTAAATGTTGTCTGTGAGCCAAAAGGTCAGCAGTTCAAATCCACCAGGCACTACTTGGAAACTCTCTGGGGCAGTTCTGCTCAGACCTGTGAGGTCGCTGCGAGTCAGACCCCACTGGCCGGCAGCGGGTTTGGATTTTAGGGGTATGCTACAGTAGTATCAACCTCTCTCCGCCAAATTAGTGGTTCAGTGTTTATTGAGAGATTTTGAAGAAGTTTGTTTAAATCTCTTTCAGTCCTGTGAGACATCCACTACTTAGCAGTTTACCAACTTTCCACTTTAAGAGTCAGTGCATTTCATCACTCAGAAAGCTGTTTATTATTTGTAGAGTCACATAGGCAAAATACACTACCTACATGTTCATCATTGCATTTGATAAACTCTGGAAATACTCAAGAATCAAAATGCTACAAATTTGTTAATACAATCAAAGCGAGGAGCTGTCACTTCAGGATCTCATTTCTTTTTCCTCACTAAAATAAGTTTTCTCAGTGAAACTTCTTGTTGCTCAATCATACTACCCGTGGCCCTTCCTGACTCCCTTGCCAACTTCTTCTGTATCCCAGATACAAATAGTCATAATAATAGCTCTGCACTCAGTCTCTTGCCTTCAGAATAATAGCAACACCTAGCACTTACGCTGTATTTGGTTTTCCATTTTCAAAGTGCTCTTTGCAATCAGTGACTAGCTGAGCTCCCTTACCCATGAAATTTACTTCTTGATGACAGAAGGAACAAGTTCTTGGCATCTAGCTATGCCCACTATTGCTACTATGGAGCAGGGTGAAAATCAGGTCTGTGGATGGAGGAGGAAGTTAGGGGTCAGGAGATTCTTGTCCTATTTTTGACTCTGCGCTTGACTTATGCACATCTTGGTTTAAAAGAGAGACAATTGCTCACTGTAAATTTCACTGCCTGTAGGAGAAGGGAAATGGAATTCACATGAAGAATGAGAAGCCCGTCTTAGCCACAGACAGGATGCCCTAAAATTTGGAATAGGATTTTTGGTAAGGAACATCATTGCCAACAGTGAAATTTATGGAAATTATCCCTTCTTGACATGGTATTTCATATTAAAAAATTACTTAAATTTCCAAAACTAGTGAATAAAACAGTTCTCACTGTGTTTACTTTGTATATTCTCTCGCCTCACTGTAAGCCAAAAGACATAAAGCTGGTAGACATAAAGCTGGACCCAGGGTTTCTCTAAGTCTCAGTCATCATGGTATCATTCAATGATTATAAAAAATAATTACTGAAAATTTCTAGCAACATGCATGATATGATACTTGCTGACGGAACTGACAGTTTCCCTCATCTAATTTTAGTGCTTCCCTCCCACCCCCATCTTTATCGCAAGGGGTAGGTTAAATTGTAACAGAGGAGATCAAGACACAGCAGAAGAATAACATGTAATGGCTATTAAGGACAATAATTCAGAAGAAGGCACAGATGTTTTGATCACCCAATTAACATCTATCTCGCTTTTTAGTTACAGATGTTATTAGAATAACAGCAATTGTCCTCAGTAGAATTTCTGCATCTCAGTTTGTCTCAGTTTCTCTCTCGCATACATAGCAAAATGTCTCAGGCAAATATATTAGTTGAACATGGTCTACTGCAAAAGCGTAGATGCTCAGTGTTACAGACATTGACATTTACTTGTTTTCTCATAAAAATGAAGGCGACGATTTTTCTAAAGCAGATGAAGAAAGTAGTAGCCTTTAAGAAATTCTGAAGAGAAAATGTGAAATTAGTTACAGAACAGAGAAGTAAATCAGTGGTTTTTCATTGGCCAGAGAACACAATCGCATAAACCCATGAAAGGTGGCTTCTGTCTGTTTTCTACCTTACTGCACTAGGGAAAGGCTAGTTGTTTTATAACAAGTGGCCCTGATACATGTGGTCAACTTACATTCAAATCCCATCTAGAAGAATGATTTTTAAGTGCAGCCAAGGTCAATTAGTGAATTTAACAGTTTTCTACAGTGGTAGCTCCCTTATTCCTCTCTCTCTTTTTTTACTTCCCTTGAAAAACTGACTGTTGTCAAGTTGATTCTGACTCACAGTGACCCTACAGGTAAGAGGAGAACTGCCCCATGGAGTTCCCAAGGAGCGCTTGGTGCATTTGAACTACTGCCCTTTTGACTAGCAGATGCAGTGCTTAACCACAGCACCACCACAGTTTCCTTCCTCTTAGGTGATATTTGGTGTGAAATAGAATATTCAGATTAAAACTGATTAATTTTGACAGAGAGCCAAATGTTTCACTTATCTAAATATTTAATAATACATGGGCTACCAAAATGCATGTATGTATATATATACAGATGCATATATATGTATGTGTGCATGTATATATGTATATATGTATATATATATATATATACGTATATGTATTATTTCCAAGTTTGAAACTGCTCAAGTATTCAGCTCATGTTCAGACGGGGTGAAGGAAGAGACACCAGTGTCCTTTGTTTCCATCCACTTTAATGGTTTTGATGGTTATTCACAATATGATGCTTTTGTTCTAATCAGTGATCACACTTGAGAGACTTTTCCTTTGTGTCTGTCTGTCTATCCTCGGTCTACCCTGTATTTATTTATTTTTACCTACTTTGAAGCCCAAAATGGAGAGTGCTGACTATGTTTCCCTCTGAACAGAAAATGCCAGTCTTTTTTTACCTTTCTTGTGTCTCCTATAATATTGATAAAACTTAGTAAACTATACTTAGTTTATAATTTAGGAAAATAGACTGTTGTTCAATCTTGTGATTCAATGGTAGAAGTAGAAAATTAGGCCCAAACTTCTGGCTTTTCTTAGCATTTCTTGATAATTTTGGGGGGAGAGTTCTTCAACAATATTATACAGTCATACTCTTTTTAAAATTACTGTTTGTGTCAGAGATTCCTTAGTTTAATTAGATAAGATAAAGAAAATCCTGCCAGCAATGGAAAGAAAGCCAATACAAGAACACTTTCATTTGGTATGACAAGCTACAATAATGATTACCACTCCAGGTTCTCTTGGTTTTGCTCATGCTTTCACTATTTGGGTACTTTTTAAACCAAAAACGTAGATGTTAATGCGGAATAAATTTACTCATCTTTATTAACTTTAAATTCTTGATATTGCTTGCCTCCTATAACATAATTTTAAAAGCTTCAGTGTTATACTGTTGAAATTGTTTTGAAAGCAAAAAAAAGCTTTTTCTTCAAAACACACAGGTTCATCAATGACTTGGGTTCTCATGCTCTTTCTCTGTATCTTAGCATCTTCTAGAACCTGGGTGGTTCTCCAGATTCCCACGCATCTGCACTGACAGCAACTCCAGCCAGGCTTCCCCTGGACTTGCATGGACCACGACCACAGTCAGTGCACCATCATAGCCGTCACAGTGAACATTGTGCTCTGGGAGCCTGGCTTGAGAGATCATTAAACCTTTCAAGCATAAGGTAACTACTAAGCCTTGAAATAAGTTGCTCGTCTTATGAACACTCAAGAAGCGATGTTTAATGTATATTTTTTAAAGAAATCATTCTTCCCAGGGTTGGTGAGGACTGTGAACTCAGCACCTGTTGTCGCCCAGGCCTGGGAGAGGTGGAAAATGCTCAAGAAGAGATCAAACTTGGTGATTCATATTCAGGTATCAGTCCTTCTACCTTCAAACTAGTGAGAACATCATCCATAGAAACTAATCCATAACATGGGCCAGGAAAAAAGAAAAAACAAAAACCACCAAAACCTGCATTTATTCCCATATCTGCGAAAATGTGATATTAGAAAAAGGTAGCTGTCTCATCTTCATGTATTTCTAATGGACACAGGCTTTTCCATTAGGAATTGGGAGAAATTACTTTGATCAAGTTTCAAAAAATAACACTTGATGATTACTAATTAAAAATAATAAACAGTAACAGTAATAAGGCTTGATATTTGAAAATGGGAGAAGCTAGTAAGAAAATTTAATTTTAATGAACAGGATTATAAATATCATTTACTGCTACCATATGTATAGAGATTTTATATTTCCTCTTTTACCTACTCTTTAAGAGGATTTGAGTCTCAGCTCTGTCACTGACTAGCTGTGTAACCTGGACAATGGTTAACCTCTCTGTTGCCTAATTATGCTAACTGTCTTATAGGGTTGTTGTGAGAACTGATGAGCCAAAGCCAAATGCTGTCAAGTAGGATCTGACTCATGGCGACCCTAGGGTCCAGGGTAGAACTGATTCCCTGCTGAAGTGGCATAAAATATGCATGACTTAGAAACTGGTCAATATATGCTACTTATCATTGCTTTAGCTTTTATCTGTATTTTCTATAGTAGTGATTGATTCATTTTATAATACAGAAACTCAGTAAGATTTATTCATTTAAAAAGCTATATGAACATTCACTTTTTTTTACTTCTTGAAAATTTCACATTTAGCTGCTGTGTAATCATTTCCATGATGAGCCATCGGTGATGACAAATACACACTTGGTTCTTATTATGCCTTCTTTATTTAGATGCTCTACTAATCTGACAGCAGTGGGTTTGGTTTTGGGTTCTAATCATATTCTGCATTTTTGGTATTCTTTTGATATCCACTAATATTTCAAATGTAAAATATTTAGGGTTTCCTACATTTTGTTGTATCTTGTGTTTAGGAAAACTTAAAGAGAAGGAAAAGGTTTACTCTTAGATGTGTAACTCTACCAACAATGCCTAAATGAAATAAATTAAGATACATGCTTAATATTTATTTCCCCTGTTCTGGCTTAAATGCCTCGCATCAAATATTTTTATTTGCATATAAATTCTAAAATGTTTTGTTACTTTAAAATTAAATAAATTGTTTTAAAGTTTTCTATGTTTCTATATGCTATGTATCTCAAAGGTGTCCTAATTAGACTATAAAAAAAGCCCTAATGTAGTTGAAAAACCAGAGAATTATCTCATGATTCTAATACAATTTAGGAATTATTTTCATTTGATCAACTGCCCAGGTTTACATGCAAAGCTTAACTAAAAAATGGGCTGCTACCATATGTGTTTAAACAAGATCACCATTTGTTCGAAACCTGCTACACGAGAAGAGCCCATTTCACAGTCTGTTCACACCTAATTTTATGGCACTTCACCAGGGAAGGGCAAAAGAGTTTAGACACTTATAATAAGAACCAACTTGAACCTTATTTAACTTCCAAACCTTCTAAATTTCTTTAAGGCTCAGAAAATTCCCACAAAGTCTTGCCTCACTTCTTCCCTGCTTTTACCACCTGCCCTCTGGGAAATCAAACCACCTACTTATGAGAAGGAACAAACACTGCTTATACGTTTCTTAACAATTCAGGGTTTCCTACATTTTGTTGTAGCTTGTGTTTAGGAAAACTTAAAGAGAAGGAAAAGATTTACTCTTAGAAGCGTAACTCTACCAGTAACGCCTAAATGAAATAAAGATATATGCTTAATATTTATTTCCCCTGTTCTGGCTTGAATGTCTTATACCAAAAGAAGCATGAAGTGTAACGACATGGGTATGAGGTCAATTTTCATGTGTTGCTTGGGGTATTGTGTGTTACTCACCACTCTTAAGAAATGTAAATATATATGTTCATATTAACAAAAACCACCACCCAAAGTAGCTGTCCATCTGGTGTGTGTAAATTTTGTCTTCATTGCTTCGTTGAAAAGAGAATGTTGAACAGACACTTTCTAGATAATAATGCTATAACACCTCGTATTTGTGGAGTAGTTTCACTCTCTTTTGTGCAGATATTTTCATGATTCTATGCATATTTGCTAAATAAAGCAAATTTACACAGAATTAGGATGCATTTGCATATAAACTCTAAAATATTTTAAAGGGAAATAGAGAAAAGCGTGATCATGTGATATCCAGATGTTGTTGTTAGTAGGTGGTGTCCAGTTACCTCCGACTCATGGTTACCCTATGCACAGCAGAAGTGCCCTGTCACACACATTGTTTGAGCCAACTGTTGCAGCCACTGTGTAAATCCATCTTGTTGAGGGACTGCCTCTTTTACTTTGACCTTGAACCTTACCAAGCATGATGTCCTTCTCCATGACCTGATCCTTCCTGGTAATGTGTCCAAAGTGTGTGAGATGAAATCTTGCCATTCTCACTTCTAAAGAGTATTGTTGTTGTACTTCTTACAAGACGGAAATGTTCATTTTTCTGACAGTCCATTCAGTATTCTTTGCCACTACCATAACTGAAAGACATCACTTCTTTCGCATTCCTTATTCACTGTCCAGCATTCACACGTATGGAGGTGATGGAAAATACCATGGTTTCGGTCAGGAGCACCTTAGAGCTCAACGTGACTTCTTTATTTTTTAATGCTTTAAAGAGAACTTTTACAGCAGATATGCTCAATGCAATACATTGTTTGATTTCATAATTGCTACTTGCATGGGTGTTGATTTTGAATCCAAGTAAAATGAAATCCTTGACGACTTCAATATTTTTTCTGTTTACTTTGATGTTGCTTATTGTTCTACTTGTGAAGATTTTTTCTTTGCGTTGAAGTGTAGTCCATGCTGAAGGCAGTAGCTGTGATCTTTGCTAAGTGCTTCAAGTCCTTCCCACTTGCAGCAGTAAGATAGGTCATTTGTATATCACAGATTGTTAATGAGTCTTCCCCCAGTCCTGATGCTGTGTTCTTCTTTATATAATTCAGATTCTAAGATTGCTCGCCTAGCAAACAGATCGAGTAAGTATGGTGAAAGAACACAACCCTGTCACACATCTTTCCTGACTTTAAATTCCTTGTTCTGTTAGAAAAACTGCCTCTTCACCTGTGCACAGCTCCTCATGAACACAAGTGTTATAAGATTCCCATTCTTCTCAATGTTATCTATAATTTGTTGATAGAATATCCATAACTCAACACAGTTGAATGCCTTTGCATCATCAATGTAACACAGTAAAAATCTTTCTGATATTCTCTATTGTCATGCAACATCCATAAGCAATGATATCACTCGTCACATGCCCTCTTCTAAATCCAGTTTGAATTTTTGGCAGTTTCCTGTTGGTGTAGGGCATCAATCATCTTTGAATACCCTTCAGCAGAATTTTGTTTCTGTCTGATATTAATGTTATTATTCAGTAAATTTCTAACTCTGTTGCATCACCTTTTTGGGGGACAGAAACTTATATGGGTCTCTTCTAGTCAGTTGGCCAAGGATCTGTCTTCCAAATTCCTTAACATAGATGACTGAACACTTTCAGCAGCACATTCGTTTGTTGAAATGTCTCAGTTGCTATTTCATCAATTCCCAGGTCCTTGTTTTTCACTAGGCATTCAGGGCATCTTGGAACGCTTCCTGCAGGACCCTCAATTCTTGATTATATGCTACCTTCTGAAGTGACTGAATATGGACCAATTCTTTTTGGTACAGTGAGTATGTATACTACGTCCATCGTTGTGCCATATTTTGCCCATCAATTCTTCAACATTGTGACTAGGAACTTGATTTTTTTTCCTTCAGTTATTTAAACTTGGAAAATGCAGACTGTATGCTTCCCTTTGGTTTTCTGAATCCATGTCTTTGAACACGTCATTATAATACTTTATTTTGTTTTCTTGAGCAATGACAAACTCTTCTATTTGAGTCTTTAACTGCATCATTTCTTCTGTTTTCTTTAGCTACTCTACATTCAAGAGCAAGTGTCAGAGTCTCTTCTGACATACATTTTTTTTTTCTCTCATTTTACTGACTTTTTGCCTTCTTCATGTATCACATCCTTGATGTCATTCTACAACTTGTTTAGTCTTTGGTTATTAGTGTTTAATGTGTCAAATCTATTCTTGAGATGGACTCTAAATTCAAGACAGGATGCATTGAAACTCATGCTTCTGCTTTCATAGACTTGTTTTAATTTTATTCAACTTTAACTTGAATTTGCATATGAGCAATTAATGACCTTTTTCTTAGTTGGACCCTGACCTTGTTCTGACTGACATTGAACTTCTCCATTGTCTCTTTCCACTGATGCAGTAGACTTGATGCATAACATAGTCCTGTTACATTGAAAAAGGAATTTAGAATGAATACATTGGTCTTGCAAAATTCTATTTTGTGATCTCTGCCCTCATTTCTAGAACTAAGACAATATTTTCCAACTACTGCTTCTTCATTTCCAGTTTTCACATTCCAAGCACCAATAATGATTAATGCATTTTGGTTTTTGTTTGATCAACTTCAGACTGCAGAGGTTGGTAAAAATCTTCAGTTTCTTCATACTGGCATTATAGTGGTGGGTAAATTTGAGCACACGAAGCATAACATGCACCTGATCCAAGCCATAGTGTTTTTAATCCCTCATGTGCATGTGAAAGCTGAACAATGAATAAGGAATACTGAAGAAGAATCGATGCCTTTGGTTACGGTGTTGGTGAAGAATATTTAACATACCATGGACTGTCAAAAGAACAAAGAAATCTATCTTGGAAGTAGCACAGTCAGAGTTTTCCTTAGAAGTGAGGATGGTAAGACTATGTCTCATATAAATTACTTTGGGCATGTTATCGGGAGAGTTTAGTCCCTGAAGACAGATGTCATGCCTGGCCCAGTGCAGTGTCGGTGGAAAAAGGAAGACACCCCATGAGGTGGGCTGATACAGTGGCTGCAACAACTGACTCAAGCATAATGATAATTGCGGGGTGGTATGGGATCAAGTATTGTTTTGTTCTGTTGTTTTGTTTTGTTTTGTTGCTCACAAGGTCATTATGAGTTGGAATTAACTTGACAGCACTTAATAAAAATGGTCATATTAACCGATTTTCCTTGTAGGCTTATGGATATTATCCAGTGTTGTACTTCAGGACAATTCTTGAAATACTCTTTTTAATTATGAATGAAATGCTATCCCTCTTCATTTTTTAATTCCCAGCACAGTAGATCATGTAATTATCTGATTCAAAATGGCCAATAACACTCCACTCCAACTCATTAATGTCCGTTATATCAACCTTTTGTTTTCCGTTTTACTTTTGATGACTTCCAAATTTCCTAGATTCATAGTTTGTACATTCGTGTTCTTATTATTAACAGATGTCAGCAGCTGTTTCTTCTCATTCTGAGTCATGCCACATCAGCAAACGAAGGTTCCAAAAGCTTCTCTCTACTCATGTCGTTAATGTCAACTCTACTCTGAGAAGGCATCTCTTTTTGAATTGTACTTTGAGTATTTCCAACCTTGGGGGCTTTTCTGCTGTTATTCATGAGGTTTCCACTGGCAAATTTTTTACAAACAGACTTCCAGGTCCTTTTCTCCAGTCTTAGTTTGGAATCTCTGCTGAAACCTGTCCTGCTTCTATTTGAAATACTAGTGGCATAACTTCCAGCATGAAGGTAGCATGTAAGCCATAACAGTATGACAAACAGACAGATGAGTGGTGGAATATCCAAGTAGCTATGCTAAAAATGAAGCAATTGGTAATGCTTATGAAATTTGGAAATAATACTCCACTCATGTTAGCTTTCTGACTGAAGATAAAACTGATTGACAGACAGGACAAATCCCACAGAGCAGCTACTTGCAAAGGGAATTTACAGTTATAGAAATTCAGGGCTTAACCTCAAGCACTGCAAGAAGAGCAACCACTGATTACAACATCCTCAGCACAAGGCTTGTTCTAGCCACAGAAATGTACTTTTACCCTCAGAACTGTTTTTCCAAATGGATGCGTGCCCTCTGTTTATTTGAATCCATGACTATAGTCAATGTCTCAGAGCACAGGTGAACTGACAAGAACAAAAAATTAAGTAGAAACGTATAAATTTAGTGAAGTGAAAGAAAGTGATACAAGAAGAAAAAAGTATTTTCTTCATTGTATTTCTGGTTTGAAAAATAAAAAAGATGAATGCATATCTAAATTTAAAAAATCAGACTGTCCCCACACTCTTATTGATTACTTCTAATAGTATCTGTATCATTGGTGGCATAGTGATTAAGAGCTCAGGCTGCTAACCAAAAGGTTGTCTGCTTGAATCCACTGGCTGCTCCTTCAAAACCTTATGGCTGCTTCTCACCCATTATGACTCTGTAAGATGATTTAAAACTAACTGAGAGGATTTCCAAGGTTGCATATCTTTATAGAGGCAGACTGCCACATCTTTCTCCCAAGAAGTGGCTGCTGGGCTTCAACCAGCAAACTTTCCCTTCCATAAGCAGCCAAGCGCTTAACCACTGTACCACCAAGGCTTCTTATACCCCAGACATGTTCCAGAAGAATATCATTGACCATATTTGTCTCTTCGAGTCTTGATACTCTATATGGTTTTAGGCGTAAGATTGAACAACATTTTTTCCCTCTTTGTTTCTTAGTCTACAGATACGACTGACAGAGTGTGACGAAAGGTATTTTGGAGCAGTTATGAACAAATCGTCATGCATTTTGCAATGTATGCTCAATCTAAGTTAGAGATATATCTGAGAAAATTCTTCTCACAGTATCAATAAGATTAGCAAACCTTTCTACTGTTCCATTTTTAAGTGCATCTTTGAACTTTCCTTGGCTAACTATTCTTGAATTGTAGAAAATAAACAACTTTAAAAAATACCTTTTTGACTATCTCAAGTTTAAAGCCATCACTATTTTTGAAAAAATTATTCTTTGTTCTTTAAACAAGGCTATTTGACTGGAAACGCTAACAAAATCTTTGCCATAAATGCACTAATGTTGTATATAAATAGTCATTTCAATCAAGCCTATATCATTCTTGTTTGGTTGGTGGGAAAAATAAACTATACATTAAAAATGACTTCACCTTAATTTCTAATCGTACTGATTGTAAATTGCCCTAATTGCATTCTGCTGACTACTTTATTGAAGAAGAAGAAAACATCGTGTTACCAAATTGCTTATTGCTTATTTGAAAGTGTTAAATGAAGTTGGTGATTTAGGGGTGGCCCCTCATTGATGGCACCTAAAGAGTATATAGAAATTTGTGTAATTGCTAAGTGTTACATTGCTGTAGCTGTGATGTGACCTGATCACCAACTGTAAATATCAGCTTACATAACCAGGGGCAAATATTTGGGAAAAGGAATCTTACTTATAATGGATTTTTACCCATCAATTATTTTTATATAAGTTTTTGTTTCTGAAATCTTCTTCTCTTGGTTCATCTAGTTTCTGCAATTTTGCATATTCATTTTTATTATCATTATCATCATCATATTTATTATTTTTACTCTACATGTTTTTACAGTGTAATGTTTTAAAAGGCAAAGATGTCATCTTGAAGACTACAATGTAGCTGACCCAAGCTATGGTATTTTCAACGGCCTTATATGCGTGTGAAAGATAGACAATGTGTAAGGAAGATCAAGGAAGAATTCGTGCATTTGATTTATGGTGTTGACAAAGAATATCAAGCACATCACAGCCTAGTAGAAGAGTGTATACGCATGTCTTGGAAGAAGTACAGCCAAAATGTTCCTTAGAAGGAAGGATGACAAGACTTTCTCTTACATACTTTGGACATGTTATTAGGAGCAGCTAGTTCCTGGAGAAGATTATGCTGCTTGGCAAAGTAGAATGTCAGCAGAAAGGGCCACAGTAGTGCAACAAAGGGTTTGAATGCAGCAGTGATTGTGACAGTGGCAGAGAACTGGGCAGTGTTTCCTTCTGTTACATATAGGTCTGTATCGGTCAGAATTGAGTTGATGGCACCTAAAACAACAGCAACAACAACGATGACAAGATTATAATTTCTGTAGTTACTTTCATCTACCTCCAAGTGTATATTCGTCTTTACTACCTGTTTTAGGGCTTTATCGTTTACCAAATGAATTAGGCTGCACTTTAGCATTTCTCAGAATTGAATTGTGGAAAGGTCTTATAAAGAGAAATGCATTAAAGTGTGTCTGCTGAATGCTGTTGTTGTTGTTGTTTTCCTGCACTCTTTCATTCCTAGCCAAACCTGTTGCTGGTGAGTTGATTCCAATTCATAGACACCCTATAGGACAAAGCAGAATTGTTCTATAGGGTTTCCAAGGAACAGTTGCTAGATTTGAACTGGTAACCTTCTGGTTAGCACCTGAGCTCTTAACCACTGTGCCACAATGGCTGCTGTCTCTCATTATAGCATTGTTATTTAGTTTTCTATTTTAATCAACACTTAAAGTAACTATTTGAAGTAATAGTCACTTTATTAGATTTTTTATTTTATCTTATTTTATTTATTTATTGTGATTGAATGCAAGTGTACAATCCAGCTTCAATTTGCATGCCCACCTATGTGAAGCTCCTACTGCTCTCCTTGGCCAGTGATAGCACATTCCTCGTTTCTGTTCTATACATGTCATATCCTCTTAACAATCTCCTGTCCCTCTTCTGTACCCTCTCCACTACCCTCTAGTAAGAGGCCAGTAGGATGACATCCTTTACATGCACAGAACCAAACTTACACACACGACATGGTCACTCTGTGTTGCCAAGTCCCATTTACTCCTGTCTGAGGACCTGAGTAATGATTTCTGATCAGGGAAAGCATCAGGTCTAGGGGCCATGGTGCCAGGGGAACCCCCAGGCCTTCAGACCATCAGTTGCAGTCTTTTAGTAGAGTTCTCAGGGTGCATCCCTTTTGATTTTCATGTTGCCACTGAGACTCAACTTCGTGAGCCCCATCACGCTGTCACTTGTGGTCACCGACATCATCTCCTTCTTCTGGTCACATGTTGATGTAGTCACCCATTCACACAGGTCTTTTTGTCTTCTGGGATCTCTTTCCCCCATGTCATTTTGTTCCTTGGTGATTGTCTGTTCCTGCTGAGTTGGAACTGGTTAGTATACCCCAAATGGTAGACTCCAGATGCCACTCACGAATATGGGGTGCAGAAGACTCTCTTAGCAATAGGCTACTTATGCCAACTGGCCCTAATGTCCCCTGAGAACATGTACCCAGACCCCTGCCCTCAGCTACTCTCTTCTTGCAATATTGGGTAAACACTGGAAGAATATTCAGGTCATGTTGAGGTCCAGTTAAATTGATCTTTTTCTAATGTGTGCTGTCACTGATTTTACCCAACCAAATTTCTATCAGCTATCTAATCTATAACCAGTCCTCTCTTTCACTCCCTCCCCCACTTGGCAGACATCAAAGAGTCTTTTCTTCTAGACATGAGTCTGTTTTTAAGTCCCTATAGCAGGGGTTTTGTATAATATTTGTTCTTGTGCCTCTGACTAATTTCACTCAGCATAGTGTCTTCCAATTGCAAACAAGTTATGAGATGCTTCCTAAAATCATCATTGTTATTTATCATTGCATAGTGTTCCACTGAGTATATGTACCATAGTTTATTTTTCTGTCATTGGGCATCTGAGTTGATTCCATCTTTTTGCTATTGTGGACTGTGCTGCAATAAACACTAGTGTGCATGTATCTGTTCATGTGACTGCCCTTGATCCTGTAGGATATATTCTGAGCAGTGGGATTACTGGGTCAAATGATGTATTTCCGCCTTTTTAAGGAAGTGCCAGATTGTTTCCTTAAGAGGTTGTACCTAACAGCAGTGTAGGAGAGTTCCAATTTCTCCACAGCCTCTTCAGCATTTGTTGTTCTGTTTTTAGGATAACAGCGAACGTTGTTGGAGTGAGATGATATGTCATCATAGTTTTCATTCGAATTTCTTTAATAGCTGGTTATCATGAGCAATTCCACTTTTGTCTTTTGGCTGCCTAGGTATCCTCTTTGGAGAAGTGTCTGTCCATCTCCTTCTCCCTTTGTTAAATTGTATTACTCATCCTTTTCTTGTTGATACTTTGTAGTACCTTGTAGATTATGGAGATCAGACATCAGTCTGACATATAGTTGCCAAATATTTTTTACCAGTCTGTAGGTGGTCTTTTAATTCTTTCAATAAAATCTTTAGATCAGCAAAAGTGTTTGAGTCTTAGTAGTTCCCATTTATCTATTTTCTCTTCTGTTGATAGTGCTTTGTCAGATTTTGAAGCCTGTCTATGTTGTGTATTAAAACTTCCACTGTTGATTCTATTTTTTCTTAGATGAGCTTTATCATTTTAGATTAGATGTTTAGGTCTTTTATCCAATTCAAATTGGTTTTAGTATAAGATGTGAGGTGGGTCTTGTTTCAGTTTTTCACAGATGGACATCTAATTGCGCCAGCACCATTTGTTAAAGAGGCTGTTTTTACTCAAGTTTAAAAATCTTTGGACATTTGTTGAATATCAGCTGTTCACAGGAGGATGGTGGAAACTCTGGGGTCTCGACTCTGTTCCATTGGTCTACACATCTCTTTTTGGACCAATACCATGCTGTTTTGACAACTGTGGCAGTATAATAGATTCTGAAGTCAGGTAATGAGGAGTCTCTCACTGTGTTTTTCTTCTTCAGTAGTACTTTACTTATCTGGGGTTTTCTTTGCTTTTTAAAACAAAGTTGATTTGTTTCTCCATCTCATTTAAAAAAAGAAATCACTGGAATTTGTTTTGGGATTGCATTATATAAGTAGATTGCTTTGGGTAAAATAGACATTTTCACAATGTTATGCCTTCCTATCCATGAACAGGGTAGGTTTCTCCATTTATGTGAGTCTCTCTTAATTTCTTGTAGTAAGGGCTTGTACTTCTCCTTGTACAGGTCTGCTATTTCTCTGGTTAGATTTATTCTTAGGTACTTTGTCTTCTTAGGGGCTATAGTAAGTGGTATTAATTTGGTGATTTCTTCATTAGTAATCTTGTTGTTGGTATAAATGAATCCTACTGATTTACTTATGTTTATCTTGTATCCTGATACTTTGCTGAACTCTTCTATCAGTTTGAGTTATCGAGTTTTTAGGATTTTCCATTTGTACAACCATATCATCTGCAAATAGGGAGATTTTTACTTCTTTGCTGATACAGATGCCCTTTATTTCTTGGTCTTGTCTAATTGCTCTGGCTAGAACTTCTAGTACAATGTTGAATAGGAGAGGTGAGAGTGGGCATACTTGTCTAGTACCTGTTCTCAAGGGGAATTGATTCAGTCTCTCTCCATTCAGCATGATGTAAATGGTTAGTTTTGTATAAATGGCGCTCATTGCACTGAAGAATTTGCTGTCTGTTCCTATTTTACGGAGAGTTTTTAGCATTAATGGGTTTTGGACTTTGTCAAATGCCTTTTCTTCATCAATTGACAAAATCAGGTGATTCTAGTCTTTTGTGTCATTTATATGGTTGATCACATTAATTGTTTTTCTGATGTTGAAGCAGCCTTTCATCCCTGGTATGAATCCAGCTTGGTCATGATGAATTATTTTTTGATATGTTTTTGAATTCTATTGGCAAATATCTTGCTGAAGATTTTTGCATCTAGATTCATGAGTGATATCATTCTGTAGCTCTCCTTTTTGGTTGGGTCTTTCTCTGGCTTTGGTATCAGAGTTATGCTTGCTTCACAGAATGAATTTAAGAGTATTGCATACCTTTCTGTGCTGTGAAATAGTCTCAGTAGTATTGGAGATAACTTTTCTCTAAAAGCTTGGTAGAATTCTGCAGTGAAGCCATCTGGGCCAGGGCTTTTTTTTGGTTGATAGTATGGGGATGACTTTTTAAATCTCTTCTTTTGTGATGTATTTGTTAAGTTGTTCTGCTTCACCTTGTGGTAATTTTGGTACGTGATATGAATCTGTGAATTCATCCATTTCTTTTAGGTTTTCAAATCTGTTATAGTACAGTCTTTTGTAGCATTCTGTTATATTTTTTTATTTCTATTGCATCTGTTGTGACATCTCCCATTTCATTTCTTATTTGGGTTATTTGTTTCCTTTCCTGTTATTCTTTAGTAAGTTTAGCCAATAGTTTATCAATTTTATTGGTCTTTTCAACAAAACCAGCTTTTTGTCTTATCAATTTTTTCAGTGGTTCCTCTGTTCTCTAATTCATTTAGTTCTGCTCTCATCTTTATGATCAATTTCCTTATGGTGACCGAGGGGTTCCTCTGTTGTTCTCTTTCTACGTGTTCAAGCTGTAGGATTCTTTGGTTTGGGTTCTTTCTTCCTTCAAGTTGTGTGCATTTATGGAGATAAACTGACTTTTGTGCCCTGCTCTGGCTGTATCCCATAGGTTCTGGTAGGAAGTGTTTTCATTCTCATTTGAATTTATAAATTTCTTTATTTCTTCCTTGATTTCTTCCATAACCCATGGCTTTTCGAGGAAGGTGTTGTTCAATTTCCATGAGTTCCAATTTCTATCAATGTTTTTCCTGCTATTGATTTTGACTTTTATGGTCTGAGAAAATGCTTTGCAATAATTCAATGGTACAGATTTTGTTGAAATTTGCTTTATGTCATAACACAAGGTCTACCCTGGAAAATGTTTCATGTACACTGGAGAAGAAGATTTGGTATCTGCTGATAGATAGAATATTCTGTATATGTTGATGAGGTCTAGTTTGTTAATTGTTGCAATAAGATCTTCTGTGTCTTTATTGAGGTTTCTTTTTCTAGAAGATCTGTCCAATACTGAAAGTGGAATGTTAAAGTCTGCCACTATTCTTGTGATCAATCTCATTTTTCAGTGTAGTCAGTGTGTCTTTGATGTATTTAGATGCTCTAGTATTGGGTGCATAAATATTTAATATTGTTAAATCTTCCTTGTTTGTTGAACCATTCAGCAATAGTGTCCATCCTTGTCAATGATGGTGGATTTTACACTAAAATCTATCTTATCTGAGGTTAGTATTGCCATACCTGCTCTTCTTTGTGATTTGTTGGCTTGGTATATGTTCTTCCATCCTTGAGTTTTCAGTTTGTTCATATCTTTAAGTCTAAAGTGAGTTTCTTGTAAGCAACGTGTAGGCAGGTTGTGTCTTTTAACCCAGGATGTCACTTGTTGTCTCTTTACTGGAGCATTCAGTCCATTTACATTCATCGTAATTATTGATAGATATATATTTAGTGCTGTCATTTTGATGTATTTATTTTCATGTTGATATTTTCTCTGTTGCTCTTAAAATTCTGTTCTGGGACATTCTTCTTTACAGGTTGATTTTTCACCCTTTTCAGTGTTGGTTTTGTGCTTGTTGAGATTCCTGTATTACATTTCTTGATTTGATATGTTGCATCTTTATTATGCTTTGTGTCTATCCCTGTGGTCCCCCTTAATAATCTATGTTTAAACCCAATTTTAACTTCTACTATGTATCTTATTAACTTCCTCTCCTTCTGGAAGGACTGTAGCCTCTGTAGTATATCCCTCTTTTTAATGTGATTATATCATGGTTTTCATGATATGATCAGTAGATCACTTCTTTTAATATTATATTATTGATTGAGTTTTATCCTTTCACTGAGTAGGTTTCTAGATGATGTGTCCTGTGTTGCCTCCTAAAATATAGAGTTAATGGATTTGTTTTTCTAAGCCAAGAGGTTATTTCAGTATTTCTTGTAGCTTTGGTTTGGTTTTTACAAAGTCACTGAGTTTCTGTTTATCTGTGAATGTCTCAATTTCATTTTTATATTTGAAAGACACTTTTGTAAGATGTGTAATTCTTGGTTGGAAGTTCTTCTCCTTCAAGTCTTTGAAAGCATCATCCAACTGCCTCTGTGCCAGCATTGCTTCTGCAGAGAAGTCAGAATAAAGCCTACAGGGATTCCCTCTGAATGTTAGCTTTGTTTTGAGTCTTGCTGCCTTTAAGAGTTTCTGTTTCTGATTCATTTTGTTAAGCTTGAGTATATCTTGGTGTCTTTCTTTTAGGGTCTATACTGTGTGGCATTCAATATGAATCTTGTATATTTATGTTGTCCTCTTTCATAATTTCAGGGAAGCTTTCTGTCAACAACTCAGTGACAATATTCTCTGTGTTTTCATGTGTCCCTCCCTGTTCAGGAACTCCAATTAATCACAGATTGTTCCTCTTGATAGAGTCCCACATGTTTCTTAATGCTTCTTCATTTTTGTTGTTTCATTTCTCTGTTTTCTCCTCATAAATGCTGTTGTCAATAGCTCTGTGTTCCAAGTCAGAAGGTGTATTTTCCAGTTGTTCAGTTCTGTTTTCTTGGCTTTGAACTGAATTGTCTAATTCTTTAATGTTGTTATTGATCTGTTGGATTTCAGAATGCTTGTGTTCCATCAGTTTGAACAACTTCCTTAATTTTTCATTTTGCTCTGCTGCATTTTGTATAATGTCCAGAAGGGCTCTCTGTGTAACGCTATGGTACTTGACCTCAAATAGTTTCAGAAAAGCTTGCTCATCTGGGAAGTCCTCTGGTTCTTTCTTTTGGGAGCTTTCTGGAGCCATAGGTGGATTTTTCTGTAATTGTTTGGCCAGGGATTGTTGCTTAGGGGCCATCTAGAGGTTATTTATTTTCTCTAGTGTTGCCTTACCAAGATTTGAGGTGCAGTCTGAGAAAGATGGTGATCACCAGTCACCTCTATGTACTCCAGTCACCAGGCCCAGTGGAATCTCTGGGGTATCAGGCTCCACCTCCTGGTTGGTGAAGAAACAGCCCTACTGGGGGCCATCAGCTGACCCTCTGATGTGTTTCAGTAAAAGCTGGAAGAGATGCTGTCAGTATGCACTGCAGTTATTTCTCTAGATAGTCTTATTTTGAAAGGTAAAAGCTATCTGACAGGTTCCAAAATCAGTCAGGTTGTCAGGTATGCAAGCCCCTCTTTCCAGCTGGCAATGGAGGCACCTCTATATCCATGCCCAGGTGCTGTAATCTAGTTCAAATTACAGACAGGCTACTGTCCTCCTGTCATCCACTGCCAGGCCCCACTTTTAAGGCTACAGTGTGCTAAACATCTTTTCTGCTGGGAATGTGATCCCCAGGCTGGCGCTGCCTCCCAGCCCAGAAATTAGCCCCTTCTGAGGCCTCCATTTGGGTAACTCCACCTCCCAGTCAAACAAGACTGCATCCCCCATAAGCTCTCCTGCCTGCTGCAAGATAGTCAAATCAATGGCAGACATTTGGAAAGAGAGGGTGGAAGAGCCAAGGTCCTCAGAGTCCAGAGCCAGTATCTCAAAATGTGGCTATTCTGCCTGCTGATCATGTCAGCAGAGTGGCTGAGCTTTGCTGCCAGTTAAGCCCAAACCCCACCTGCCAGCTAAGACAAAAAAAAAGTTTAAAAAGCCAGTTACCTTCAGTTCCCTAGAGCCAGCCATTCAACAAGGATGGGGGTCAGCAAAAGAGAGGTTTCCTGTTCAGTGGCATGTAGCCCAAATTCACACCCCAATGTTGTGTCCTAGGACTCATGGGGTGTCCAGCAGTCTCTGTTTAATTATCAATCTAGGCCTTAGTTTTCAGACGGAAATAAGGAGATGTACATGTGTCTAATCTGTCATCTTGACTCTGCCCCTACTTTATGCCCCTACTTTTAATAGGTATACCTATTTCATTTGTATTGTGTACAGAGAAGCTTTGCTGTGAAATTTGTCTTCGTTTCTTAAAATTTTGTCATATAACTGAAGTGTTTCAGTAATGATCCAGTATTGAAATACATGATATATTTGAAAAGTTTTACTGATCAGTATACTGATAGTAATGGAAATCAAGATTGTCTTGTTATGAGACTTAAAGTTATAAATGGGTAAAATGGTTGTCATTAGCTAAAAAGCAAAAAAGATCCACAAATGGGTATATACTGGATGTAGATTATAATGTAGATATTTTAACATAATTATTCAGTGCTATGACACAATATTTCAATTGTATATGCTCTTTTCAGATAAAAGAGCATAAAATATAAGCTACTGTTCCGTGACCAACAGTTTTTTTTAGTGCTTTCGAAATACAATAGTTACAGGTATTATTGGGAGTTATTTTAAGCTGTGAAGTTGTATTTTCTTTTCTTTACAAACAAAATCTTAAGCAAATCCTAAATATTTAGAAGAGATAAAATCTAAAGCTAACGGGCTTTCAATGGTAATTGACAGAAGAAACCTAGCTCTACTATACTTTTTGAGTTCTAAGTAACTAACTTTAAAAACTATCTAATAACAAAATGTTAAATAGTACCTTAAAATTTTTCAACTCCAGTATTATACAAAGGATGTCCTTGAATACTACTCTCATTAGATGCTCTCCCTAAGCTGGTTTCCATTGCAAATAAATCTGGAAAACTCATTATGTATAGTCTTGTTCTCATTTTGAAAGTACACAATGCATATTGTGCTTCTGCGGCATCCCATAATAAAAAGAAGGTGGGAGAGGGGAAGCTACTTGATTGATTCATGAAAAGTTGTTTCCTCGGCTTATTAAATAACAGTCTTTATAGATTGTGTAATATTTATTAGCATCTTTGAGTTGAATAGTGTCCCCTCCATCAAAAGATACGTTGAGTGTGAGCTGGCTTGGAATAAGTTCTCTAAAGATGTTATTGGTTAAATCAACATGTGGTCATATGGGATTACCCAATGCCCAAGGCTGCTGAGTGAATTCCAGCTCATAGTGACCATATAGGTCAGAGTAAAACTTCCCCATAGAGTTTCCAAGGAGTACCTGGCAGACGTGAACTGCTGGCCTTTTTGTTAGAAGATGCACCACTTAACCACTATGCCACCATCATGGCTGCTATTCCCATCCAACTAGTGCCCTTATAGGAGAAGAGGCACCCGGAGACACGCAGGGTAAGATAATCATGTGACAATGCATCTACAAGCCAGAGAATGCCAAGAAACCCTTGGGGTTACCAGAAACTAGAAAAAGGAAAGAAGGATCTTCCTCTGGAGACTTCGGAGAGACCATGGCTCTGCCAACACCCTGAATTCAGACTCTTAGGCTCCAGTACTATAAGATAATAAGCTTCTGTTTTTATAAGTCGCCTAACATGTCACAGTTTTTACAGTATCCCTGGGAAACAAATTCAACCCTAAAGAATTAGTGTACTGCATGACATGAGTTTACAACAAAATAGTTATCCTTTGACCTGCTTTAACAACTTCTTCTGCAATATTTCAACTAGACAATGATTTTAAATTATGACTGCACAATTTAGAAATGGCAGGCTGACTGTCATGCTGGAATAACAATTTCATATTTGGGAAACTCTAATGGACAGATTTTTGGATTAATGATTATTTGTTTCAATGAACTATTATGAAGAATTAGCCAATTGCAGTATATTTTCACTTAAAAAGCATTTATGTCACTCCCCTCAATGCTCTGCCTCCTGCTTTATATCTGAAATTCATGAATACTTACAGAGATGCAGTAAGGAGTCCTAGTGGTGCAGTGATAAGAGAACTCAGCTGCCAACCAGAAAGTTAGCAGGTTGAACACTCTAGGCTCTCTAAGGGAGAAAGTGTGGCAGTCTGCTACTATAAAGATTTATAGCCTTGGAAACCCTATGAGGTATAGTTCTGCAGTGTCCTATAGAGTCGCTATGAGTCAGAATCAGCTCAGTGGCACTGTGTTTCATTTTCTGGTTTTGGACGGTGTCTGGATAGCTATTTCAGTTGTGGAAAGGAGTCACTGACATCAGTGATTCACTGACAATTATAAACTTGAGGGAACTGGAGACAATAATCTGAACCAGCATCACATATGATTTATACTTGTCTGTCAACTTACGTTTTGTAGATAAAACTCCAGAGCCTGACATTTGCTGGGTCTGGAGATGCTGATCTTAATGGACTTTGGTGACTGGTCTGAACTTGGAACCAAGTAGCAGCAAACAAATGGTATGAGGTACACTTGCATATCTCTTGTACCTAACTTGTGATTTTTATGCACTTAAAACTTACAATTCAATATTGAAGTATTTGTAGAAATTGGCTACTTACAAATTCATGAAGTCCACATACTACGTCCCTTTCAGTTATGCTTTCCAAAACTTCTTTAAGATGCGTTTATTTTGCTGATATGTCTTTCATTTATTCACTAAATTGTAACCACTGAGTATCTGAAATGTATTGGGGATGTAGGCATGAATAAAAGTGAGTCCTTGCTTTATCCTTCCTTTGGGGGCACTTATGTTCTCACTGGGGATAGGCAAGAAACAAGTAAAAAAAATCTAATGTCTGGTTGTGTTCAGAGAAGGCATCTCAGAAGAGATGACATTTGCTCTGAGACTCAAAGGACATAAGAGATGTAGATAGAAGGAGCAGCCAAGTGCAGAGATTCGAAGGTTTTCTGTTACAGTGGTTTATAGGGACACATTCATTATTATTTGTACAGCAAAATGCACAAAAATCTGCCTACATTTTATTGGAAAGTTATACATTTTAATTTCTAGACATTTGATGTGGAAGAGTACTAAAACTTGACAGAAGGTAATGTTTTTAGATGCTCAATATGGAAATATTAGGCATGTTCATAGGAATAAACTATGCTTTTCCTTCTTCAATTAGAAATTGATGGAGGACATGAACCTTACTGCTTTAATCTTTAAAATACAGCGAAGAGGTAGCAACACGTTATATGTACTTTTTGGATTTTAATGTTTCAAATTTTAATAGTATCAAGGATAATATATATATATTTGAAATACCGCTATACATAAGTGCAGATATCACTTAGAACATACTAATAAACATGTACCTCATACAGTATGACTCAAATATGAGATGAAGGCAATGATACTGAGATTGAGAATGATGATAAACCAGTAAAGTCAGTGTAGATACATGTCACATCAATGTCTGATTACAGCTATATAAGCGTGTGAGTTAAAACGGCATGTGTTGTACATATGTCTGTACCACTTTCAGAAAATAGGATAAGTATGTATGCAAAATACCAATTATTACACAAAGGAACTTTCTTATTTCTCTGAAAGATTATTTATTTTAGAAAGATTCAATCTAAACTTCCTTGTATAGCTGGCTCATTTATTTAACTTAGGACAGATTTTTGATTTATAGAAATTCAATCATAGCCAAAATTTTTAGGAATATACCTGTTGAATAAGATGAAGAAAATTTCTATGAGAATGGATATGTTGTGTGCATAACATTACCTCTTCGGAATTTAATTATGACAAGTTTAAATTTGAAATATGGGATGTTGGTCATGAAATCCACATATTAAAATGCAGGGAAATAGCCTATGTTTTATTAATATGGACAAAATAATTTAAAAATAGTGTACGTATATAAATATACCATAAATATAATAAATTGTTAGAACCATTCTTTCTTGAAAAATGTAATACCTGGGCTACGTAGTATTTACCTGATTAAATTATGCAGACAAATATTGATCCACCTTGTCCAACTCTGCTTTTAGTAACAGAAAGACCCAATCATCCCTCTCTGCCTCCGTGCATTTGTCTTCAATATACACAGTTCGCTTTGAAATCAGTGGGATATGAAGGAGTGCAGTGGGGGATGAAAATCTGTGAATTCAGTGGCCATTTCTCAGGTGGAAGATTGGGGGAGCTGCCTTCTTAACGATGCCTCTCAGTGGGAGACCCAATTTGATGAGGCTGAATAGGCCCGAAAGAATCTACTTCATGATGTCAGAAATGGTGAATCAGAAAGCCCCACTGCTTTCAGAAGGAATCTTGAAATACTGAGTGGTATAGATGCCCTTTCAAATAGAGTTAATTGAATTTGTGCGATTTTCTGTTCCCTTTAAAAAAATCTCCTACCTTGTTATTTTAAACCAATGCCCCAAATCTGTTGTTTCTTAATGTTGGAATTCATTCCTTCAGTTACTTCATCTTTCTGAGACTGTCAAGATGTCAGTGGCTACCAGTGTGCTAATTATTTTATTTTGCTATATTTACGAGTCCAAAGCTTAGATTTTATTCTAAAATGTTAACATACATCTACTGCTGAATTTAATGGACTAGTGATTTTTTCATCTTAATAATTTGACAGTGACTAGAATAGTTTTACATTACTTCAGAGTTTCCTTTCGGTCTATGTTACGAGAGGATTGTCTTAAAAAAGAAAACCCAGAAACAAATGTAAACTTTTAAAGTATTAGAGAAGAAAATTTATTAGATGGAGAGACACTTCTCTAAACTGGAGATCCAGACAGCCAAAAAACACATGCGGACATGCTCATGATCATTAATTATTAAAGAAATTCAAATCAAAACAACAATGAGACACCATCTCACTCCAACAAGATTGATCATGATCCAAAACACGCAAAACACTAAATGTTGGAGAGGCTGTACAGAGATTGGAGCTCTCCTACACTGTTGGCGGGATTGCAGAATGGTGTAACCTCTTTGGAAAGCAATTTGGCGTTACCTTAAAATAATGGACATAGGCATACCATTTGACCCAGTAATTCCTTTGCTTGGAATATATCCTACAAAATCAAGGCCATTCACACCAACTGGTACATGCACATGGATGTTCATTGCAGCACAGTCCATGATAGCAAAAAGTTGGAATCAACCCAGATGCCCAACAACAGAAGAATGGATGGGTAAACTCTGGTATATGTACTCAATGGAGTATTATACATTGATAAAGAACAACGATGATAGCAGGAAACATTTCTCAATTTGGTCTCAACTGGAGGACATTATGTTGAGTGAATGTAGTCAGTGACAGAAGGACAAATATATGAGACCCCTATGATAAAATCTTAAAAGCATACTCATTCATAACAGAGAAGACTCTTTGACAGCTACAAGGGTGGGGAAGGTGGGAGGACGGAAGGGAGAGGGGCAAGGGTTTAAATTAGACAGTTGTTAGAAATTTGGTTGGGTGAAATTGGTGACAATACACATTAGTAAGAAGATCAATATTAATGGGACTTTGACACAACTTGTGTACTCCTCCTATCTTAACCCAATATTGTAAGCACAGAGTATGTACACTTCCGTTTTTTATTTAATAAAAAAAAGAACAATTTGTAATGTCGTCATAATCCTTGGCACCTTAAGTTGTGACATCTTTGGTATACATGATGAGTGTATTTTACATAATACCTATTATTTGAAAGCACAGATCCAAAAATAGTAACCAAATGACTCTCAGAAACACAGGGTTTCTTAAAGAACTATTCTATCTGTGCATTTTAGGCAAACAAACTGATGCGATCTATACACCTACTGGAGTAAGGACAAGGCACTTAACTGTTGAGTGGAGCAAGAAATAAATCCATCATTTGATTAGAATCCTTTTGGGATGGCTGTGTGAGATAATAGCAAAAAGTAGAACAGGAGAAGTTCTGAGCATGTTTCACAGTCTTGTCCTAAACTAGCTCCTTCTGCCCAGATAGGACCTTACTAGCAGCCAATTGGAATGCTTATCATAATCATACTGTTAAAGATTTTCAAGGAAGACATTTCTCCCAGCTGTCCTTAGGAGACTATTTTAAGTGATTAAAATTCACTGCTGTCAAGAAGTTCTTACATTATGTCAACTTAAATTTGTCTTGCAAGTTAAGCCACTTCCTGCTGTGGCCCAGAAGAACAGCTGGTCACCATCCCCTTTATGATCGTCCTCAAGCTAAAAGATAGTAAAATCATCCTAACATTCTTTTCTTTCTTCTTCTTTTTTAAGCTTAATTTATCACAACTTTATATATTTTTTCATAGATTATTCTAACTATACAATTTATTTTCAGAGCCACTAAGCTTTCTGATATCCCCAGGAGATAAGGAGATGGCAGCCACTTCTCCTTTTCCACAACAGATAGCGACTTGCCAAAATGATTTCAAATTGTGACTCCCTATCTTTTAATACACTGCCAATGACATAATGTTCCCTAAACAACACAAATATAATTGACATCTGTAATTAACATTAGGTCACACTTTTCTGTCCCACATTAAAAATGTCATCTTTGAAACATTATTTCACCGTTTATGTTTGTGCCAATACAGATATATCCCAGATGTATTAGCAGTGAACCATGCAGCAAGGAAAGCTTAAATCTCCAAATGCCCTTCACACACCAAGTATTTTTAAATCCTTTGAAACATGATGTGAATCACTGCCTATAATATGGAAGGTTTATTTTCTTATAGGACATAGTGGGTGTGTGTCTTCACTATACAAATTACGTGATTGAAAAGCGAAAAGTTGGATCACTTATCTCTAGATAAGCCAGAAACGATGCATCTGCCTTGAATTTTTCAGTGGTTCTTTGACGGTTTTTAGTTAAAGTCTGTGTAGCATTATGTGACTTACTGAAGGGCTCTGGTGCATATGACCAGTGTAATTAAGTAATCTGATAACATAGGCCCTAGGCTTCAGTTATTTCTTCAGTTATTCATTTAGATTTCAAAACTGTAAACTTTCCTGGTAATTATACAAAATGTTCTCTCCAGCTCTGGGGAGCCTGAACAAGTCTGTCAAATTTACTGCAACTGGGATTTTCCTTCAATCAGAAAGGAGCAGATACAACACAAATCATATGTATTCTCTATTAAACTAATTTAAAGTCAACTGGTTCTTGATTTTGTTTACCAAATTTGTCATTATACCCCAAATTAGTGGTATACCAATTATCGCTGAATAAAATAGTTTACCAAACAAGGTGTGGACTATAATCCTGTATTTGTTTAAAGAAGAAAAAAATGTGTGTGAATGTGTTTATGCACAACAGAAGTCTGGATGAATGCCCACAATATACTTAAAGTGATTATCTTTGAGGATTGGAGTCATGGGCTGTTTTTATTTTCTTCTTTTTGTCTGTAAAGTTTTCTAATTTATGTACAGTGAATAAGTATTATTTATACAATAAGAAAAAGGCTAATTTTCAACAATTTAAAGAATAAATCAACTGAAACTGTGTTTAAACTTAGAATGATGATTCAGAGTGCTGTCAAATTTCCGGAGTATGTGAGTTAGAGAGTCTTTGTATTACATAGCAGAGGTTTTGTGTAGTTTTGTCAATGCCAAGCATACTGTGAGTACTCAAACACGTGACTCTAAACAAGTACTAATGTGTTACCGAGAGACGTTGAGTGAAGTGGTGAACTCTTCTTTTTTTCCACAAGCTCACTGTAGTTAGATAAGGGACATTAAGGACTGACAACGAGGGAAAAAAAGCAAAAAAGCAAAAGAGAGATTTCAAGTCCCATGAGACTACTCTGGGGCATTAGTTTCTACAAATAAACACTGAGTTATGTGAGGAATGTTGTGCGGCCGTAATGCTGTCCATCCTGTATTCCAGGCTGGAAGCACCAGTTCAGTGTTCTGGCATTTTACAGTTGCAAAAAAGAATTACCCTTAAAACAACCTAATTGGAGTTAGTTCTAAAATTTCATTGTACGAATTTCAATGTACAAATAACATTAAAACAGAGCATTCAAATGCTAAGACTGCATTTAATGTCATGAAGTACTAGGTATATTTTAACTGGAAGTAACAAATCTAATCACTTTTTTATTAGATTCATTCCTCATTAAGCTGAAATTTTGGTGACTTCACTGCATGATCTTGATCTTACAAAGAGAACCTTGGGAAGAAGAGGATTAACTTTTTTTTTTTTTAGCAGTGACATATTGACATAAACACTGAATGAAGTAACATGGTTGGAGTTCTAAATACGATACTTGCATATCCTTTCATTCTCTTGGAGACAGAAGAATGTAATGGCCATGAGCATGCACTGTGTGCACAGACTACGTGCACACATATTCCAGCTTCAACACTGACCAGATGTGCAACCATAATGAAGTTGTTTAACCTTTCTAACACCCAGTTTCTTCATCAATGAAAGTTAATAGTAACTGTGAATGTATCGTAGGATTGTCGCAATTGTTTAATAAGATACAGAGTATGTGACGATCTTAGCACAATGTCTGACACATGAAAAGTGCTCTATAAATGTTAGCTATGACTGATAAAATGCTTATGAAATACCTACTATGTGCTGAGGAATGTATTCAACTCTAGAAAAGCAACACTCGAATTAAAAGTATGACATTGAGTCTCATAGTACTTTTAATCTCAAAAGAATGTCCTATTCTGGGGCAAAGAGCAATTATACATCTGTGAGATGAAGGTGATTACAGAGGTGGTTGTTGAAGGTATATCTATGCCAGTCAGGAAAGATTTATGGAGGTCGTAGTATCTACATAGAGAATGCAGTAGGATACACAGGATTTAACTAAGTGAAGAAATGAAATAAACATATTTCAGGTAGGGGAGTTAGCAAGCAGAAGCTCCTCTTCCAGTTAGGATACAACTGGCAGACAAGCCACATCGTACGTCCCAACTCAAAAGTCTAGAGATAGAGCTTTTCAGATAGAGTGGTATCAGGCCACTCTTTCTAATTTTTTTGGCTCTGTTTTTCTCTGCTTCGCTTTGGTCTTGAGGCTGTATTTTCTTATGCTATCAAAATAGCAATGTCAGTTTTAGGCTGAACGTGTATATTCCCCAAAATAGAGAAGAAGAAACTTTTATTTTTTCCTTGAGCCATCAAAAAAAAGGAGATTCATTCCATTTGGACCAGCTTAGATCACGTGCTTATGCCTGAACCAGTAGCCATGGTAAAGCGCATGAAGTTACCTGAATGGTTTGGTCCTTCAGAGAACTGCTGTGGAACTGGAGTCAGTTCCACCCAGAAATCAAATTGCTACCCAAAAGGAGGAAACCTGGTGGCATAGATGTTAAGTGCTACATCTGGTAACCAAAGGTTGGCAGTTCGAATCCTCCAGGCACTCCTTGGAAACTCTGTGGAACAGTTCTGCTCTCTCCAGTAGGATGGCTGAAAGTTAGAATTGCCTTGATGGTACTGGGTTTGGTTTGTTTTACCCAAAGGAGAGTGGAGACAAGAACGCATTCTGAGGAAGCAAGCAATACTGCCCACTAGAGGTCAAAAAGTAAGAGAGTGAATGATAAATGTTCGAGGAGCTGAAATAAACTTACTGATTCTAAAGCATGGTGCAGAAGAAGCTGGGAATGTAGAATGTCAAGGGTGTAAACTGAATTTAGCAAGTTTATGTTTAGAGTGGTAAGTGTGTAATTAGAGAAATAAGCAAATACCAAAAACATACAAACAAACCTCATTGCCACTGAGTCAATTCTAACTCACAGTGACCATACAGGATAAGGGTAGAACTGCCCAATGAGATGCTGAAGGATTCGAACTACCAACATTTTTGTTAGCAGCCAAAGCTCAATGTAGCTCTTAACCACTACACCGCTAAGGATTCTTACATTAGGGAACTTGGGCTTCTTCCTGATGTAGTAAGAAACGAAGTTTTAAAGCAATAAATTAAATGACCACATTAGTAAATTCTAGCACAAAGAATGAGTGATAGAAAATTGAGATTGAATATTGGGACTGCATAGGAGTTTATTGTATTAGCTCAAGTGTGAGATAATGGTTAAGACTTTATCTTCAATCAGTGATAGAAATAGTGATGCAGAAAAGTAAGTGCATTCTAAAGATACGTATCAGGAGTAGAAGAGGAAGAGTTCGTATTTACAGGTTTGATAACCTTAAGGAGAGGGAGTCAAGGATGTTTCCCACATTCTTGGCTTGGAAACAGAGTTTTACCAGGGAAAATAGGTTTACAAGTCAAGAGAATGTAGTTCGTATGGGACACTTAAGAAACCCTGGCGGCATAGTGGTTACGTGCTGTGTCTACTAACCGAAGAGGTCGGTACTTCCAGTCTGCCAGGCTGTCCTTGGGAACTCTATGGGGCAGTTCTACTCTGACATGTATCATCGCTATGAGTTAAACTGACTGGACGGCAGTGGTTTCGGCTTTTTTTTTTTTTTTTTTTGTCTTGAGGGGACACCTAAGTGGAATTATCAATAGAGACATAGAATATGGAAATGTAATATGGGCTTTATATACTTGCCCGCGTCACAGGGATGACGTTTTAGTCAGCTAGGGCTGCTCTAACAGAAATACCACAGAATGGATGGCTTCAATAAACGATAGTTTATTCTTACATAGTCTGGTAGGCTGCAAGTCCACATTCAGGGTGTCTGCACCAGGGGAAGGCTTTCCCCCTTGTCGGCTCTAGAGGAAAGGCCGGTATTGCATCAGTCTTTGTCCAGGGAGCATCTTGGCGCAGGAACCTCACTCTGAAGGATACGCCTCTTCTCCTGGTGCTGCTTGCTTGATGTTAGGAGGATCCCATTCTCTGCTTGTTTCTCTTTCCTTTTATCTCTTGTAGGATTAAGGGTGGGGCAAGCCATACTCCAGGGAAACTCCCTTCACAGTGGAGCAGGAGGTGATCCTATGAAGGGATTTACAGCCCCACCCTAATCCTTTAACATACAGTGTAGGAAAACCACAAAACAGGACAGTCACAAGATACCGGGAATCATGGCCCAGCTACACGGCTACACATATTTTTGGGGAGACACAATTCACTCCATGATGGATGGTGAACTTAGCCAGGAGCTCACAGAGAAAGAGAACAAAAAAAAGCTCAAGATGGAAACTTGCCTAAGAGGAGCCAGCAGAGATGACTGAGAAAAAGTGACCAGAGACGAAAGAGAAAAAAATTAGCAAGCAAAAAATGACAACATGTCAAAATAGGTGCCAGCTAATTCTCATGCTATAAAGAAGTGATAAAAATCCCTTGGATTTGGTACTAAGGAACCCACTGGAAGCCTTTGTGGCAATAGTTCCAGTAGAGTGATAGAAATGGAAGCCAGATTGCAGGTGACTGAAACACGGTAGCAGGTTGGTAAGGAGAGTTGGGCTGTAGACAACTCTTACTTCAGCCGTTAAAGAGTAGCTGGCAGACTGCTGAGGGATTTTCTATTGTTAATGTTCTTTAAGATGAAAAAGTCTTAAGTACATAAATACTACAAGATCCGTATATGAGGATATGTATAACAAACATTGATACAGTATTTACATGTACCATGCACTGTTGCAAGTATTTAATACGGTAAACTTCTCTAAAGTTTATAAGTCCTGTGAGGTGGTTCTTGTGTATTCCATGTTATTGGGCCAGATTAATGGTTGCAGTAGAATGTATACCAGAAAAAGAATATACATTTCTTTTCTTTTTTTATTAGGCTTCAGATGAAGGCTTACAGGCCACACTAGTTTATCATTAAACAGTTAATACACACAGTATTTTGCGTACTGATTGCAGATACCACAATGCGTCAGCACTCTCCCTCTAGACCTTGGTTCCCCATCACCAGCTTTCCTGTGCCTTCTGCCTTCTCATCCTTGCCAAAGAATGAGCCTCAGGAGTGACTTCAGTACTATGATAAAAGTTTGTCTGGGGGCCATACTTGTATGCTTGAGGTTTCTCTAGTCTCTCAGCTCAGGCAGTCTGGTCTTCATTTGTGAGCTAGAACTTTGTTCTACACTTTTCTCCAGCCTTGTCTGTGACCCTCTGTTGCGATCTCTGTCACCGCAATTGTGGTGGCAGGTGGACACCATCTAGTTGTATTGCACTAATGGACTAATCTTCCCCTTTTGGTTTAGGTTTTCTTCATGCTTTGTTCTAGATGGGTTAGGACCAGTGGAGCGTCTTAGATGGCTACTCACAAGCTTTTAAGAAGTCATGTGGCACCTAGTAACAACAACAAATTCCATTGTGTGTACATACCATAGTTTATCAATTCACCTGTTAACGGGTATTTAGATCCTTTCCATCTTTTTACTATTGTGGATAATGCTGCAATGAACGTAGGTGTGCATTTGTCTATTCACACAACAGCTATTATTTTTCTGGGATATAGGAAAGGAAACACATTTTTTGACAAGACAGAAGGTGTTGAGATTCAGCTTCAAGTAATAAACTCTGAATAACTTTGTTCTCAATGAAGATGAAAATTTATTTTTCTCTGTTCTGCAAAAGTCCAAGTATACTGTGTAGTATTGTGTGATATTCCTCTAGGAAGGATCTAGTTTTCTTCCATCCTGTTGTTTTACTGCTTAAGGCTAAAGCCTTCACGGCATAATGCCACCCCTGTACTAACCAATGTGGTAGCCACCAACCACATGTGGTTACTAAACCCATACACTGTGGCTAGCCAAAATTGAGACATACTGTAAGTGTAAAATACACACAGGAGTTTGCAGAGGAATTCATATGGCCACATTTAACCTACTGGTATAGATGGAAATTGCAGTCTTGATTCAGGATGGGCATAGGCCCAGCTACAATTTCAGGGTTACAACAGTACAAAAGAAGAAGGAAGAACTATAGGAAGACAATTAGTAGGCTCTGGCATAACCTCAAAGCACAGACAGCAAAATTAGCATTAAGTATAGCTGACAGAAGTGACATCTCCACTTGAGCAGAGGAACAAAAGAAGAGATGGATTGTATTACAGCTGTTAGCGAAGGACTGGTCTTAAGAAGTTGACAGCTTTTTATCTGACGGCTTCTGTATTTTTGTGCAGAAGAAGTAATACCATTTTTTGTGGGTGAGGGTCAGATTAAGTCAGGCTTAAGAAGACTGAACGAGTTAAAAAATTGTGATGCTGGGAATCGGGTTGAGATTGGTGACCATGAATTCATATGGAAACAAATTCTCCCAAGTGTGAAATTTTTACTAGCAGTGCTCAGTACCCTAGATACATCCGAGAAAACAGCTAGTAGGTGACTTTATTCAGAACTGAGGGCTTACTTGGGGAAATGCCAAGTACAAAAAAAATGGATGAAGTTGAAGAAAGCCTTGGAAGAATTGACAAGGAGTATAAACTGGGACGGGCAGAATACGAAGGTAAATGATTGTTGCTAGACAAGGATGAAGGACAGGGGTCAGTGGAATGGATCTTCTGAGGAGGCTGAAGAACAGGCACAGTTACTGAGTGAGAGGTCTGGAAGGGGGCTGTTGTGGTCACTGGTCGGATAATATTTGAATTCAATTTTCCATAGACAAATCTGAGTGATGACAAGGGCCATAATGATCGTGGGGATTGAGTGACTCAATTAGCGTGTAAGAGAAATTTATTGGAGATGAAGAGGTCAAGAAATGGAAGGGTAGGGACTTAGCAGGGGAGTGTGGTACTTCCAGTCTTGGGTTATTCTAGTTGCAATGACGGTAAAGTTGAGACACAATTTTCTGTGAGTCTTTCATGTTTTCTGCACATTATGTAAGTAGAGCCATTGAGAACTTTTGTTCCTGCAGTCATCTCAGGGATTTTTGTATTGCAAAATTTTACAGGGTAAAGACAGTTTCTCCATCTGGACTAAAGTCCAGGCAGGCTTACTGTCTATTATAGAAGATTAGGATACACTAAGTTCAGGGTTCTTCATCTGTAACACAGCACACTGCCTGTGTGTGGTCTTCCGCACTTGCTCTATGGAAAACAGGACTTGGGGAAACAGCAGAAACACTGACAATGTAGTTACTGCTGCTGTTGTGAGTTATAAAATCCTTTGTCACTGATTCACGGAGTCTTGAGTTTTCTGTGAGCACGTGAAACAGTAGCAGGCTAACTACTTACCTGTAAATAGAATAAAATCTAAGACATTTACAGTTCTTGATATTTCCAAAATTCATTAAGCTCTAAGCATTTCATAACATTTTTCTTCAATAGGGATAGTTTTTGTCTCTTTTTCATTATTATTCTGATATCCTGAAAATCAGGGTTGGTATGCCTTATTTCTAAGTCTATTTAATTTTTATTCATTATCACTATATTGTCTTTAATACTTTTAACTCTCTGCCCAGTTGCATCATCTTAAGAAAGTGGAATATTACCTTTTTTATTGCGTAGGGACCATAACTGATTGTTCTGGATTATTTTTCCCGACTTGTGTTTGATATAAAAACGCCTGGTAAATACACAAACACTTGGCAGTTCTGAAGCTTCTCTACAGTCAGGTGCAATCTTTTGTATCCAATACACTAACTATAGCAGGTGGAATAAAATCAATTGAATGTGTAAATTCTTTAAATAACAGCAAATAGAGCAAATTGAATTTCAAAGTGAAAAAAAGGTGAACCCGAGAAGCAGTGGTAAGAAGGTCATCAGCAGAATTAGCAAAAAAAGTCTGGCAAAGTTACTGTTAGGCAGCCAGTAATACTCTATTGATCAGACTTTCTCAATCAATGAGACTGTGCCTAGATTATTGATGCAAAGGTATTAAGCAAAATTTTATTTCAGCTAACTTGTTGGCTCAGATGTCAACTGAAAGTCATTTCCCTAGTCAATCAAACATACAATAAATCTGAGCAGAGTTACCTCTTAACCATCCTCATGTCCACTCTTCTTTCAAATCGTACAATTACCTTTGAGTGGGTAATGATTAAGTTAATACCCGTATATAAGCTAACACATGAGGGAAAGAGCTGCATTTCTAGAAAGAAAACAGAACAGCATGTTGCCAAGGGAAACAGACAGATACGGAAACTTATTTTTCTTTATTGTAAATAATATATTGAAGCTGTTTGAAAAAAGATATTTATGTCCAAGTTTATTTCTAAATTTTGGTAGTCTCAAAAATTGTGTTTCACAATATCCACTGTGGTATCTGGTATATCTAAGAGCTGAGATTAAAAACAAAAAATATGTTGACAAATTTGAGTAGAGAAGGCTGTTGTTTAGTAGGGCACTGGCTGAAGCCTTCTGGAAAAACAGATTTCCCCTTCATTCAGGTACACATTTGGTTGGAGATATCAACCTTCTTAGCAATTCACTCCCCTCTGAGTCTGTATCTCTTTACTATGCCTACCACCATTTGGCTTCAGATAATACTGATGTTTTTATTATATAAACTTCATTTATAATATTAACTCTAATGTCATCCAGCATTGATTTGGGGGCTGCGTATTTTATCCCCCATACCAACCTCTGTGCTACATTAATGCATATAGCTCTTTCTCTTTGGTCCAACATCTATTCCTTTCTTTAGCGCTAATGAAGACAATCCATGTACCAGGCCCATCCCCACTCTACCATTCCTGTCCCCAGATGACTGTATACTATAGAGACCTCTTCTTGAAAAACAAGTCTAAAGCACAAAAATTCATATCCCAAGAAGATGTTAGTTTTACAGCTGTAAAACTCCAGGTTTTATGGCAACTATGTAAATTTTAGGTTGACTTCAGTATATAACTGCCATTGAAAACTGTGATTGTGGAAAGCTACCATTCCACAGTTTGAAGCTCACACTGTTTCTTTGTATTATTTCCTAATTATTTCATGGATCATTTATGAATCATTTCCTCTCCAATAGATTGTGAACTTCATATAGGCAAGGACTGAATTTTTCATTTCTTGATACTATTTGTAGCAATCCAAGTAATGCAGACTGTAATGGTCTTCATAAACACTTACTGATACAGCTTTCTTATTATGTAGATTGAAAACCAAGGCTGATATTTATTTTAAAAATAGTTAATAGCTGATAGTTCTGATGTCCCTCTAAGACACTGCCCAAACACCTACAAAGGCTTATCTAAGTGACTTCAATAATCTCTTAACTAAACCAGGCTAAATCACATGCACACACTCACACATAAATATACTTTTACTGTAATTAAAGACGATTTGTTTATTAAGCCTCTTTTACTTTTCAAGCTTAAAAGAATATAATAAAGAAAATATTTAACTAAAATTGAAATTAATTCCTTCTAAAAATCCAAATCCAAATCCATTGCCATTAAGTCAGTTCCTGATTCTACTCACGGTGACCCTGTAGGACGGAGTGCAGCTCCTCATAGGGTTTCCACAGAGCACCTGGTAGATTCGAACTGCCAGTCTTTTAGCTAATCGTCAAACACTCATTACACTACCAGGGTTTCTAGCTTCTTTTAAAGCATAAAAAGCTTAGTAAGAATTAAAGAATTGCTTTCCCTCCTTCATTTTAAATAGAAATTGGTAAAGAATCAAATAAGAGAAAAGATAAATGCCCAATCAGCTACTACTAAGGACTTTCTTCCATCACAAATGAGCCCAAGCCAATGCCGTCGAGTCGGATCCGACTCATTATGAACCAGCTCTAATTTTGCAAAATGAACTTTCTCTGCAAGAATTCTTGAAGAGGCTTTTAGGAAGTAAATACATTTACATGTATTAAAAATAGAATTCAATAAATTCAATACTTCAAAATGATGTTGATTTCACATCTTTAAAATACCATGAGTTAGACCATCTAAATCTCAAACTGTCTTTAGCCATGTACTGGTACTGAAAGCTGTTACTCAAGTGTGCATGATGGCTGACAAGATGCTGTCATATACAGCTTTAGTCAGTCTTCCTCTACTACCACGGTAATACAAAGAATGCTGTTTAGGAATATATGTGATAAAAGATTGAAACCAAAAAACAGATACTTGCCATGCTGTAAATTTGAAAAGTGTTCTTAAGGAAAAAAATACACTATTGCTCAATCATTATAAATTTTAGTCAGATATACAGCCAGAAATATAGAGGACCCTTCCACTTATATTGTTGACACCAGTGCATGCTTCTCTATTGTTTTATCATTTGTTTTTTATTTATTAGACTAGTTCTTTGGAAAATAGAATTGGGGGCTCCAGATTTTCTGTTTTGAAAGCCATCTTGCTCTCAACCTTCTCTTAAATGTTCTCCTCTGTACAACCTATTTTTCTAAACCATCCATTTAAATGTCTCACATTTTTACAGAGTTGACATTTTGAAGCTACTTAGTAACTACATTTTAGAGATAACTATAATGTGTCATGGAAACCCTGGTTGCATAGTGGTTAAGAGCTACTACTACTAACCAAGAGATCGGCAGTTCAAATATAAGGGATGCTCCTTGGGAAACCCTATGGAGCAGTACAACTCTATCTACAAGGTGGCTACAAGTTGGAATCCGCTTGACAGCAATGGGTTATACTCACATATTTTAAGATCCTCAAAATACTAAAATATTGACCTTTTGTTTGTGGAACAAATGATTCATAAACTTTTCACAAATAAGCTTTTGGAGGGTTGGTTTTAGACAGTCGCTGCTTATGTACACTAACTTTTTTTTTTAGCATCTACAATAATTCTATTTGGTTCCTGTTGGTCTTGTTTTACTACTAATTTTCTTTTATTTTGGGGAAACTGACCTCTAGAGCGATAACAGTCCTCGGAGGTCGATAATAACAGATAAAAAACCCGCTGTCATTCAGTCTATTCCAAATCACAGTGACACTAGAGGATGGAGTAGAACCACCCCTATAGAGTTTCCAAGGAGCATCTGGTGGATTTGAACTACTGATCTTTTGGTTAAGCAGACATAATACTTAAACACTATGCCACCAGGGTTTCTGATTATGATAGATAGGAATATAAATAAATAACATGTATGAGAATTTATAGCCTCTCTTTCTTTGAAACTTGGCTTTGTGAGATACAAGCTCTTTACCCCCATGGAAAGGATTATAATACAGGTTGTGTTTACATAAGCCAAGAGGTTGATATTTTTATTTTCTCATGTTTTCCAAGGTTATTTTTTTAAGTGAGTTGACTGAATATTTTAAAAGCTCCTTATTGTTACAGTGAGAATGATCAACTTGAATCTTTAGTGGCTGATACATATCCTACAATTACAATGAAATATATCAATTTAAAAGTCTTCATAAAAATATACTGCAAATTTGAAAGTGATGTTCATTTCCTAATTTCATATTTAAATGAAACACCAACTATATATTAGCAAATGTTTGTGTAGTCTTCTTACTACAATTATTGGAAAAGAACATAAATGACCCTTAGAATACAATGTGGGATAAGAAAATATAGTTGTATCTGTTTGTGATTAACCATAAAGCTTCCATATGTGGTATCTTTTTCTGGATTCTGGCTGTCTACAGTAACTTGATCAGGGGTATAATTACACCCTGCTTGAATCAAGAAAGTCAAATAATGTCAAAAACAATCATTTTCCTTGTAAATGTTTTGAGAATTCAAAGCTAAAAAAATGCAGATAGCATGATGTTAATGTCCCACTGAAACAAGCTGATCCAGCATAATTTGGAAGCTGGAAATGTTGAAAGCTCTATGGTAAAATCATGCTGTAGGGAAATACTAGAGAAAGTCATGCATAAGAATTATTTGTTGGCTTTTTGTTAGTGTCTAAACCATGAAGTTTCTAAGTTATCTTAAAATATTGATTGGCATTGGCACTACATGCGTTATATACTTGGTCTTTATTCACTTTCAAATAGTCCACTATCCTAGGAACTGAAAAAGTACGGGATCAACCCAGGTGATATCAAACTAGAATGTGGTATCTATCAGAGATCTTAAAAGTCACATAATCTGGTCTTCCTGTTTCAAAATAAATAACTCAAGAAATAGAAAATTCATATAGTTGACCAAGGCTGTATCTTAGTTTTGGCCAGAACCAAAAGCAGAATTTCCAATTCCAATGACCAAAAGATATCATTTTTACATACCTTTACAACTTTTAAAGGAGGTCTGGTGACTTAGTGGTTAAGTGCTTAGCTGCTAACCGAAAGGCTGGCAGTTCAAACTCACCTAGTCACTCCACAAGAGGAAAACCTGGCAATCTGCTCCCAGGTAAATGATACCCTAGAAAATACGATGGGGAAGTTCTGCTCCATCACATGGAATGAATACTAGTAGAAACTGAATCCATAGCACTTAACAACAACATCAATGTTAACAGAACTTTTGAAAGTCAATTGTCTCTGTCATAGGACAATGGAACGTGAAGTGGTAGATTGATTTGTACTATGGGATTAAACAGGAAAAGCCAACTCAGCACCGAGGTTGAGATGACCACAGCTACTACCAGAAACACTAAGGTAATGAAATCATCCAGGAAGGGGTAGAGTTAAGTCAAAGCCACTCAAGCAGAACTGGTGCCAGAAAGTGGGGTGAGTATGGGGCATAGAATACACAGATACCAAGATTAAAAGTCATGATGTTTCTGCCTAGCTTTTCTGCTTTTTAGTGTGAATGTTTTATATTTCCTGAATGCATATATCAACTGGCTTTAACCTGCTGTTGGGCATACATTATGATTTATCCAGCTAGACTTGCTACTGGTTTATGGCAAGGTGTGTGTAACTGATAACCACTATGGAATTTCTAAAATTAAGAACCAGTGGAGATTTTCTTACACACACTGTATATCCCATCACAAGCACATGCTATTTTATACATCCCCAGTGAAATTTTATTCAACCTCTAGGAAAAAAATAATGATGAGTTTAATCATCTATATATTTGAAAAGAACCCTAGTGACTCAGTGGTTATGAACTCAGCTGCTAACCAAGTGGTTACCTGCTAACCAAGAATCTACCGGCTGCTCATTGGAAACTCTATGGGGCAGTTGTTACCATGTTCCACAGGGGCACTATGAGTCTAAATCAATTAGACAGCAGTGATTTATGTATATATATGCATATATTTACTAAAATATGTATTTTTGAATCAACTAGACAGTAATGGTTTAGGTATATATTTAAATACATATGCATATTTAATAAATAAATTCTGTGTGATGCATGTAATACACTGATTTTTGAGTTTCCTTTCAAAGCAGGTAACAAAACCTTTCTCTCTCTTAGGTTACTGCCATATAACAATTACCAAACATTTAAACATTAACAATTTTAATTATACTGGTTAGCTTTCTATGCTTGTGTGTTAGAGATTTGGACAACATTTGATGATTTTGTTTGAATCCATTTATTCATAATTTTAGATGTACATAAACTTCAGTCACAAACTACAGGCCATTTTGTTCATATCTATCCTGTCTCTCATTCTCTCTGTCTGTCTTCCTCTCTCTTGAGCACCTAGGGTCAGCTAGACCTTCAGAAACAGAGAATTCAATTTTGAGCACTTGACAGAAAATGTCCTCCCACCACTTCTCACCAGGTTAAACTTGGGACAATTTATGACTGAGTGCTGTCTGAGCAGGTTGTTCATGGACCAACCTAGGTTGTAAGTTGATTCCCTAGCTATAGAGGTCCTGCCCCGTTATTTGACATTCTTGATTCAAGCAGTATGTAATTATAGGCCTAATCAAGTTTCAATAGTCAGCCTTAATAATAATCAGAGGCTTGAATTTCATTGTCAACCATCATTTAGTTTTATAAGGAATGGAGTGCTGAGAATGATGTGGCCTTTTTTCCTACTTCCCATCAGGAGTAAGTTTGCTGCATTCCGTATCAGCTGAAGTCTCCATAGTGCCACCAGTGTGCAGTAGTCCAAAGTAAAATGCAAGGAAGGTAAGCGTACTTACTGAACAACTGCAGAAAATTATTTTTGGTGTACTGAAAACACTTACTATCAAATACCTCCTTGGCTCAGTTGGCTAATTCCTCCTGTAGTTGCCGTGATTGTCCAAACACTACTGAAGTAGCGCAATGCATAAAGTTTGCTGAGTTGGGTGCACTTCAACATAAGTGGTTTTATCCACTTATTTGGGGGGATAAGTTTGAGAGAGGATTTGGAAAAGAAGAAGCTGAAAGGGGGCACCAAGGACCAGACCATCTTGCCTTCAGCCAGCTTAGGTTGCAGTCGTTTTTGTCTAGGGGGAAAAAAAGGTCATATAAAGAGCCTTGAGTGCCCAAATATGTGAGCTATTCTGATTGGATTTAGCTCAGCATATACTTCTTGGGATAAAAAAAATAAAATGTATCTTTTAAAGAAGGCGATATAATGGCAGAAATCTCCATCTATCACAAATTATTTACTCATCTTTTTTGCACAGCATGGTACTTGGTGCCCCAGAGTTGAAGGGACTTAATATTTGTTATTCTTTCCAAAATTATTGTTTTCATAACACTGTTTCATGAAAGGTGATAGGTTTTGTTTTGCTTTATAATCTCTGCATTTATAAATAATTTTCTGGATGGTAAAACTTTTACTATTCTAATTCAAAATTTCTGTCCAAATTTAGAGGCATGCATTGTTACAAAATTTTAAGAAACTATTTTTAAGACAATATTTTTCACATACTTACATTAGCATTTGTTAAATAAACCTAGAGATGTTCAATAATTCAAATAATATTGACTCTGCACATCTTTTCTATCAATTTATATCATTCCAACTCCATAGCAATTAGTTTTTAAAGTAATACTGAGTATGATGAATGAATTAGTTGTCAACTTAAGTAAATTGAAAACACTTAAAAAATCAACAGCCAACCAGTTTTTGCTCATTTTAAAACTTGACTCATAATTTGAGACTTGAAGCTTCTTAGCACCATACTTAGAAATGGATGAATATAATTCTCTGAAAGCAACTATTCCACTGCCTCATTAACGTGACACTCAACTAGTGCAGCTATGATATCACGTGAGATGCTGACCAACTATGTGTCTGGGGCGTTGATGGTTGGAGTTGACATATTGAATTGGCATCTCTGCAATTAAAATTAGTATAGTGTAATTTTTTCAACCTCTTTAATGCAGCATTTCTTTATCTTTGCCAAGGCACTTTGTTATACAGTAGAGTTAATAAGTACCTCCCCATCTTGAATGTCAAATACAAAGCAAACGTGGAAGTATGCATTTAATGCTAGCTGTTTTGAATGTGAATGTAAACTTTATCATTTGCATTTAAGCCTCTTCAAATCACATCCAGCATTTGAGAAACTTCTCACACATTTCTTTCTTTAAATTTTTCCTTGTGGCCATACTGAACCTCAGAAAGAAAAAGCACACCTGTAATTTACCAGAAAATTTTGTGTAAAGCTGTATAGGGCTGCTATAGTCACAATCAACTCTTTGATCTTTATTTATTTATTTATTTATTTTTGATGCCCAAACCACAAACTTTACAGGAGACACATTTTAAAGACATCAACTTCACCATAATTGGTTACTTGTCCACTACAGAATGACTTGACCATTTAGCTTCTGATTTCCCTGTCTTCAAAAATGGAAATGATGCAATCCAATACCTTCAAGTTGCATAGTTCTCAAATAGGAACAAATACGTGGTGTTGTCTGTAGGGATGAACTTTGTTGAATGAGATGTTCTAGACTTTTATGTTTACACGGACAGCATCCTTTGAATAGCATCACAAACCTAGTGGATTTCAGTCAAGGACTGGTGAATATCAGTAAAAGGAAAGAAGAGATTACTGAATTTATAACGTAAACCCTCATTAGGCTGAACTATTCATCCATATGATTTCTCAAACAGCAAAATACTGTATGTAAAGGAAAATCAGAAGAAAAATAAGGTGTATGGAAGGATGCTCATTTGGGGTCAGCTTGATTCTAGAGTAATGTTTATCAGTGCCTTGAATGATAGAAGAAAAAGTATCCTTATTAGATTTTGCAACAACCTGGTTAGGCAGGAAAAAAGAGAAAATTAATTCAAAATGACTTTGACAAATAAGAAACGGCTTGTCAACACAAGTTTATAAAAGGGCAAGTACAAAACAGTATTATACTTAGACTGTCATTAATCTGATAGAAGATAGGAATAGCCAGAATTAGTGACCATAACTAGATCTGGGGATCAAAGCCAGGTGAATAACAGTCAGTAATGCAGAACTACCGCTGTGCAAAATGTGCCTATTGAATATTAGGACATATGCAATAGTACTGACAAACATTATTTTAAAGACAAAAAAAGACCCAATCAAGGAAAAGTTACAGCCTATCATATGGTTCCCAAAATAGAAGGTTAAGGAGGTGATTGTTCCTGTTCTAAAATCTCTGCACTATCCAGTTATTGGGTGTTTGCAAAGCTATTCCTTAAGAAATAATACTAAAAAAAATGCTACCAACACAAAAGTCTGCCTGTATAGATTTATCCACAAGGTAGTACTGATTTGTAAGTAAAGATGGTATCCCCATCATCACAGTAATAAACAATAACTTCCCTAAAACAGAATATTAATCAGTTTTAAAAATGGCTGATGTTTTAATTGACAATGACCAGGGTTTTCACTTTTCTCCTTATGAATTGGATATTTATATATAAATCATCATATTTGGTCAATTCCTTGGTTCTGTAAATATTCAGATTCTACCTGGGTCTTCTCAAAATATAACAGTGAATGACTACCCTCTTTGGTGTTAGCTTCAAAGCTGGAGTGTGTCCTGGTTTTCTGTCACAACCCATTATGAATTTATCAGCTATGAATTTATCTAAAACACTTTGCAATGATTTATATTTTAATGTGTATTATCACTTAACATAAATAATTCCATTTGTTTACCTAGTTCACCTGTAGTTTTCTTTGCCCTGAACTTACTTCTTTAGGAGTTTAAACTCTACTTCTAAGATTCCAGTAATTGATAAACATGTCTATTCTCTGTTAACAAGCATTTATCACAAACACTTCTGATATTTCTTTTTCCCAGATATCTGAGAATGATTTTTTTTCAGTCTATCTTTACAGAGAAGCTCTCTCTTTACACTCTAGAAACTTACTTTTTTTTTTTTCCCACCTAAATTTCTTAGGCTTCCTTTGGGGTTCAATAACTGTTGAGGAATATAGTTTACTTCCTCTCAGGTTTTATTCCATTCCCAAGATGCATTGAACAGAGCAGGTACTGTGGAGGTAAGTTGCATTTAATTCATTATAGACACTGAAATATCCCAGTCAATATGAAGTAGGTGAACAATATAAGATTTACATATTCAGCACAGTCTTTTTTTTCTCTGGTCCAAGACCACTACCATATGATTAATCATTAGTTCACGGAGCAAATAGCTCCCTTTTTGTAGTTTCCTTGAGTAGTGTGTGGTTTTCCTCATTATAGTATCACTAATGTTAGAACAGAAGTCCATACCTGGTGCATTAAGAACAGTTCCTGCATAGCCGACCCTCAGCTCCATATAGTCTACTACTCCATCTTGAAAACTCAACTATGGTTGTATTTATTATTATTCTTGCAGTTCCAAGAATGAAGACATTATTCAGTCTCTATTCTAAACACCAATATAAGAACAGAGAAAAAAACAAAAGGTCTCAAGCCAATAATCTTAACTTCCATTTTAAGAAACAAGAAAAAGAGGATAATAATAAAATTCAGAGTTAGCACAGGAAATGAAATCATAAAGATCAAAACAGAAATAGAAAAAAAAGATAGAGAAAAATAAATGAAACTCAAATTGTATTATGAGAAAATAAATAAAATTTATAAACCACTAGCCAAATTGAACAGGAAAAAGACACTGTCTGGAATTAGAAAGGTGACATCACTAGATACTCTACACATATCAAAAGGATAATAGCCAGACATTATGAACAGCATTATACCGAAGAATTCAACAAGTTAGATAAGATAGCTAAATTTCTTAACAGACACAAACCATCAAAACTCACTCCAGAAAAAATAGACCTGTATCCACTAACAAATTTGAATTTATAGTAAAAGTCTTATCATAATATCTATGACCAAGTGTCTTCACTGGCAAATTTCAGTGAAAAGAATGAAAGAAAAGAAAATTATACCACAGAATTCTGCAAACATTTCCAGAAAACAGAAAAGAACAAAATTTTTCTACCTCATTTTATGAGCCAGCATTACCCATATTCTAAAATCAGACAAAAATACCAATGGAGAAAGGAGAGTGGGTGGAGAAGAGGGGAAAGGAGGCTGTTGGGAGGATGAGACATATATGGAGCAGAGAGGAATAGTGTGCCGTAACCAGACAGGGAGAACAGTGGAAGCTGCATAGAGGTGGGCATGTAGATTTATACAGGAACGTACATTTTCACTCAGTCATATTAAAAATATATATATACCAAAAAAGAAACTGAGATAACATGCCTCATGAACCTAAGTCCAAATCTGTCAACAAAATTTTAGCAAATTAAATCCAATAAAACATGTAAAAAGGAGAGTAAATCAAAACAAACAAACCCACACTAATTGCCCCTAAGTTTATTTTGACTCACAGCCACCTTATATGACAGACTAGAACAGCTCCATTTGCTTTCCAAGACAAGAAGTATCTGCTGGATTCCAACCTGCAGCCTTGTGATTGGCAGCTAAGCTCTTGACCACTGCACCAACAAGACTCCAAAAGGAAACTACATCAAGACTAATCAAGGTTTATTAAAGCTACGCAAGGTTGGCTTAATATTTAAAATATTCATGTAGTTGATCATATTAACAATCTATAACAGAAAATTATACAATTATCTCAATAGTTGCAGAAAAGCATTTGACATAAATTCAATATGCATTTCTGATTTAAAACAAACAAACTCATAGAATTAGGTAAAAAAGGAATGAGACCTTTCAAAACCCTGTAGATAACATTTGTATTTAATGGTAAAAGACTACATTGTTTCCCACAAGACTAAGGACAAGGCACAGATGTCTTCTTCCACTGCTGATAATCAGCATTGTACTGGACATTCCAGCCAGTGCAATAAGACAAGAAAAAGAAATAAAAGGCAGACAGATTGTAAAGAAAGAACTAAAATTGTCTTTGTAGACAACATGATTCTGTAAAAATTTAATGGAACCCACAGAAAGTTTTCAGAATACAAAGTCTATATATTTTTAATGCACAAGCTTTAATATACACTACAAAGAGATAGTGAAACTTAAAAATTAATGGCATTTGCAATAACATCAAAACTATTAAATAATGGGATAATTCTGACAAAAATGGGCAATAAAAAGTAATAAAGAACTAATACATGTTCTAACATGAGTAAACCCAGAAAACATGATGCTAAGTGAAAGAAACAAAAAAGAACCTATTTTATGATTCAGGTTGTGTGAAATGTCCAGCATAGGTGCATCCATTAAGAAAGTAGAACAGCTCTAGTCAAAGTTGGGTGGCAGAAGAGGGAATGGAGAATGACTGCTAATGGGCGTGAATTTTCTTCTAAGCCAAGTGCTGTTGAGTTGGATCTGACCTCTGGGGTGATGCAATTTTCTAAAATTTGATAATGATGATGATCACACAAATTTCTGAGTATGCTAAAAAATCATTGAATTGTACACTTTATGGGATGACTTTCATAGTATGTGAATTGTGTCTCAACAAAGTTGTTGTGTATATGTACGTACATATATATGTACGTATAAAGCAACAGTAGTGATTATAACTTCTGGTGCCTTAGCACAAATCAAGGCAATAGCACTAAACTCTGCACTTGCAGTCATAGTATTCTTGTCCACTTGGTGATGCACAGTGACCATATATTGGAGGCACTTTATGGTTCTATGCATCTGTAGGATATCATCCTGCTGACCTCTGGCTGGAGGACCGAGAGTGGGTAGAGAGAAGGGGAAAGGAGACTACTGGAAGGATGAGACATGTGTGGAGCAGAGAGGAATAGTGTGCTGTCACCAGAAGTTGCATATAGGTGGCCATGTAAATTTATATGGGAATGTACATTTTCACTCAGTCATAATAAAAAAAGAAAAGAAAAGCAATCCCAATTTACTCAAGAATGTTCTCAATGAAACAATAAAAATGATCATACTTTTACTAAGTCTCAACCCTGAGTACACATACTGTTAATATTCTGTGTGATGACATGGGGGGGTTGTGTAAAATGGTTCTTTTAAATGCTGCAGTGTGGTGGGGAACACTAAGAAAAGTACTCTTGAAATTGTGTGCTTTTCCATGGAACACAATTTTTACTTGAGAGAATGACTGGCAGACAAACCATGATTGTTCAGCCTTCCTTATTTAGCACAAACTTTCTAAAAATAAATAAAGTGAGCCATTCTATCACTTCAAGGAAAAATACTGACAAAAAAGCGTTGCCAATGATGAGATTTGAAATGTAAATTAAAAATTGAAAGTTTTGGAAACTCGTGTTCTACTCTGTGAGTTTATGGCTTCCCCAAAATGAAAGACTTACCTGATGAAACTGGTAGTGAGAATTATAAATGTGATTTTTCTATTCTGTTTAGTGAAATGTATCAATAACTGGTAAATTCACAAAAAACCACTGAACCAATATTATCCAAATGGCTAGTGCATGATATTATAAAATGTTGAATTTATAAAAGATCTATTCGAAGCATAAGACCAATGGATTTTTAATGGAACAGAGTATAGAATAATGAGATGGTTTCAGATTCCATAGTGCAACCAGTATTTTAGAAACTACACTTAGCAAAGTTTTAGTCAAGTGTCAAACAGAAACATTCAAAATTATCTGTAAACACTATTGAAATTTTCCTTACTTTTCAAAACGTATCTATGTGTGGCCAAATATTATTCATATATGTCAACCAAAATGATACATTGCAACAGAGTGCATGCAGACAAAGGTATGAGAATTCAGTTGCTACTATTAAGTCAGGCGGTAAAGAGATTTTCACAAATGTAGAAACTGCCAGTTTTCTCACTATTTTTAAAGTATGTGTTTATTTTTCTCAGCAACATGTTGCATATGCTAACATATAATGAGTTCAATATATTGTTTCCCAATTTATAAATGTTAAAAAAATCTGTTCTAATTTCTTTTTCTTTTTTTATTATGATTGAATGAAAATGTATGTTCCTATATAAATTTGCATGCCCATGTACGTGCAAATCTTACTGCTCTCCCTGGTGGTGACAGCGCACTCTTCCTCTCTGCTCCATACATGTGTCATCCTCCCAACAATCTCCTATCCCCTCCTCTCCACCCACTCCCCTTCCTCCAGTAAGAGTTCAGCAAGACAACATCTTACAGATGCATAGAACCATAAAGTACACACATGCTATGGTCATTCTATGTCTGTGAGTCCAATTCATTCCTGTCCAAGAATTGACCTCCATTATTATTTCTGGACAGGGGCAGCATGAGGGCCAGGGGCCAGGCTCCCAGGGGAACTCTGAGGCCCATGGGCTATAGGCTGTGGTCTTTCAATGGAGATTTCAGGGTGCACCCATTTTTATTCTTGTGTTGCCAGTGAGACTCAACTTTGTGAGTTCCATCACGGCTAACACTGGCGGTGGCTGCACCATCTGTTTCTTCCAGTCACAAGTCACTGTAGTCACCCATTTCCATGGGTCTCTGTCTTCTGGGTTCTCTTTCCCCCACGTCGTTTTGGTCCTTGGTGATCATCCATTTTTGCTAAATTGAGACCATTTGCTGTACCTTCAGATGGCTGCATGGCAGCTTCTAGACCCCAGATAATATTTACCAAAGTGGGGTGCAGAGGGCTCTCTTAGCAGAACATTAGTTGTGCCAATTGGCTTCAATTCCTCCTGAGAACATGGTCCCTGGCCCCCTGCCTCCCAGCTATTCTGTCCTTGTAATATTGGATTAAGATGGAAGGAGTAATCATGTTATGTTGAACTCCAGTTAATATCGATCTTCTTTCTAATGTGTACTGTCCCAGATTTCACCAAACCAAATTTCTGTCAACTACCTAACCTAAACCCTACCCCCTAGCTCTCCCTTCTTCCCCATACTTGCAGCCAGCAGAGTCTTTTCTTCTATAAATGAGTTTGTAAGTTCTTATCACAGGGATCTCATACAATATTTGGCCTTTTGTCATTGACTACTTTCACTCAGCATAATGTCCTCCAATGGAAACCAGGTTATAAGATGTTTCCTAAAATCATCATTGTTCTTTATCATTGCATAGTGTTCCATTGAGTATATATACCATAGATTACCTATCTATTCCTCTGTTGTTGGGCATTTGAGCTGATTCCATCTTTTTGCTATTGAGGACTGTGCTGTGATAAATATTCGTGTGCATGTATAAGTTGGTGGGAATGGCCTTGAATCTGGGATATATTCCAAGCAGTGCTATTACTGGGTCAAATGGTATACCTATATCCAGCTTTTGAAGAAAGTGCCAGATTCCTTTCCAAAGAGATTGCACTATTTTGCAACCCCACCAACAGTGTAGGAGAGTTCCAATTTTTCCACAGCCTCTTCAACATTTGTTGTTTTGCATTTTTTGGGTCGTGGTCAACCTCTTTGGGGTGAAATGGTATCTCATTGTGGTTTTGATTTCAATTTCTTTGATAGTTAATGATCATGAGCATGTTTGCATGTGTTTTTTGGCTGCCCGTATCTGCTCTTTAGAGAAGTATCTGTCCATCTCTTTTGTCCATCACTTAATTGGATTATTTATCTTTTACTTATTGGTATTTTGTAGTTCCTTATAGATTACAGAGATCAGGCATCAGTGTTTGATCTCAGTAGTTTCCATTTATCTATTTTCTGTTCGTTGATTGTGGTTTGTTTGACAGATTTTGAAGTCTGTCTATCTTGTGTATTAAAACTTCCATTGTTGCTCCCACTTTTTCTTGGATGAGCTTTGCTGTTTTAGATTTCATATGTCTGTCTTTTATCCATTTTGAGTTGGTTTTTCTGTAAGATGTGAGATGTGAGTCTTGTTTCAAATTTTTGCAGAAGGATATCCAATTTTGCCAGCACCATTTGTTGAAGAGATTATTTTTACCCCAGCTTAATGTCTTACGGCCTTTGTCAAATATCAACTGTTCATAGGAAGATTGTGTCATCTCGGGTGTCTTAATTCTGTTCTATTGATCTATCTGTCTCTTTTTCTACCAGTACCAAGCTGTTTTGACTACTGTGGCAGTGTAATAGGATCTAAAGTCAGGCAGTGAGAGGCCTCCCAGTGTGTTCTTCTTCTTCAGTAGTGCCCTACTTATCAGGGGCTTCTTCTCTTTCCAAACACTGTTGGTAATTTGTTTCTCCATATCATCAAAAAATGTTGTGGGAATTTGTATTGGTATAAGTAGATTGCTTTAGACAAAATAGACATTTTCACATTGTTAAGTCTTCCTATCCATGAGCAGGGTAGGTTTCTCCATTTATGTAAGTCTCTCTTAGTTTCTTGCAGTAGGGACTGGTAGTTCTCTTTGTAAAGGTCTGTTATTTTTCTGGTTAGATTTATTCCTAGATATTTTATCCTCTTGGGGGCTATAGTAGATGATATCGATTTGGTGATTTCTTCACTAAAATCTCATTGTTGGTATAAAGGAATCCTACTGATTTACTTACTTTTATCTTGTATTCTGAGACTTTGCTGAACTCTTCCATCAGTTTGAGTAGTTTACTAATGTACTCTTTAGGATTCTCTAAATGTACAATCATATCTGCAAATAGAAAGATCTTTGCTCTTCTTTGCTGATGCAGGTGCCCTTTGTTTCTTGGTCTTGTCTAATTGCTCTGGCTAGAACTTCTAGCATAATGTTAAACAGGAGAGGTGAGAGTGGGCATCCTTGTCTAGTTCCTGTTCTCAAGGGAAACTGTTTCAGTCTCTCTCCATTCAAGACGACATAGGCAGTTGGCTTTGTATAAATGGCCCTAATTGCATTGAGGAATTTGCCGTCTATTCCTATTTTGCTGAGAGTTTTTAGCTTGAATGGATGTTGGAATTTATCAAATGCCTTTTCTGCATCAATAGTCAAAATCAGGTGATTCTTGTCTTTTGTGTTATTTATGTTGTTGATCACATTAATTGTTTTTTTTGTTGTTGAACCAATCTTGCATCCATGGTATGAATCCACCTTGGTCGCGATGGATTATTTTTTTGATATATTGTTGTATTCTACTGGTAAGAATTTTGCTGAAGATTTTTGCATCTAGATACATGAATGATATCAGTCTATAGTTCTTTCTTGTTGGATCTTTCCCTGGCTTTGGTATCAGGGTTATGCTGTCTTCATAGAATGAAATTGGGAGTATTCCATCCCTTTCTATACTGTGAAATAATCTCAGTAGTATTGGAGATAACTCTTTTCTAAAAGCTTGGTAGAATTCTGCAGAGAAGCCATCTGGGCCCACGCTTTTTTTGGTTGGTAGTTTTTGGATGACTTTTTCAATCTCTTCCTTTGTGATGGATTTATTAATTTGTTATGCTTCATCCTGTGTTCATTTTGTAGGCAATATGAATCAAGGAATTTGTCCATTTCCTCTAGGTTGTCAAACTTGTTAAGGTATAGTCTTTTGTAGTATTCTGTTATGGTATTTTTGATTTCTGTTGGATCTGGTATGACAACTCCCCTCTCATTTCTTATTTGCATTATTTGTTTCCTTTCCTGCTTTTCTTTAGTAAGGTTAGCCAACGATTTGTCAATTTTGTGGACCTTTTAAAAAAATCAGCTTTTTGTCTTTTCAATTTTTTCAATTGTTCTTCTATTCTCTAATTCATTTAGTTCTGCTCTAATCTTTACGATCTGTTTTCTTTGGGTGCCTTAGGGGTTCCTCTGTTGTTGTCTCTCTACATGTTCAAGCTGTAGGGTTAGTCCTTTGGTTTGGTTTCTTTCTTCCTTCCAAATGTGTGCATTTATGGAGATAAACTGACCTCTGAGCATTGCTTTGGCTGTATCCCGTAGGTTCTGGAAGGAAGTGTTTTCATTCTCAATGGAATCCATAAATTTCTTTATTTCATCCTTGATTTCTTCTATAACCCATGGCTGTTTGAGCAAGATGTTGTTCAGTTTCCATGAGTTCCACTTTCTGTCTATGTCTTTTTCTGCTACTGATTTCCACTTTTATGGCTTTATGATCTGAGAAGATGCTTTGTATTAATTCATTGGTATGGATTTTGTTAAGAATTGCTTTATGTCCTAACACATGGTCTATTCTGAAGAACGTTCCATGTGACAGAAGGTCTAGTTGTTCGCTGATGGATAGATAGTTCTGTGTATGTCTATGATGTCTACTTGGTTAATTGTGGCAATAAAGTCTTCTGTGTCTTTATTGAGGTTTTTTCCTAGACAATTTGTCCAATATGGAGAGTGGAGTGTTGAAGTCTCCTACTATTATTGTGGAGTGATGTATCTCATTTTTTAGTGTAATCAGTGTTTGATATATTTAGATGCTCTAATATTAGGTGCATAAATGCTTAATATTGCTACATCCTGTCTGTGTATTCAACCTTTCAGCAATAAATAGTGTCTATCATTGTCCACGATGGTGGATTTTACATTAAAATCTATTTTATCTGAGATTTGAATTGCCACATCTGCTCTTTTTTGTGTGTTGTTAGCTTGGTATATATTCTTTCATCCTTTCATTTTCAGTTTGTTCATATCTTTAAGTCTAAAGTGAGTTTCTTGTAGGCAGCATATGGATGGGTCATGTCTTTTGATCCAAGATGTCACTCAATATCCCTTTACTGGAGTGTTCACTCCATTCACATTCAATGTGATTATTGATAGTTAGGTGTTCAGTGCTGCCGTTGTTGTAGTCTGTTTTTGTGTTGGTGTTTACTCTGTTGTTCTTATTAATCTGTTCTGGGATATTCTTCTTTGTGAGTTGATTTTTCACCTTTTTTAGAGTGGTTTTGTGGTTATTGAGACTCCTGTAGTACGTTTCTTGATTTGTTATGTTGCATCTTTATTGTGCTTTACTTCTGCCCTTAAGATCCCCCTTAATTAGCTATGTATAAATCCAATTTTAATTACTACCAGTCTCGTCAACTTCCTCTCCATCTGCAAGGACTATAATGACTGTAGTGCATTCCTGTTTTTAATATGATGACATCACAGTTTTCATGATACAATCACTGGATTATTTCTTTCATCATTATAGCTTTGATTGAGTTTGGAGCCTTCCCTACCTGAGTAGGATTCTGGGTGATGTGTCTTGTATTTTCTTCTAAAATATAGTCAGTGGATTTTTCTGCTAAGCCAAGATTTCTTTCAGTATTTCTTGTAGCTTTGGCTTCATTTTTTACAAAGTCTCTGAGTTTCTGTTTATCTGTGAATGTCTTAATTTCATTTTCATATTTGAAAGATAGCTTTTCAGGGTATAAAGTTCTTGGTTGGAAGTTCTTCTCCTTTAAGGTTTTGAATATGTCATGCCACTATCTCTGTGCCAGCATTGTTTCTGCTGAGAGATCCGACAAAAGCCTAAAAGGGTTTGCCTCTGAATGTTAGCTTTGCTTTGAGTCTTGCTGCCTTTAAGAGTTTCTGCTTATGTTTCGTTTTGTTAAGCTTGCTTAGAATATGTCTTGAAGTCTTTCTTTTGAGATCTATATTCAGTGGAATTTGATATGCATCTTGGATGTTTAGATTCTCTTCCTTCATAATTTTTGGGAAGTTTTCTGTCAGCAGCTCAGTAACAATACTCTCTGTGTTCTCAGGTGTCCCACCCTGTTCAAGAACTCCAATTAGTCATAGATCATTCCCCTTGAGTCCCACATGCTTCTTAATGCTTCTTCATTTTTCTTGTTTCTTTTTTCTGATTTCTCCTCACAGATGCTGGAGTCAGTAGCTCTGTCTTCCAAATCAGAAAGCCTGTTTTTCATTTGTTCCATTCTGTTTTCTTGGCTTTGAATTTAGTCTTTGATTTTGTTCTTGATTTGTTGGATTTCAGAGTAATGATATTGTATCAGATCAAACAGCTTGCTGAATTTTTCATTTTGCTTTGCTGCATTTGGTATAAGGACCAGGAGGGCTCTCTATATATTACTTTTGTATTCACCTTCTGATAGTTTCAGAAAAGCTTCTTTGTCTGGGAAGTTCTGAGGTGCTTTCTTCCGGGGACCTTCTCAAGCCATGGGTGGTTTCTTGGTTATGGTTTACTCCAGAGTTTGTTGCTTTTGGGGCATCATGTGAGTCAACAGAGGCTGGGAGAGATGATGTGAGAATGGACCATAGTTGTTTCGCTAGGCCTTCTTAAAATGAGAGCTAAAAAATAACTGATAACTTCCAAAGTCAGTTGAAGTTTCAGCTGTATAGGTTCCTCGTCCCAGCTGGCAAAGTAAGCACCTCTATATTTAACCTCAGATATTATAAACTAGCTCAAAATACAGAAAGGCTACTGCCCTGCTGTCCTCTGGTGTCAGGCCACAGCTGTAGGCAACACTGTGTAGAATATTGCTTTTCTACTGGAAAAGCACTCTCTCTGGGCAGGCATCACCTCCCAGTCTAGGAACTAAATCCAGCTGGGGCCTCCATGTGGGTGTCTTTGCCTCCTGGTGGATCAAGATGGCATCCCACACAAGCTTGCCACAGCCTCAGTATTGGCTACTGTATGTCAGAGGCAGAAAGGGAGGACAAAGGTGCCAAGATGCACAGAATCTAAAGCTGAGCTCTCAAAATATGGCAAGTACGCTTGCTGATCCCACCAGCAGTGTGTATGAAATTAGCAGCCATTCAAGTCCCAGCTACACCTGCTGGCTAAGACAGAGGAAAAAAAATAAAACGGTGATGTACCTTTGGTCCATGGAAGCCCGTGCTCAAAAAGAGAGGGCTCAGCAAAAGAGAGGAGGTTTTGCATTCAGTGGTATGAAGTCCAAATTAACAGCCTTATGCTGAGTTCTAGGGCTCGCTAGGTGTCCAGAAGTCTCCATTTAATTATCAATTCAGGTCTTGGTTTCCAGAGGGGTTTAGGGAGATGTGTGTTCAGTCCACCATCACGACTCTGTCCCTCTCTGTTCTAATTTTTTTATGTGATAAATAGTAACAGATATAATCTACATTGAAAAAAAGTTTTAGGAATCCTCAGCAATTTTAAGAGTCTAAAATGACTAAAACCAAAATTTTGTGGATTACTGTCCTAAATAATATAAAGAAATCTAGAGCATCTCTAGATATAATTGGATACTCTGAGCATTGTCTTAGTTATGTAGAGCTGCTTTAATGAAAATACTACAAGTGGATGACTTTAAAAAGAGAATTTTATTCTGTTACAGTCCAGTAGGCTAAAAGTCCAAAGTCAGGGTGTCAGCTCCAGGGTAAGGCCCTCTCTGCTGACTCTGGAAGAAGGCCCTTGTCATTAGTGTCCCCTGGATTGGGAGTTTCTGATGCACAAGGACCCTGACTCCTTTTCAAAGGACTAGCTCTGCTCCTGGCGCTGCTTCTTGGTGGTATGATGTCCTCAAATCTCTGTTAGCTTCTTTCTTTAATATCTCAAGAGACTGCCTCAAGGAACAATATGATCTTACACACTGAGTCCTGTCCCTCCAATACAGCTGCCACCCACCCTTCCTCATTAATGCCATAGATGCAAGATTCACAGGATATGAAACCATCACACAATACTGGGAATCATGGCCTAGCCAAATTGCTACACACATTTTTTTTAGGGGACACAGTTCAATCCATGGCAATCATCAGAGGTAGAATTTATGCATGAGTGCCAATAATAATAATAATAATAAAATTTAACACCTTATATGAGGTACTGTTTTAAGAACTTTAGAAACATTAACTCATTTAATCCTATACATGATTTTAGGAAGTAGGTACTATTATTATCCACTTTGTACTGATGAGGATAATGACACTGAAAGGTCAAGTAAGTTCCCCAAAGTCACACAGCTAGCAGGTGTTAGGTGTATTTTTGAACGTATGCAGTTTGCTTCAAAATCTGTTCCTTTTCATTTATTTGTAAATAGTAAAAGCGACAATGAGTATGCTGACCGTATCTTCAAGAGATACAGAAAGAACATGACTAATACTTTGTAAGTGCTGCCTTTGTATTCTCTACCATTCTGGATATTTGTCACACATTCATTGGTCAATGAAATACTTCGCAAAAACTGACATTATAATTGTCATATTGCAAACGAGAAAATTGACGGATAGCAACCTGAAGTAGAAAGCTCTAAGTAACAAGCTATTCAAGTATTAGATGAACTAGATGACAGTTGAGTAAACTATTTGTTTTACTTCTAACCCACATCTTCTGAACATTTTCATTTGCAATTCTAAATATAGTTATTCCCGGTATTGTACAATAGTTCAAAATAAAGAAAATCTTAAAACACTGGTATTTTAAATACTCCACAATTATCAAAACTCACTATCATTCTATGTAAGTGAATAATTATCTGCAGGCTATGTAAAATACAATGAAAAGCTATGTATCTATCTGTCTCATTCATCATTCTGTGCATCTGTCTCTGAATGTAGAAAAAGAATTCAGAAGATCTGTATCTTCTCTGGTAAAATTTAGAGTCAGAATTCCTATAGATTGTACTGGTAGATAATTAATAAAACTAGAAATAAATACGAAAATACAACCTTCTGTGATATTAGTGACAGGGATGGCACTTGGCTAAAATGTATTTAATGTTAAGTTAAAAATTAATTTTCATATATTATTTCATTTTTTCAATAACTCAAAGAATGATGAAGTATTGTTTATACTTTGTAGGTGAGTAAATTGAGGCCAGAAAAATAAAACCCACTCCCATCAAGTCAATTGTAACTCATAGTGACCCTATAGAACAGGGTAGAACTGCCTCACAGAGTTTCCAAGGAATGCCTGGTGGGTTTAAACTGCCAACCTTTTGGTTAGTACTTAGCCACTACACCATTGGAGTTTTCAAATTAGGACCAGAGAGGAGTAAAATAATCTGCACAAAGTCACATAGCTAAAGTACACAGGAGCATTAAACACAAATTTGACAGCAAAACCCTTGTTATTCTGTGGCAAAAAATATAAAACAAGATGACTATTTTCTTTTTACAATTGGATTTTGTTTTCTTCAAATGCTTACTAAAATTTACCAATACTGTCAATAATATTGGGAAACTCTGGTGGCATAGTGGGTTAAATCCTGCCTCTGCTAACCCAAAGGTTGGCAGTTCAAATCTTCCAGGCACTCCTTAGAAACTCTATAGGGTGGTTCTACTCGGACCTCTCGGGTAGCTATGAGTTGGATCCAACTCAATGGCAATGGGTCTTTTTTTTTTTTTTAATTAGTATTATTGAGTAATTTTTTTGTTACCAAAATGTGAATGTGAACAAAACTATTGGAACAAAATTGTAGAGTTATAATCAACTTATTTTTAGGGTTATAATGTTTTTTAATTATAATTACCTTTCTTTTGTTTCACAAAGAAGCTATCGGTAATATTAAGATTTAGAATTAATCATTGCCTTTTATTTTAACTAGGACAATCTTTTTTGCCTTCTTAAATGGGTTTGGTATTGCATTTATTTGGCCTGTTTTAGAAAAATTTTCTATTTCATATGAAAATGCCAAGCCAAGCCAAGTGCCATCATACGAAAATAGCATTTATTTATTTGTCTGTTTGTTTCTTTGTTTATTGTAAATGTCAGTTACCATAGCACTGGCCAGAAAAGAAAAAGAAAAAGCTAATTTCTATCTACTGGTTTCTTTATAGGGTCCAATGCATTAAATCATTTCCAAATTGTCCTTTTCTGTTTGCTAGTTTGTAATCATCATTTGTAATATCCAATTTCCTTTTGAATGCAAACCTCTGTGTGTGTCTGTTTTAACTTAAGTTTTGAACAGGTTTTGTTGTTGCTTCAGTATCATTTGCACATTACAAGACATTGGACATGCTGAAGCCAACCTTCATTACCAATAAATCAGAGTTTCTCATTAAGAGCTAATGAGCTCTTATATTGTCCCTCTGATTATTACCCCTGTTCCATTTGAAAAGGAAAACATTTCATCTTTTTTATTCTCTTTCCCAGTTGCTCCTTCCGGGACATGACTGTTTTAACAGAAAGGCAGTGAGGTGAGCCTACTATGGATTCAGTCTTGCTTCCTACACTCTCTGATGAGAAGAGGCAGAATTACATTTACAGTATTAAGATTGCTGCCTCTGAGCTCACTGAAGGACAAGATTGAATCTCAGCTGTTCCGTTTATTGCCCAGGCAACTCTGCATAGTTTGTTTGATGTTGTTATGCCTCAGTTTCCTATCTCTAAATGATGATAATACCTGCTGAATTGGTTCATAATCAGGATTAAATGAATTAATGAATGCCAAGTGCTCATCACATTGCCTGGCACATAGGTGCTCGGTCAGTGCCTGGTGGCTGTGCCAAGAAGAGTGAACTGGCTGCTCCAGGGAATTTGTGCTATTGTCTTTGGTAGTTTTCCTTCCCATTTGTGGGCTATGGAAAGTGAGGTTCCTCTTCGTGAATGGAGGGGGAATAATAAAATTTTCTCCTAAATTTGTATAGATTTATTTCTGGTTTGGGTTTTTTTTTTTTTTTTTTTTCTTTTTGGAGAATAAGTCTCTGGGTGACACAGATAGTTTGTGCTCAACCACAAACCTCAAGTTTGGTGGTTTGGCCCTCTTCAGTGACTCCACAGAAAAAGATTTGTATATCTGCTTCCATAGAGATTACAGTCAGGAAAATGGTGAGAAGTAGGACTACTCGGTAACATCTGGGATTTCCAGGAGTTGGAATCAACTCAACAACAACAGGTTTGGGTTAGTGAGGGATAGTAGTGGTCTTAAAATGTGAAAAAAAAAAAAAAAAAGAGAGAGACATGGCAATATTTCCTAAGAGCAATAATGGAAAATGAAATAGCTGGACATGCAATAAACTCTTTCTTAGCTGGATGGGTAACAGGGAAAGAAGCAACCTCACTAATTAAATAATAAATTCATTCAATAAATATATAAATGCTGGGACTTCGATAGCAACCTACAGAAATATCCTCAGAGAGATATAAGAAAATATTGAAGCCCAAAAAAGAATATGAGAGATTGTCTTCCATACTTTGGTCATATTGTCAGAAACGACCAGTCTCTGGAACAGGGACTGGAGAAGGACATCATGCTGTAAGGTAGAGGGTTAGAGAAGAAGACCATTAACAGGATGGATTGACACAGCAGCTGCAACAATGGGCTGAAGCGTAACATCAATTGTAGGCATGGAATAGAGCCAGGCAATCTTTCATTCTGCTGTACATATGGTCACTGTGAGTTGGAACTGACTTGATGGCAGTAACAACAAACAATCGTGATACAATTTTTTCTAAACAAGGAATATTCAGAGAATCAACAAAAGTGCATAGAGAGTTTAAAGAGATGATAAAGGAATGCTAATGTATATAAAACAGCACAGAAAGGACAATGAAAATGTTTGAAGGTAAAATTAAGTAAATATCCCAGAAAGTTGAAGGAAACTAGTAACAGTAAAATAAGAAAGTGAAAGAATGATTTACGGAATTTCAGCCTATATGAAATAAGTATTTGAGAAAGAGAGCAGAGAAAGCAGAAGACATTGTAAAAAAAAAAAAAAAAATAGTTCGAAGAAAAGTCTCTCGTACAGAATTTAAATTTCCGGAACATCCCCATCAGCTACAAACGTAAGTAGTGTTACTATTAACTTATTTCCCTGTGTGGTGGAAATGATTAAGTGCTCAGCTACTAGCCAAAGTTTGCTGGTTCAAACCCACCCAGAGGCTACTTGGAAGACAGGCCTGGTGATCTGCTTCAGAAAAGTCACAGCCTTGAAAGCCCTATAGAGCATGAGCAGACATCAGTTCGACAGACACGGTTCATTCAAAGCCTGTTCTAATTCAGTTACTTGTAAGTGTAACCTTTCTGTGTGACTCCAGATAACTTTGTCAACATGTAAACAGTGACTTTTATTGAGACAAATATTTCCTGAATTCACACAAGTCAAATAAAATCATTCAGTGATAAATTTCATCTATTAAGAAATTAAAAAAAAAAAAAAGAAGAAGAAAAAGAAAACAAGATAGATGCATTTTCCAGTTTGCAAAAGTGGAAGTGGAGGTTTTAGCAATTTTACTCCCATTTAAAAATGAAAAAAAAAGATACTATGCATTATTTTCTGAAGTATAAATGTTTGTTTTGATGATTAGTTATAGCAGACATTAAGTACTGAGTACACTAGAATATAAAATAGAAACTGTGTTTCTAGAATGTGTCAAGTTTGTCTATACACTCCTTGGAAACTCTATGGGACAGTTCTACTCTGACCTCTAGGGCTTCTATGAGTCAGATCCTATTTGATGGTAGTGGGTAGTGGGTGGGTGGAGGCCCAGGAAATACAATCGTGGGATGTTTATAATGACTTTGATCAAAAGTTTATATTTGTCTTGCTAATTGGTATACACTTCACTACTTGTATACGAGGACATGGGCGTTAGTGACATAATGGTTAAGACTCAGCTCCTTACCAAAAGATTGGCGATTTGAACCCACCAGCAGCTTAGCGGTAGAAAAGGCCTGGTGACCTGTTCCTGTGCAGAATACAGTCTAGGAAACCTTAAGAGGCAGTTCTGCCCTGTCGGAGACAGTTCCTATGCATTAGAATTGTTTCAGCTGACACACAGCATCCAAAACAAGGTTAAGTTCTGATCTTTTATTTACTCACATTAAAGACAAGTTAAAATTTAAAATTTGAATTCAGTCGAGGAGACTCTCAGTAGCAGACGACTGAGGCCCTCTGTTTAGCGCTGATAAAAAGGACTTCAATTCTATTTGTGTTTAATTAATAATTTATGGAGTAACAGGGATAGCAGAATTTCGTGCTATTATCACTACTGCCTTCCTTTCCATAACCCAGTCTGTTTATTTCTGTGAGGATAGCAGTAAAACAAAAGCAAAAGAAAAACCACCAAAAACCAAACAAAAAAAACGCCACATAAATACAAAAATCAAAAAACAGCAATCCTTTTCCTTCATCACTCAGAAAATAACTGAATTTCTCCTAGTTCTATATAACTTGTTTCAGTGAATATTGAGGTTGAAGAAAGCTATAGAATCATTAGAAAAAAAAAATAGTTTAGCTTTTTATTCATTATTAACATAGTGACACAAAAAGTACTAATTATATTCTGGTTCTTTGACTATGCATATTCCATTATGTTCTGAATTATAAAATATTTCTTATTATCAGAAAAATAGGACCTCAAGCCCATTCTTACATTCAGGTGAACTGTAATGAGGAACAAACAGCCTGCAACCAGGAATCAGCAGCCTGTACTGTTATATATAGCTTTGAATAACTATGTCTAACCAATTAATTTAAGTACATTGGTTTTACAAAAGGTTTCTCTCAAACACAAAAAGTAAAATAATAACCGTTTGTCCCTACCTCACAAAGATTTATGCTTAATAACTAATTGGTTGAAATTTCCCGTTTCACAGTAGAAAGGATTGTTCACTGAACAGAAAGTAAAAAGAAGGACCATCTGGGCCCACTTTGGTAAAAATGAAATTATTTTACTTATGTGTTATGAAATGTCTATGTAATTATACTCTACATGAATAGCCTGTGGGAAATTGTCAAAAGATAGAACTGATCAAATCAGGACTAGATCCGTGACTATTCTAGAAAAAGAGACAACCCACCTGAAACTATTGTCATTATTGCAGCCCTTAAAGGCTCAAGTAAGAGACCATCCCCTTGGCTAAACAATACTCTTGTTTCTCATTTTTATAAATGGATATAAATGAAAGGAGTCCTATGTGTTTTATAGACATGGTGGTGAGAATTTTAGTTTATCTAATCATTACTCTTGGCTTTGGCCAATCATTACTCTTGGTTTCAAAAAGAATAATGGTGCCAGTCCCGTACCCAGAGACACGAGGGGTGGGTGTCAGGCCATGCAAAGAAGTAAAATGAGCAAGATTAGAAATGCTAAAATGAACATGAAGGGACACAAGAGATGGAGAGAGGATTTTCTCCGTTTTATGCTTTTTTGCTTAGACTCACTATGGGAAATGTTACAGTCAAGTAGTTGGAAGTATGAAATTTCAGAAGTGTTTCAAGTGGGCTCTGCCTTCATTCAGTCCTGACTCTTATAGAAAAAAGCCACGTCTGTGGGAATGGATGAACAAAGCAAGTGACATTTCTGCTAAGGAACTTAATCGTGTGGATTAGCAGACTTCCCCAATGAGCAGACTGAATCAATGGAGCAAGCCATCTTTATGCAGGCCCATAAATCTGTTTTATATATACTACCACAAATTTGGTGGGGTCTGGAGGAATAACAATTATAACAATATAATAATAGTTGTGATAACATATTCATTATGATATGTCTTTAATATATATTATCTCATTTAATACAGTATTCTGAATTTACATTCACTGTTATTAATTCATTTAATACAGCAGCATAAATTATCATGTGTTGATCTCATCTAATACAGCATCTCTATGACTAAGTACAATCTTTATCTCTCATTTTAGCAGACAAGAAAACTAAGCCTAAACAAGTTATAATACTTGTCTAGGGTCATTACACTAGTAAAAGGGGAAGCCTGTATTAAAATCCAGTTGTGTCTGTTTCTAAATTCTGAATTCTCAAAAGCCTTATTCTGTGTACAAGTTCATCTCTTAAAAGAAAGCTTCTAAAGCACAAGCTACTCATGCTACTATCTTTATCTTGAGAATAATGTACTGATCATGAGAGTATGAAATACCAGCACAGATTTCCAAGAGTGTGTCAAAACTTTTCTTAAAATGCTGGAATAGGCTGAGTGATCAATACTAATTACAGTAGCTAATGCTAATGAATATCAATTATTTTTCAGACACTGTACAAAGCATTCTGACATAAACTACTATGTGAGGAAGATGATTTTATTTGCATTTTGCCAATTAAGAAACACACTGAAAAAAGTCACATTCTCATCTAATGAAAAATGCATACAGAATTTGAACTCAAATTGTTTTGAAATGAAAGCTGTGAGCTTTTACTATGCTACTGTAGCACCAAAAGACATGCATTATTCAAAATCACCTGTGCAGGACATCTTTGAAGAAAATTTGAATTAATCAGAGCCCCAAATTATTCTAGGATAGGAAGATTCAATATTGCAAGAATGCCAATTCTCCCTAAATTAAACTCTAAATTTAATGGAATTGCAATCAATATTTCAACTGAAGGGCAAAAGTCAGTCAAAGAGGGGATAGTTACTAGGGAGTAGCTTTTAGTTCAGTATAAAAGAACACCCTCTATGAGTTAAAATTATCCAAAATAAGGAACAGAAGTGTGAGACAGTCAACTTTCTGTCACTGTAAGAATTCCAGTGGAGAAGGAATTGAACACTTGTTGAAAAACACTCAAAAAACTCAGAAAACTAATATTTCCTTGTAGTTTGTTTAACTTTTTTATTTTTATTAATTACCATAAAAGAATAAAATTTCTAACATCTATCAATTGTCTCGTCTATAATAAACCCTCAATCCCCACCCACCCATGTAGCCAACACAGTCATTTTTTCTATGGATAATTCTCTTGTTAAGTCCTTATAACAAGGGTTTCATACAAAATTTTACCTTTTGATACTGATTGATTTCACTCAGCATGATCTCTTCCCAATGAGACCATGGTATGAGATGTTTTCTAAAATTGTCGTTGCTTTTTATCATAGCATAGTGTTCCAATGACTATATGAACCATAGTTTGCTTATCCATTCATCTGTTGATGGGCATCGTGGTTGATTCCAACTTTTTGCTATTGTGGACTGTGCTGCAACAAACGTTCATGTACATGTGTCTGTTTATATGAAAGCCTTTGTTTCTGAAGGATAAATTCCAAGCAGCAGCCTACAAGATTAAATGGTATATCTATCTCTAGCTTTTTAAGGAAGTGCCAGGCTGCTTTCCAAAGAGGTTGTACCATTTTGCAATCCCACCAGTAGTGTAGTTCCAGTTTCTCCACAGCCTCTCCAGCATTTGTTGTTCCATGTTTTTTGGATCACGGCCAACCTTGTTGGGGTGAGATGATATCTCATTGTCGTTTTGATCTGAATTTCTTTAATAACTAATGATTGTGAGCATGTCCGCCTGTGTTTCTTGGCTGCCTGGATCTCCTCTTTAGAGAAGTGTCTGTCCATCTCCTTTGCCCATTGCTTAATTGGATTATTTATCCTCTTCTTGTTGATATTTTGTAATATGTTATAGATTATGAAGATCAGACGTCGATCTGACATAGAGTTGCCAAATATTTTTTCCCATTCTGTAGGTGGTCTTTTTAATTCTTTTGGTGACGTCTTTGGATGAGCAAAAGTGTTTGATTCTTAGTAATTCCAATTTATCTATTTTCTTTTCTGTTGAATGTGCTTTGTTAGATTTTGAAGTCTGTCTACATTGTGTATTAACACTTCCATTGTTGATCCTATTTTATCTTGGATGAGCTTTATTGTTTTAGATTTGATATTTAGGTCTTCTATCCAGTTTGAGGTGATTTTTGTATAAGGTATGTGGGTCTTGTTTCAGTTTTTTGCAGACGGATATCCAATTTTGCCAGCAGCATTTGTTAAAGAGATTGCTCTTACCCCAGTTTAAAATCTTGGGGCCTTTGTCAAATATCAACCGTTTGTAGGATGACGGTGGTATCTCTGGGGTCTCTACTCTGTTCCATTGGTCTATATGTCTCTTTTTGTACCAGTACCAGGCTGTTTTGACAACTGTGACAGTGTAATAGGTTCTAAAGTCATATAGTGAGAGGCCTACCATTGGATTCTTCTTCTTCAGTAGTGCTTTGCTTATCCAAGGTTTCTTCCCTTTCCAAACAAAGATGATTTGTTTCTCCATCTCATTAAAAAATGTTGCTGGAATTTGTATTGGGATTGCATTATACAAGTAGATTGCTTTGGGCAAAATAGACATTTTCACAATGTTGAGTCTTCGTATCCATGAGCAGGGTAGATTAGTCCATTTATGTAAGTCTCTTAGTTTCTTGCAGTAGGGACTGGTAGTTCTCTTTGTAAAAACCACTTACTTCTCTAGTTTGATTTATTCCTAAGTATTTTATCTTCTTATGGCTATAGTAAATGGAATTGATTTGGTGATTTCTTCTTTAATAATCTCACTGTTGGTATAAAGGAATCCTACTGATTTAGTTATGTTTACCTTGTATCCCAGGCTTGGTTAGTACTTGGATGGGAGTTTATTTCTTAAGACACTGAACTATCTATTATCATCTGTTATCTAATTTTATTATCACGTGTTCCTAGTTTGTAGAGATGTTGTTGTTAGGTAACATTAAGTCAGTTCCAACTCAAAGTGACAGTATGCACAACAAAACAAAATACTATCCAGTCCTGTAGCATGCCCACAATTTTATGCTTAAGCCCGTTGTTGCAGTGACTGTGTTAGTCTGTCTTGTTAAGTTTGTTCCTCTTTTTTGCTGACCCTCCACTTTACCAAACATGATGCCCTTCTCCAGGGACTGATCCCTTCTGACATTTCCAGGGTATGTAAGGTGCAGTCTTACCATCTTTGCTTCCAAGGAGCATATTGTCTGTACCTGTTACAGAATAGATCTGTATGTTCTTTTGGAGGTCCACGGTACATTTAATGTTGTTCTTCAACACCACAATTCAAACACATCATTTCTTCTGTCTTCCTTATTTATGTACTTGTTTTTGGTAGGGATACAATATCATTAACAGTGGGTAAGAGTAAGGTTTGTGTGCTCACATGGCTTGTATCTAAAGAACCGCTCCATCTCTTCACCCCCTGCACAACCTGGTTTCCTAACTAAGAATCTGTGATAAAATTTCTTGACCCCCTAAATTGAAAAATGGGGGATAGTAAGACTCATTCTAACATTGTAGGATTAAATATGATAATATTGGGAGAGTACTAGCATACCACAGATCACATGTTACATTTTTAGTAACTAGGGAATGTTATTACTATTGATATGGAGAATCTGAGGCTCGAAAGAATTAAGTGATACACCTAAAGATCACCTTTTAATATTCTTTCTAACTCTAAGATTCTGTAAATTTGTGGATTTATAACTAACTCTTCCCAATCTTATAGTTTTACAAAATCATGATATAAAAAATTATAAAGATGTTATGTAAAAATCCATGTCTAACCTAACCATACATTATTAACTCAGATTTATTAATAAATATATAAATGAACTAATTTAGTATTTAAAATCTATTATAAGAAAGGATTCAAAAAGTAAGGAACTTAAAACTAGGCAAGTGATCAGGTGACTGACCTATTTAAGATCTAAGTTCCCTAAGGGAAGGGAGAAACAATATTTTTGAGGTCGGAGGAAATAATTCTTAAACATCAGTGATTTTGATGAGTGGTAAAAGAGTTGCTGTTTCTCTTTTGCCTCCTGATTAGGAGACTAGAAATACCAGAAGTCTCTCAACAAATGCAGACCAAGAGGCATCATGTCTCTCTCCACTAGGAGGGTTTCAGAACTAAGGCTGCTAGTAGAAAGTAGATAAGTGTAGTCTGAAAAGACTAGTTTTAAGCAGACTGTAAAACAACTAATATTGAATATCGCATAAGAAGTTAAGATACACTAGTGGTAGAGCTGTCTAGGGCTCTAATGTTTTGTGAGCATTGATAGCTTCCATTTTCTATGTGTTTTCTCTGTTGAACCTGGCTATATGAATGCTTTATTTAACATGGACCGAAACTGATATACAACCTGAGAGACTTGTAGGCTAAGAGATGGTGATGTTATCTGTCTTTATCAAGTAAGAAGACAATAAGGGAAAGTTATTAACAATTATATTGCCTAAAGAGAAGTTATGGAGAACAAGTCTGTGTAGGCAGAAACAGTGTCACAAGCAGGCAGTGGAATGACAAATTCAAAGCCTTGAAGGAGAAAATCTTCAAACCAGGAATTATATATGCTGCAAAACTGTCTTTCAAATATGAAGATGAAATTAAGACATTCACAAATAAACAGAAGCTTCAAAGCTTTGTAAAGACCAAACCAAAACTGCAAGAAACACTGAAAGAAGCTTTTTTGCTCAGAAAAACTAAACCACTAAGTGTACCTACTCACTTCGCAAACTCACAAAATTCGATCAAAGCTATGCTATTAAAAGAAGGGAACCACTGATCATATTATGAAAATTACAACACCATCACATTGAAAAGAGGGGTATATTACAGTAGTTATAGTCCCTTCAGATGGAAAGATAAAAAGACATGCAGAAGTTAAAATTCAGTTTAAACTTAGACTATTAAGTACGGGTCATGGGGGTAGCCACAAAGTGCAATAGCAATGCAATATATCACAACAAGAAACATAATACAGGAGCCTCAACGAACACAAAACCAACACTGAAAAAGTGAGGCTTCAGTCCATAAAGAATAATGTCCCAGAACAGAATATTAAGAGCAACAGAGAAAGCACCAACACAAAAATAAATACATCAAAATCACAGCGCTAAACACATACTGATCAATAATTACACTGAATGTGAATGGAGTGAATGCTCCAATAAAGAGACAATGAGTGATATCTTGGATCAAAAGACATGACCCATCCATTTGTTGTTTACAAAAAAACACACCTTAGGCTCAAAGATATGAACAAATTCAAAATTAAAGGATGGAATAACATATACCAAGCTAACAATATACAAAGAAGAGCAAGTGTGGCAATATTAATCTCAGACAAAATAGATTTTAATGTAAAATCTACCATCATGGACAAGGACAGTCACTATTTATGCCTGAAATGTTCAATACACAAGAAGGACTTAACATATTTATGCACCCAATATTAGAGCATCTAAATACATCAAACAAACACTGACTATACTGAAAACTGAGATAGATCACTCCAAAATAATAGTGGAGGACTTCAACACTTCACTTTCAGTACTGGACAGATCATCTAGAAAAAAGCTCAGTAAAGACACAGAAAATCTTATTGTGACAATTAACCAGCTAGACCTCATCGACATATATAGAACTGTTACTCATCAACAGATAAATAAGTCTTCTCTGATGCACATGGAATATTTTCCAGAATAGACTGTGTGTTAGGACATAAATCAAGTCTCAAAAAAATCCAAACCACTGAATGATTTCAAAGCATCTTCTCAGACCATAAAGCCATAAAACTCAAAATCGATAGCATAAAAAAACATAGATAAAAACTGGAACCCATGGAAACTGAATAACATCTTGCTCAAAAAGCCATGAGTTATTGAAGAAATCAAGGATGATATAAAGAAATTTATGGATTCAAATGAAAATGAAAACACTTCCTACCAGAAGCTATGGAACGCAGCCAAAGCAGTGATCTGAGGACAATTTATCTCTATAAATGCACACATCCAGGAGGAAGAAATGATCTAAACCAAAGAATTAACCCTACAGCTTGGACAAGTAAAAAGACAGCAACAGAGGCACCCCTCAGGCACCAAAAGAAAACAAACAATAAAGATTAGAGTGGAAAAAATGAATTAGAGAATAGCAGAACAACTGAAAAAAGTCAACAAAACCAAAAGCAGGTTTTTTGAAAAGATCAACAAAATTGAGAAACCACTGGCTAAACCTACTAAGGAAAAATAGGAGAGGAAACAAATAACCCAGATAAGAAAGGAAATGGGAGATGTCACAACACATCCAAAAGAAACCAAAAGTATCATAACAGAATACTATGAAAGACTGTACTTTAACAGATTCAAAAATCTAGAGGAATGGACAAATTCCTAAATTCAAATCACCTACCAAAATTATCACAAGGTGAAGCAGAAAAACTTAATAAACTCATCGCAAAGGAAGAGATTGAAAAGGTCATAAAAAAAGCTACCATCCAAAGAAAAGCCCTGGCCTAGATGGCTTCACTGCAGAATTCTACCAAGCTTTTAGAGAAAAGTTAATGCTAATACTATTGAGAATATTTCACAGCATAGAAAGGGATGGAATACTCCCAAATTTATTCTATCAAGCCGGCATAACCCTGATACCAAAACCAGGGAAAGATCCTGCTAAAAAGGAAAACTATAGACCATTGTCACTCATGAATCTAGTTGCAAAAACTTTCAACAAAATCCTTCCCAATAGAATTCAACAACATATTGAAAACTAATTGATCATGACCAAGTTGCATTCATACCAGGGATGCAAGGCTGGTTCAACATCAGAAAAACAATTAATGTGATCAATCACATAAATAGCACAAGGGATAAAAATCACCTGATTTAGCCAAATGATACAGAAAAGATATTTGACAAAGTCACCCAATGGCACTTGGCTTGGCTTACCACCAGTCATGCTGAAAGCTCTCAGCAAAAGAGGAATAGAGGGAAAATTCTTCAATGCAATAAGGGCCATCTTTGCAAAGCCAACCACCGACATCATCTTGAATAGAGAGAAAATGAAAGAATTCCCCTTGAGAACAGGAACTAGACAAGGATGTCCACTCTCACCTCTTCTATTCAACATCTTACTAGAAGTTCTACCCAGAGCAATTGGACAAGACCAAGAAATAAAGGGCACCTGCATAGGCAAAGAAGAAGTAAAATCTCCCTATTTTCAGATGACGTGATGTATACACGGAGAATCCTAAAGAATCCATAAGTAAACTACACAAACTAATAGAAGAGTTCAACAAAGTATCAGGATATAAGATAAACATAAGTAGTAGGATTCTTTTATACCAACAATAAGATCATTAAAGAAGAAATCACCTAATCATTACCATTTGCTATAGCTCTCAAGAAGATAAAGTACCTAAGAATAGATCTAACTAGAGAAATAAGAAACCTTTACAAAGAGAACTACAAGACTTTAGTTCAAGAAACTAAGAGAGACTTATGTAAGTGGAGAAACCTGCCCTGCTCATAGATAGGGAGACTTAACATTGTGAAAATGTCTATTTTACTCAAAGTGATCTACATATACAATACAATCCCAATACAAATTCCAGTGACATTTTTTAATGAGATGGAGAAACAAATCACCAATTTTATTTGGAAAGAGAAGAAAGCCTAAATAAGCAAAGCACTACTGAAGAAGAAGAACACACTGGGAGGCCTCACACTACCTGACCTTAGAACCTATTACAGTGGCACAGTAGTCAAAACAGCTTGGTACTAGTACAAAAAGAGACATATAGATCAACGGAACAGAGTTGAGACCCCAGGGATACCACTGTCCTCTTAGAAACAGTTGATATTTGACAAATGCCCTAAGATTGTAAACTGTGCTGAAAACAGTCTCTTTAACAAATGGTGTAGTCAAAATTGAATATCCATCTGCAAAAAATTGAAACAAGACCCATGTCTCACGCCTTACACAAAAGCTAACTCAAATTGGACCAAAGACCTAAATGTCAAACCCAAAATAATAAAGACCATGTAAGGAAAATTAGAGTCTACAACAGAAGTGCTAATACACAGCTTAGACAGACTTCAAAATCTGATAAACTATGATCAACAGAAAGTGGATAAATGGAAAATACTAAAAATCAAACGTTTTTGCTCATCCAAAGACCATCAAAAAATTAAAAGATCACCTATAAATTGGGAAAAAGTATTTTGCAACTATTTGTCAGACCAGTGTCTGATTTCTGTAGTCTACAAGGTACTGTAAAATATCAATAAGAAAAAGGTAAATGATCCAATGGAAAAAGGAGATGGACAGATGCTTCACTAAAGAGGACATCCAGGCAGCCAAAAGACTCATGAAGAAATGCTGACACTCATTAGCTATTAAAGAAATCCAAATCAAAACTAAAGTGAGGTGCCATCTCACTCCAACAAGGTTGGTCATAATCCAAAAAAAAAAAAAAAAAAACAATACAACAAATGCTGGAGAGGCTGTGGAGAAATTGGCTCTCTCCCACACAGCTGGTGGGATTGCAAATTGGTACAACCTCTTTGGAAAGCAAACTGGTGCTTCCTTAAAAAGCTGGAAATACATATTCCATTTGAACCAGTAATATCATTGCTCAGATTATATCCTACAGAATCAAGGGCAATCACCCGAACAGATAAATGCACACGAATGTTTACTGCAGCACAGGACACAGCAGGTAAAAAATGGAATCAACCCAGATGCCCAATAACAGGTGAATGGATAAAGTATGGTACATATACTCAATGAAACAGTATGAAATGATAAAAAACAATGATGATTCTAGGGAACATCTCATACCCTGGTTTCAACTGGAAGATACTGAGTGAAATCTGTCAGCTCTGCAAGGACACATATTGTGTGAGACCCCAGCAGTAAGGACTTAAAAATAGACTCATATACAGAAGAAAAGACACTTTGACAGCTGCAAGGGAAGGGAGGGACTGTTTAGATAGTTTATAGAAATTTGGTTGGGTGAAAACAGGAACAGCACACACTAGGAAGATCAACTTAACTGGCCTTCAGCATAAACAGAAAACTCTTCTTATTTATCTTAACCCGATATTGCAAGGCTAGATTAGCAGGGATCGGGGACCGGGGACCAAGCTCTCAAGGGATATCGAAACCAATTGGCATAACTAGCCTATTGCTAAGAGAATATTCTGCACCCATATTGGTGAGTGGCATTAGGGGTCTTAAAAGCTAGCAAGCTGCCATCTGAGGTACACCAAATGGTCCCAATCCAGCTAGAACAGATGATCACCAGGGACAACAAAGACAGGAGGGAAAAAAATCCCAGAAGACAGAAGGACCCACGTGAATGGGTAACTATATCATTATGTGACCAGAAGAACAAGATGGTGCCCAGCCACCACCAAAGACAGCTGTGATGGAGACACCCAGGCAGCCAAAAAATTCATGAATAAATGCTCACGATCATTAGGTATTAAAGAAATCCAAATCAATCCCAGGGGCAACATGAGAAAAAGAGGAGTGCACCTCAATAATTCCACTAAAAGACCACAATTAACGGTCCAAAGGCCTGGGAGTTCCTCTGAGAGAATGGCCCCTTACTGTCCCTGACCAGAAAACACTACTGAGGACAACTCTTCAGACCAGAATGGATTGGACTCAGGGACATGGTGTGATCATGTGGTGTGTGTACTTTATGATTCTATGCATCTATAAGATGCTGTCCTACTGGTCTCTTATTAGTAGGGAGAGGAGAAGGAGGAGAGGAGGGGACAGGAGATCATTAAGAGGATATGATATGGATAGAACTGAAAGGAGGAATGTGGTGTCACTGGGCGAAGAGGGCAGAAGAAGCTACAGGCAGGCAGGCACGCAAATTTACTTTGGATTGTATACTCTCATTCAATCACAATTAAAAAAAAAGAAGGAAATCATTGACTCTTTCAGTTGTAGTAATGACTTATGGAAGGTTCTCGGCTACGTGGATTATCCTTGAGAATAGAGATGACATTTCCAGTCTGAAAATTAGTTGAGACTTGTCTGTATGATTCTTTTACATACTACACTTTTGCATGTAGTACAAATTACTAACCATAAGATGTATATACACACACATGAGAGTTGTAAGTGTGGTTTGTTTTAACTCAAATATTTCTTAAATTGGGAACTACTGTGTATGAATATATATGTAGCACACACAAGCATGTATACACCTATTATCCACTTATCAAATATCTCCTAATCCAAAATTTAACATTTACAACAGTAAAAATCTACTATGTTACTGTTCTACAATTTTGAGTCTGGTCCACCCTTCGAAGTAATTTTGGAACTCTTTTACTGGAATGGCAGTCAGAGCTGTTGTTGTATCACTCTTGATCTCCTGAGTGGCACCAAAAGGTCTTCCTTTCAATATATCTTTTATCTTCAGGTAGAGAAAAAAAGTCACTGGTGACCAGATCAGGTGACTAAGGTGGGTATGCCAATACAGTTATTTATTTAATGGCTGAAAACTCCCTCGCAAACAACTATACAACTGAGTTTCAGCACTTGCTTCCAGCCACCCTGCACAATGGCCATTCCAGAAAGTTTCAAGATTGCTTTGAAAGGTAGACTAGACACTGGCATTGGTGGATAGCTACCCAAAGGGAATACTTTGAAGGTGAACATAGTGATAATCAGCAGTGAAGTACATAGCACTTAGAACAATTAAGATGACAGACTTGGGGGCGGAGTCAAGATGGTGGACTAAGGCCATGTCTCCTTATATCCCTCTGGAAACCAAGACCTGAATTGACAATAAAACAGAGCCTTCTGATCACCTAATCAGCCTCAGGACACGGCACAGAGCTGTTAATTGGGACTTCATACCACTCACCGAAAAACCTCCTCTCTTTCGCTGACTCCTGCTCCTGGCTAGCCCCAGCTCTCACAGACGGAAGATAAACGCACCAGTTTGACTTTCTTTTTCCTCTGTCTCGCTGGCAGGCGGAGCTGGGTCCTGCCTGGCGACTGGACTCAGAAGTGCTGCTGAGGGGATAGGCAGGCTAAATTCCCATATTCTGAGAGCCAGGCTCGGGACTCTGTTAATCTAGCCATTTTGAGCCTTTCGTTTAGTAGCTGCCTCAGCGGGGTTTGCGCGGAGCTTTGCAGTCAGTATGTGGGACGCCATGTTGGTATTGAGATTTTAGCGGGACCTTGTTCTTAGCCTGGGAGCCAGCCCCTGCAAACGGGACAGCATTTCTCCGACAGAAAAGTAGTGATTTTGCACAGTGCTGCCTATGTTGAGGGCCCTGCAATAGAATCAGAGGAATCACTACCTCTAGGAACCTTTAGCCCCTCTGTCTGCTGCCTGTGTGGAGGATGCCACCTTGGATACGGTGGCCGCAGATGGACCTAATTCTTAGCTTGGGAGCCAGAGCCTGCCCACAGGAGAGCGCTTTCGTATCACAAAACCAGTACTAGACGCAGTGTTGAATAAGGCTAGGTCCTGTCAGTAGAGGCCAACAGGGCAGTAGCATTGCTGTATTCTGAACTAGTTTGTTATCATCTGGGGTTGGATATAGTGGCGCTTACTTTGTCAGATGAGAAGAGGGACCTCTACACCCGAAAACCTAACTGACTTGTGAATTGGTCAGGTACCTTTTGCTTTACATTTGAAGACAGTCTAGAGAAACATTTGCAATCCATCCTCACAGTACCTCTTCCAGCCTCTACATACTCACATGGGACCCAAAAAGCAACAGACACTTGTGGCATACAAGCAATCACTCATGGCTTCAGAAGGCTCCCAAACAAAGCAACCAAGGAGTTTTCCAGATGAAGAAACTTTTATGAAAGCATCAGGAAGTGAATACAAATTGATTATATACAGAACCCTTCTAGACCTTATACAAAATGCAGCAGAACAAAGTGAAAAATTAAGCAAGTTGTTCAATCTGATGGAACACCACTACTCTGAAATCCAACAGATCAAGAAGAAAATCAAAGACATAGAAACTTCCATGCAAAGCCAAGAAAACAGAATGGAACAAATGGAAAAAAGAATTTCTGACTTGGAAGACAGAGCTACTGATGCCAGCGTCTATGAGCAGAAATCAGAAAAAAGAAACAAGAAAAATGAAGAAACATTAAGAAGCATGTGGGACTCTATTAAGAGGAACAACCTTCGATTAATTGGAGTCCCTGAACAGGGTGAGACATCTGAGAACACAGAGAGTATTGTTGCTGAGCTGCTGAAAGAAAACTTCCCAGAAATCATGAAGGAAGAGAATATAGACATCTCAGATGCATATCGTATGCCACCCAATATAGATCTCAAAAGAAAGACTCCAAGACATATTATAATCAAGCTTAACAAAATGAAACACAAGCAGCAACACTTAAAGGCAGCAAGACTCAAGGCAAAGCTAACATTCAGAGGGAAACCTTGTAGGCTCTCATCAGATTTCTCAGCAGAAACCATGCTGGCACAGAGACAGTGGCACAACACATTCAAAGTCTTGAAGGAGAAGAACTTCCAACCAAGAATTATATATCCTGCAAAACTGTCTTTCAAATATGAAAATGAAATTAAGACATTCCCAGATAAACAGAAACTCAGAGACTTTGTAAAAACCAAACCCAAACTACAAGAAATACTGAAAGAAATTCTTGGCTTTGGCTTAGAAGAACAAAACCACTAACTTTATATTTTAGAACTACACACTACTCAATACTCATTTAGGGAAGTCTCCAAAGTAAATCACAGCTTTGATATGAAAAGAAGCAATCCAGTGATCATCATGAAAACTATGGTGTCATCATACTAAAAAGAGGGATGTACTACAGTCGTTATAGTCCTTCCAGATGGAGAGGAAGATGACAAGACTGGTAGTAATTAAAATTGGATTTATAAATAGTTTATTAAGGGGGTTCATAGGGGCAGCTGTAAAGCACAACAAAGATGTATCATACCATTTCAAGAAATCTAACACACGAGTCTCAACAACTATAAAACCAGCTCTGAAAAAGGTGAAAACTCAACTCACAAAAAAGAGTGTCCCAGAACAGACTAATAAGATCAACAGAGAAAACATGAACATAAAAATAAACATATCACAATGGCAGCAGTGAACACATACCTATCAATAATTACATTGAATGTGAATGGATTGAATGCTCCAGTAAAGAGACACTGAGTGTCATCTTGGATCAAAAGACATGATCCATCCATATGTTGTCTACAAGAAACTCACTTGAGACCTAAAGACAGGAACAAAAGGATGGAAGAATATATATCAAGCTAACAATGAACAAAGAAGAGCAGGGGTGGCAATTCTAATCTCAGACAAAATCAATTTTAATGTCAAATCCACCATCGTGGACAAAGATGGTCGCTATTTATTGCCGAAAGGTTCAGTACACAAGCAAGACTTAACTATATTAAATATTTATGCACCTAATGTCAGAGCACCTAAATATGTCAAAGAAACACTGACTACGCTCAAAAGAGAGTTAGATGACTCCACAATAATAGTGGGAGACTTTAACACTCCACTCTCATTACTAGACAGATCATCTAGAAAAAAGCTCAGTAAAGATACAGAAGACCTCACTGACACAATTAACCAACTAAACCTCATTGATATATACAGAACTTTCCACCCATCAGCAGACAACTACACCTTCTTCAGTGCACATGGAACATTCTCCAGAATTGACCACATGATAGGCCATAATGCAATGCTCAACAAAATCCATACCATTGAATTATTGCAAAGCATCTTTTCAGATCATAAAGCCATAAAAGTTGAAATCAATAGCAGAAAAAAAACAGAGATAGAAAGTGGAACTCTTGGAAACTGAACAACATCTTGCTCAAAGAAACATAGGTTATAGAGGAAATCAAGGACGAATTAAAGAAATTCATGGATTCCAATGAGAACGAAAACACTTCCTACCAGAACCTATGGGATACAGCCAAAGCAGTGCTCAGAGGTCTGTTTATCTTCATAAATGCACACATCTGGAAGGAAGAAAGAAACCAAATCAAGCAACTAACTCTACAGCTTGAACAAGTAGAAAGAGAACAACAGAGGAACCCCTCAGGCACCAGAAGAAAGGAGATCTTAAAGATTAGAGCAGAGCTAAATGAATTAGAGAATAGAAAAACAACTGAAAAAATTGAAAAGCCCAAAAGCTGGTTTTTTGAGAAGATCAACAAAATTGATAAACCACTGGCTAAACTTACTAAAGAAAAGCAGGAAAAGAAACAAATAACCCAAATTAGAAATGAGAGGGGAGTTGTCACGACAGATGCAACAGAAATCAAAAATATCCTAACAGAATACTATGAAAGACTGTACTCTAACAAATTTGAAAACCTAGAGGAAATGGACCAATTCCTTGACTCATACCACCTACCCAAATTATCACAACATGAGGCAGAACAACTTAATAAACTCATCACAAAGGAAGAGGTTGAAAAGGTCATCAAAACACTGCCAACCAAAAAAAGTCCAGGCCCAGATCGCATCACGGCAGAATTCTACCAAGCATTTAGAGAAGAGTTATCCCCAATACTACTGAGACTATTTCACAGTATAGAAAGGGATGGAGTACTCCCAAACTCATTCTATGAAGCCAGCATAACCCTGATATCCAAGCCAGGGAAAGATCCAACAAAGACAGAGAACTATAGGCTGATATCACTCATGAACCTAGATGCAAAAATCTTCAACAAAATTCTTGCCAACAGAATACAACAACATATCAACAAAATAATCCATCATGACCAAGTGGGATTCATACCGGGGATGGAAGGCTGGTTCAACATCAGGAAAACAATTAATGTGATTAACCACATAAATAACACAAAAGACAAAGATCACCTGATTTTGTCCATTGATGCCAAAAAGGCATTTGATAAAGTCCAACACCCATTCATGCTAAAAACTCTTAGCAAAATGGGCATAGACGGCAAATTCCTCAACACAATAAGGTCCATTTATACAAAGCCAGTTGCCCACATCATCCTGAATGGAGAGAGACTGAAAGACTTTCCCTTGAGATCAGGAACTAGACAAGGATGCCCACTCTCACCTCTCCTTTTCAACATTGTGCTAGAAGTTCTAGCCAGAGCAATTAGACAAGATGAAGAAATAAAGGGCGTCTGCATCGGCAAGAGGAAGTTAAAATCTCCCTGTCTGCAGATGATATGATTGTATATGCAGAGAACCCCAAGGAATCTATAAGTAAGCTACTCAAACTGATAGAAGAGTTCAGCAAAGTCTCAGGATACAAGATAAACATAAGTAAATCAGTAGGATTCCTTTACACCAACAATGAGACTGTTAAGGAGGAAATTATCAAATCACTACCATTTACGATAGCCCCTAAGAAGATAAAGTACCTAGGAATTAATCTAACCAGAGAATCAACAGACCTTTACAAAGAGAACTACAAGCCCTTACTACAAGAAACTAAAAGAGACTTAGATAAATGGAAAAACCTACCCTGCTCATGGATAGGAAGACTTAACATTGTGAAAATGTCTATTTTACTCAAAGCAATTTATTTATATAATGCAATCTCAATACAATTTCCAGCATCATTTTTTAATGAGATGGAGAAACAAGTCACCAATTTTGTTTGGAAAGGGAAGAAGCCCCGGATAAGTAAGGTACTACTAAAGAAGAAGAACACACTGGGAGGCCTCTCATTACCCGAACTTAGAACATACTACACTGCCACAGTGGTCAAAACAGCCTGGTACTGGTACAAGAACAGACAGATCGATCAATGGAACAGAATTGAGACCCCAGAGATGACACCATCTGCCTATGAACAGTTGATATTCGACAAAGGCCCTAAGACATTAAACTGGGGTAAAAATAGTATCTTTAATAAATGGTGCTGGCAAAACTGGTTATCCATCTGCAATTAACTGAATCAAGATCCCTATCTTACACCTTATACAAAAACCAACTCCAACTGGATAAAAGACTTAAATATCAAACCTAAAACGATAAAGCTCATCCAAGAAAAGGTAGGAACAACAATGGAAGTTTTAATACACAATGAGGACAGACTCCAAAATCTGTCAAAGAAACTTCAATCAACAGAAGAGAAAGTAGATAAATGGGAACTATTAAGAATCAAACACTTTTGCTCATCCAAAGACTTTATTAATAGAATTAAAAGAACACCCACAGAGTAGGAAAAAATACTTGGCAACTCTATGTCAGATTGACGCCTGATCTCCATAATCTATAAGATACTACAAAATATCAATAAGAAGAAGATAATCCATCCAATTAAGCGATGGGCAAAGGAGATGGACAGACACTTCACTAAAGAGGAGATCCAGGCAGCCAAAAAACACATGCAGACATGTTCACGATCTTTAGTTATTAAAGAAATTCAAATCAAGACAACAATGAGATACCATCTCACCCCAACAAGATTGGCCATGATCCAGGAAACACAAAACAACAAATGCTGGAGAGGCTGTGGAGAAAGTGGAACACTCCTACAGTGTTGTTGGGGTTACAAAATGATCCAGCCTCTTTGGAAGGCAATCTGGCGCTTCCTTAAAAAAATGGATACCGATATACCATTTGACCCAGTAATTCCACTACTTGGAATATATCCTACAGATTCAAGGCCTTTCACACCAACGGACACATGCACCAGAATGTTTATCGCAACACAGTCCACGATAGCAAAAAGATGGAATCAACCCAGATGCCCAACAATAGAAGAATGGATAGGTAAACTATGGTACATATACTCAATGGAGCACTACGCAATGATAAAGAATAATGATGATTCCAGGAAACATCTCCTAACCTAGTTTCAACTAGAAGACATTATGTTGAGTGAAAGTAGTCAGCAACAAAGGGACAAATACTGTATGAGACCTCTACGATAAGACTTCAAAAACAGACTTGTGTATAGAAGAAAAGACTCTTTGACAGCTGCAAGGGAGGGGAGGGGGGAAGGGTTTAGTTTAGATACTAGAAATCTAGTTGGGAGAAAGCGGTGATAGCACACATTAGAAACAAGAACAAAATTAGGTGGACTTCAGCATAACTTGAGTAGTCCTTCCATCTTAACTCAATACTGCAAGGATAGAGTAGCTGGGGCAGGGGGCAGGGGACCTTGCTCTTAGGCGAATTCCAGGCCAATTGACACAACTAGCATTTTGCTAAGAGAGCTCTCTGCACCTGACATTGGTGAGTGGCGTCTGGGGTCTTAAAAGCTGCCAAGCTGCCATCCGAGGACACAGCAAATGGTCCCAACTCAGCAGGAACGGATGCTCACTGAGGACCAAAATGACATGCAGTAAAGACAACCGAGAAGACAGAGAGACCCACAAGAGTCGGTGCCTACATAGACTGGGGACCGGAAGAACTGGATGGTGCCCGGTCACCACCAGTGATAGCCACGATGGAGCTCACAGAGAGGAGTCTCCCTGGCAACACAAGAATAAAAAGGGGTGCATGATGAGATCTCCACTAAGAGACCTCAACTGATGGTCCAGCGGTTTTGGGGTTCCTCTGAGAGCATGGCCCCCGGCCCTGATGCTGCCCTTTCCCATAAATTATAACAAAGGTCCACTCTTTGGACAGGAATGGATTGGACTTGGCAATGCAGAGTGACCACATATTGGAAGCACTTTGTGGTCAGCACTTGCTGACCTCTGGCTGGAGGAAGGGGAGTGGACGGAGAGGAGGGGAAAGGAGGCTGTTGGGAGGATGAGACATGTATGGAGCAGAGAGGAATAGTGTGCAGTCACCGGACAGGGAGAGCAGTGGAAGCTGCATATAGGTGGGCATGTAAATTTATACGTGAATGTACATTTTCACTCAGTTATGTTAAATAAAAAAATAAAATAAAAGAAAGATGACAGACTTAATTGTCAGAGCTTGTATAAATCAAAATTCTTTTGTTAATATGTGAGAATATATCCAGCACCACTTGTAGAAAAAATACCATAATTTTTCTAACAGATTGTCGTTCGGGCTGTAAAAACTGTTTTCCATATATCTGTAGAGACGTTTTTGGATTTTCTATTCCATGACACTGATTTATTTGCTTATCTTTATGCCAATACTTTATCTTTGTTTATGTAGCTTATATCTTGAAATAGCATAGACTAGTCTACTAACTTTATTCTTCTTTCTCCAAGTTGTTTTGGAAATGTTGGCAGTTTCAATTGGCAGGTGATCCTTGAAAACTCTATGGGGCAGTTCTACTCTGTCTTATAGGATTGTTGTAAGTCAGAATCGACTCAAAGGCATTGGCTTTTGCATTCCCACATGAGTTTTACCATCACTTTACTGCTTTTGCAAAAAACTCTCTTGAAATTTTCAATAAGGCAGTATTTCTTATCAAGATCAATTTGCGAAGAATTTGTATTTTAAAATTGTAATACTATAGCTATTAATATATGTCTTTTGACTGAGAAACACAGACTATCTCTATTTTCTTAGACTATCTTTAATTTCCTTCAGTAACGCTTTGTAGCTTTCAAGGTACACATCTTCAATATCTTTGACTAGATTTATGCCTAAAAATATTTTTATATTTTTGATGACTTTTTAAATGGCACTGATTTTTAAAACTCCAATTTCCTATAGTCTTTGCTAGTAAATAGAAATATAATTACTTTTTATTTACTGAACTTATGTCCTGAAACCTTGATAAATTCACTTATTAGTTCTGCTAGCTGTCTGTCTTAGATTTCAGTGACCTACACGATGATCATATCATCTGTGAATAAAGATAATTTTACTTTTTCTTTTCTAACCTGGCTGTCTTTATTTATTTAATTTTTGCTTGCCTGCTTCCACTGGCTAGAAACTCAAGTGCCATTTTGGAGGACATCTTTGCTTTCCTTCTGATCTTAGGGAAAAGATACTAATCCTTTCTCTGTTGAGAATTACATTACCTGTGTATTTTTCATGTATGACCTTTATCAGGTTGAGTATGTTTCTTTCTATTTGTAGTTTGCTGAAATATTTTATCAGGAATAGATGTTGTGTTTTGCCAACTAATTTATCTATATGTATTCAGATGGTCCTGTGGTTTTTATTCTGTTAACATGGTGAGTTACACTGATTAAATTTTGAATGCTAAATCAAAGGTACATTCCTAAGATAAACTCACTTAGACACAATGTATTGTCATTTTTATATATTGTTGGGTTCGATTTGCTAAATTCCTTTAAAAATGAATTCATTAAGCTTATGTTTATGTTACATATCACCAATATATATATGTCTGTGAATTATATTTGTTATATTTCCTTGTGAAGACCCTGAGCATATCTTGTCTGAATTTATAGACTGTCTCAAAAATAGGTTTGACAATGAACACTAATGATTGAAGACCAAATTAGTTATGGAATGACGTAAAGGACATCATACATAAAGAAGGCATTAAAAAGACAGTATAGAAGAAGAAATGACCAAAATGGATATCAGAAGAAATTCTGAAACTTGGCCTTGCGTATAGAGTAGTAAAAGTAAATCGAAGAAATTATGAAGTAAAAGGGCCAACAGAAGCTTTCAAAGGACAGTTTGGGAACACAAAGTAAAGTATTATAATGAATGTGCAAAAGAAAACACATGCTCAGCATTTCTCATGCTGAAAGAACTGAAGAAAACATTTAAGCCTCAAGTTGTAATATTGAAGGATTCCATGAGTAAGATTTTCAACAATGTAGAATGTATCACGGGAAAATGAAAAAAAAAAAAAGCAAGAGTCATCCTGTCAAAAAGAACTGGACCATGTCCAACCATCCAAAAATGCAGGATATGCTCAAGAAATGATGGTATTCAAGAAATAATTCCAAGTGGCACTGAAGGCATTGGTGAAAATCAAGACTGCAGGAATTGGTGAAATATCAATTGAGATGTTTAAACAAGTGGATACAACGCAGTAAGTGCTCAGTTATGTATGTTAAGAAATTTGGAATATAGCTACGTTCCAAATGGCCGGAGGAAATTCTTATTTGCGCCCACTCCAAAGATAGGCAATCCAATAGAATGGGGAAATAATCAGAAAATATCATTAATTTGACATAAGTAAAGTTTTGCTCAAGGTAATCCAAAAAGAGTTGCAGCAGCACATTGACAGGGAGCTTCCAGAAATTCAAGCCAGATTCAGAAGGGATGTAGAACAAATAACATTTCATATGGGAGATGAGTCTTGGCTGAAAGCAGAGAATACCAGGAAGGATATTTACCTGTGTTTTACTGACTATGCAAAGGCTGCCTGGATCATGACAAATTTATGGATAGCATTGCAATGAATGAGAATTCCAGAACATTTAGTTGTGCTTATGATGAACTTGTACATAGATAAAGAAACTTATTTGAACAGAACAAGGGGACACTGTATGGTTTCAAATAAGAAAAAGTGTGCATCTGGGTTGTAGCTTTTCACTGTATTTATTCAGTCTGTACTCTGAGCAAGTAATCTGAGAAACGGGGCTATGTGAGGAAGAACATAAGATCAGAATTGGGGGTAGACTCATTAACAACCTGCCATACGAAAAGGACACAACTTTGCTTGCTGAAAATGAAGAGGATTTAAAGCCCTTATTAATGAAGATCAAAGTCTAGTCTTCAATGTGGATTGCACCTCAAAGTAAAGAAAAATCAGGATAAATGGAGAAAATATTTAAGTCGTCAAGAATTTCACTTTACTTGGATTCACAAGCAATACCTATGGAATCAGCTGGCAAGAAATCAAATGACCTATTTCACCAGGTAAATCTGTTGCAAAAGACATCTTTAAAGTGTCAGAAAGCAAAGATGTTAACTGGAGCATTACGGTAAGCCTGGCCCAAGTTACAGAATTTTCAATCACCTCATATGCATGTGAAAGCTTAGCAGTGAATAAGTAACTGAAGAAAAATTGATGGGTTTGAATTACAGTGTTTACAAAGAATATTAAATATACCATGGACTGCCAGGAGAATGAACAAATCTTTCTTGGAAGAAGTATTGCCAGAACAATCCTTAGAAGACAAGATCGCCAGACTTCTTCTCAGGTACATTGATACGTTATCAGGAAGGACCAGTTTCTGGAGAAGCATCATGCTTGGTAAAGTATGAAGTAAAGCAGAAGATCGGCAAAAAAGGCAGACCGTCAACGAGCTGGACTGACACAATGGCTTCAACAGTGGACTCAAGCGTAGCACTACTTGTAAGGATGGTGCAGGACTGGGCAGTGTCTTATTGTGTGGTACGTTAGGTGACTATGGGTCAGAACCTTCTTGAAGGCACCTAACAACAATCAACCTTGAATGTCAGGGTGATGCTGCACTGACAGAATGAGTTGTGTGTATTCTTACTTTTTCTTTATTTATTATTGTGATTAGTGAAAGTATACAATCCAAATCAATTTTGCATGCTCACCTATCTACATAGCTCCGCTGGTCTCCTTGCCCTATGACAGCAACACTCCTTTTCATTTTGTACTTGTCATATCTTCTTAACAAGTTCTTGCCCCCTCCTGCCCACCGCTTCCTCCCACCTAGAAAAAGACCAGTACAACAGCCTCCTATAAATGCTTACAACCGTAAATTACACCCATCACATGATCACATTGGGTCCCCAAGTCTAGTCTTCTTTTCTCTGAAGAGCTGACTTGAGTAGTGTTTTCTAGTACAAAAAGAGACATACAGACCAATGGAACAGAGCTGATATTCGACAAAGTCCCTAAGATTTAAAACTGGGCTAAAAACAGTTTCTTTAACAAATGCTGCTGGCACAATTGGATATCCATCTGCAAAAAACTTGAAAGAAGACCCCTATCTCACACCTTACACAAAAAATAACTCAAGATAGATCAAAGACCTAAATATCAATTTTAAAGAGATAGAGATCATATAAGAAAAAATAGAGTCAGCAATGGAAAATCTAACACACAGTTCAGACGTCAAAATCTAACAAACAAAGCACAATTAACAGAAGAGAAAATAGATAAATGGGAACTACTAAGAATCAAACACTTTGGCTCATCCAAAGAGTTTATCAAAAAAGTGTATTATTTTTTATATCTTGTAAGAGTTTATGTAAAACTGATATTATTCTTGTCTTAAATATTTAATGGAGTTCACCATTTTCTAGGTACAGAGTCTACTTAACTGGAAAGATTTTACTACGGATTTAATTTCTTTAACACACGCAGAATAATTCATGTGAACTATTACTTCTTAAGTGAGTTTCTACTTCAAAGTGAGGTTTTACTTCAAACAATTTGTTCATTTCACCTAACTTATCCAATTTATTGACATAAAATATTTTAAATAGTATTCTTTTGTTATTCTTTTAAAATCTGTAGAATATTTAATGATGTCATCTCTCACATTCTTGATATCAGTAATCTATTATATCTTTTTCCCCCTCATTGGTCTTGTTAGGAATTTATCAGTGTTTTATCTACTCACAGAAATTGACATGATCTGTTTTCTATTTTACTGAACTACATTCTGATCTTTATTATTTCATCTCTTCTGCTGTGTTTAATCTGTTCTTTATTTTCCATTTTATTAAGGCAGAATCTGAGGTATTTTAAGATCTTTATTCTTTTCTGATATAGCTGTTTAGTGCTGTAAATTTACCTCTAAATATGGTTTTAGCTGCATCTTGAAAATTTTGAAATGTAGTTTCAATTTTGTTTAAACTATATTTTAATTCTTTTGCTTTTGACTTTAGCAAAAAACTTATAGTGAGACCTCTCAAGTGTATCCTGAAAGATTTTCTAAAGTATTAAACATGTGGAATTCTAAATAATTTTGAGCCTGCTTCATTTACAGAGGACAGCATTTATTGCCATTTCCATTCTCCATGTCTTGTCCTGAACAACTGAAAAATTACTTTCTTGTATGTTTTATATTGACATCCTTAGCCGAACTTTCCTTGTCAAATCAGAGATCATGAATATCTGTGTCAAATACCACAATACTCTGATTAGTAGCAATTACTTAGAGCACTTTCCTTTCTAGATTCCTACCTTTGTAAACAGTTATCTCCAGGATCACCTTGGAATACTGTTTCCTTCTCTGCCACTGAACATTCCTTGATAATCAGTTTGAATTTTCATTAGACTATCTCCTAAAAGCATATCAATCTTATAGTTTGTTGTACTGTGATCGCTTGTATATTGCTGTGATGCTGGAAACCATGTGTTTTAGTCAGCTAGTGCTGCTGTAACAGAAATACCACAGAGTGGATGGCTTTAACAAGGGAAGGTTTGTTCTTACACAGTCTGGTAGGCTACAAGTCCAAATTCAGGATATCCACCCCAGGGGAAGACTTTCCCCTTGTCAGCTCTGGAGGAAAGTCCAGTTTTGCATCAGTCTTTTTCCAGGGAGCATCTTGGCACAGGAACCTCAGGTCTGAAGGGCACACTCTTCTCCCAGTACTGCTTGCTTGATGGTGTGAGGTTCCCAATTCTCTCCCTGCTTCCCCTTTCTTTTATCTCTTGCAGGATGAAAGGATTAAGGGTGGGGCAAGCCATACTCAATGGTAACTCCCTTTCTAGTGGAGCAGGGAGGTGATCTTATAAAGGGATTTACTGTGCCACCCTAATTCCTTAGAGTACAGCATAGGGAAACCACAAAATGGAGGACAGTCACAAGATACTGGGAATCATGGCCCAGCCACATGGCTACACCTATTTTGGGGGGAACAGTTCAATCCGTGACACCATGTCACTGGAATTTCAAATACCATCAAGTTTCAGCAGGCCATCCAGACTAAAGACAGACTATAAAGAAAAGTCTGGAGGTCTAATTTTGATAATAGCCAATAAAAACCTATGGATCACAATAGAAAATTATCTAACTCACTTGCTTTGGACACATCGTCAGGAGGGATAAATAACTGGAGGAGGACAGCACGTTGTTTGACGTAGATGACCCACAATGGAGTGGCAGACCTGGATAAGATGGAATGGCATGAAACCTCAATGGTGGACTTCAACATGGCAGTCATCATGTGGAAAACACAGGACCAGGCAACGTTTCATTCCATTCTACATAAAATTGCTATGAGTCAGAGTTGACTTGATAATAGTTGTCTATATCTATCTGTCTATTCTGTCAGATGCTGCCTCTCTGACTATACTCCACTGACTCCATGCCTGTCTGGGTTTCCTACCCGCAGACCTGTCCACTCAGTGTTTCCAAGGCAAGAAAAATTTGCTAAAGGAAAATGTTAAATGCTGTGCATTGTTGAGCCTCCCTGTTTTGGGTCATAAACATAGAGAAACAAATTACAATAAAATTCAAATCCATAAATTGTATTTAGTTATTTGCTGAAAAGTTTTCTCAACTATAGACTGATTAAAAGCCTTTTTATTTTTGAAGCAAAATCAAAGGCCAAAAATACCCTCCTGAAGGGAAGTACCTTTATATTATTTCTTGTGTAGTAAAACAAATTGCTGTTGGGAAGTCCATTTTCATTGCAGAGTAAAACATTTCACAAGGCCTGTGTAACAGAAAACCTCTCCCTAATGTACTTATTACTGATTCCATTTGACAAGTGGCTGCCTCTTGATGATTACTATGCAAACCATTACTTCCAAAATAAATTAAACTCTCATCACTTTACCTTCTATATTCATTAATAAAAATCTTATAAAATAAGTGGCTGCACCTGCGTTGGTAAGCTCACAAATCTTATGAAAATACTGTGCTTTTGTGGGTCTTCTGTCTTTGAGAGCTATGTTGAGCTCTCGGTGCCAAATTGTCTTAGGCTGAGTTTTCTAGGGAAGCAAAACCAGTAACGTGTAAGTACAAGGAAAGATTTATAATATATAGATAGATAGATACAAATATAGGAAACAGCTCACGTAATCACAGAAGCTGAATGTCCCAAGCTCTGGCACAAGCCTCACGTGGCCGCGGAAGCTGAGGAACCCAAGGTCAGCAAGTCAGAGACCAGAGTTCTAGATCACTGGTTGTGTAGGTCAGTGGATCCCAAGCTGGTGGTAAGACGAAGCAACAGAGGCTGGCGAACCCAGAATCCACAGGTCAGGGAGCAGGACTCTCAAGTGCCAACTGTAAGGACTGATGAGTCAAACAGCTGCTAGCTCAAGTCCCGGAACCAGACGCTGGAAGAAGATGGAGGCAACATATTCCTCATTTGGGTGTGCTACTTCGGCCTGTTTATCATGTGACTAGAAAGGCTGCTACTTTTGAATGCGGCCCAGAACAGGAGAAGGCTCTGCAACAGGTTCAGGCTGCTGTGCAGGCTGCCCTGTCACTTGGGCCATACGATCCAGCTGATCCAATGGTGCTTGAGGTGTCAGTGGCAGATAGAGATGCTATTTGGAGTCTTTGGCTGGCCCCATTGGCGAATCACAGCGTAGGCCTTTAGGATTTTGGAGCAAAGCTCTGCCACCTTCTGCAGATAACTACTCTCCTTTTGAAAAACAGCTTTTGGCTTGTTACTGGGCCTTAGTAGAGACTGAACGTTTAACCATGGGACACCAGGTCATCATGCGTCCTGAGCTGCCTATCATGAACTGGGTATTGTTTGACCCACAGAGTCATAAAGTTGGACAAGCACGGCAGCACTCCATCATTAAATGGAAGTGGTATATATGAGATTGGGCCCATGTAGGACCTGAAGGCACAGGTAAATTGCATGAGGAAGTGGCCCAAATGCCCATGGTCTCCACTCCTGTAACATTACCTCCTGTCTCCCAGTTTGCACCTATGGCCTCGTGGGGAATTCCTTATGACCAGCTGGCCGAGGCAGAGAAAACTCGTGCTTGGTTTACAGATGGTTCTGCGCAGTATGCTGGCACCACTCAAAAGTGGACAGCAGCAGCACTACAGCCCCTTTCTGGGACCTCCCTCAAGGACAGTGGTGAAAGCAAATCCTCCCAGTGGGCAGAACTTCGAGCAGTGCATATGGTTGTTCACTTTGCTTGGAAGGAGAGGTGGCCAGATGTGCGGCTGTATACCGATTCATGGGCTGTGGCCAATGGCTTGGCCAATTGGTCAGGGACTTGAAAGGAACATGATTGGAAGATTGGAGACAAGGATTTATAGGGGAGAGGTGTGTGGATAGACCTCTCTGAATGGGCCAAAGAAGTGAAGATATTTGTGTCTCATGTGAATGCTCATCAAAGAGTGACCTCAGCAGAGGATGAGTTTAACAATCAAGTGGATAGGATGACCTGTTCTGTGGGAACCAATCATCCTTTTTCTCCGGCTACCTCTCATTGCTCAGTGGGACCATGAACAAAGTGGTCATGGTGGCAGGGACAGTGGTTATGCATGGGCCCAGTAACATGGACTCCCGCTTACTAAGGCTGACTTGGCTACAGCCACTGCTGAGTGCCCAATCTGCCAGCAGCAGAGACCAACACTGAGTCCTCGATATGGCACTGTTCCTCAAGGTGATCAGCTGGCAACCTGGTGGCAAGTTGATTACATTGGACCACTTCCATCATGGAAAGGAAAGCATTTTGTACTTACTGGGATAGATACTTACTCTGGATATGGATTTGCCTACCCGGCACGACATGCTTCTGCCAAAACTACCATCCATGGACTTACAGAATGCCTCATCCACCGTCATGGAATCCCACACAGCATTGCCTCTGATCAAGGGACTCACTTCACAGCAAATGAAGTGCAGCAGTGGGCCCATGCTCACGGAATTCACTGATCTTACCACGTTCCCCATCATCCTGAAGCAGCTGGCTTGATAGACGATGGAATTGTCTCCTGAAGACACAATTATGCTGCCAGCTAGGTGGCACCACCTTACAGGGTTGGGGAAGTGTTCTCCAGGAGGCTGTGTATGCTCTAAACCAGTGTCCAATATATGGTGCTGTTTCTCCTATCGCCAGGATTCATGGGTCCAGGAATCAAGGTGTGGAAATGGGAGTGGCACCACTCACTGTTACCCCTAGTGACCCACTTGCAAGATTTTTGCTTCCTGTCCCCATGACTTTATGTTCTGCAGGATTAAATGTCTTAGTTCCAAAGGGAGGAATGCTGCCACGAGACACATCAACGATTCCACTAACTGGAAGCTAAAATTGCGACCAGGCCATTTGGGGATCCTTGTACCTCTGGATCAACAGACAAAGAAGGGAGTTACAATACTGGCCGGTGTGATTGATCCTGACTATGAAGATGAAATTGGATTGACATTACATAACGGGAGTAAAGAAGAGTATGTTTGGAATGCATGAGATCCCTTAGGACGCCTCCTAGTACTACCATGTCCTGTGATTAAGGTCAATGGAAAACTACAGCAACCCAACTCCAAAATGAGTGATAATAGCCCAGACCCTTCAGGAATGAAGGTTTGGGTCACCTCACCAAGCAAGGAACCACGACCAGCTGAGGTGCTTATTGAGGGCAAAGGGAATAGAGAATGAGTTGTAGAAGAAGGTAGTTCTAAATATCAGCTACAGCCACAAGACCAGTTGCAGAAATGAGGACTGTAATTGCTATGAGTATTCCTGCTTTGTATGTGTGTACTGGACATTTTGTTTACTTATGATGGCACTTGGCTTTAAACATAAGATGTAAATGGGTTGATGCATTTTCAGTTGTACATGTGTTAGTTATATCATGTTGACATAAGTATGACTTTGTAACTGTACTCCTTCAGAGACTGTGCATGGTAAGGTGAGATGTGTGCAGATGCCAAGTTGACAACGGTTGGACTATCGTGGTCAGGATTATGTCAACTTGGCTACTACATATTTGGCTGCTGTATTAAGTGGCAGGGCGGGGTTTGTGGTGGCTCCCTGCCCCTCAGGCTCTCATCTTGCAACTTTTCACTACGGCGGCTGGTCGCTCACGTGGCCAGGAGCTCCTGCTCTCTGCTTCCAGCATCTGGTTCCGGGACTTGAGCTAGCAGCTGTTGGACTCATCAGTCCTTACAGTCGGCACTTGAGGGTCCTGCTCCCTGACCTGCTGATCCTGGTTTTGCCAGCCTCTGTCGCTTCATCTCGCCACCAGCTTGGGATCCACTGACCTACACAACTGGTGATCTAGAACTCTGGTCTCTGACCTGCTGACTTTGGGTTCCTCAGCTTCCGTGACCACGTGAGGCTTGTGCCAGAGCTTGGGACATTCAGCTTCTGTGATTGCGTGAGCTGTTTCTTATATTTGTATCTATCTATCTGTCTACTTATATGTTACAAATCTTTCCTTGTACCTACATGTGTTACTGGTTTTGCTTCCCTAGAAAATCCAGCCTAAGACAATTTGGTACCAGGAGCTCATGCCAACTTAGCTTCTATTTCCCCCGAGAGCGTGGTTCCTAGTCCCCAGCCCCAGCTACTCTGTCCTTGAAATATTGGTTTAAGATGGGAGAAGTACTCGTGCTATGTTGAAATCCAGTTAATGTTGATCTTTCTGATGGATGCTGTCCCAGATTTCACTCAACCAAATTTCTATCAACTACCTAATCTAAAACATCCCCCCCACACTCCCTCCCTCTCCACCCTTGCAACCATCAAAGAATCTTTTCTTCTATGCATAACTCGGTTTTCAAGTTCTTATCATAGGGGTCCATTCAATATTTGTCCTTTTGTCACTGACTACATTCATTCAGTATAATGTTGTCCAATCGAAATCAGGTTATCAGATATTTCCTAGAACCATCATTGTTCTTTATCATCGCACAGTGTTCCTTTGAGTATATATACCATAGTTTACGAATCTACTCCTCTATTGTTGGTATCTGGGTTGATTCCATCTTTTGTTATTGTGGACTGTGCTGCAATAAACATTCGTGTGCATGTATCATTTGGTGTGAATGGCCTTGATTCTGTAGGATATATTCCAAGCAGTGGCATACGAGGTCAAATGGTCTGTCTAGATCCAGCTTTTTAAGGAAGCTCCAGATTGCTTTACAAAGAGGTTGCACCATTTTGCCATCCTATCAACAGTGTAGGAGAGTTCCAAGTTCCCCACAGCCTCTCCAGCATTTGTTGTTTTTCATTTTTTGGATCATGGCCAACCTTGTAAGGGTGAGATGGCATGTCATCATAATTTTGATTTGAATTTCTTTAATAGCCAATGATCGTGAGCATGTCCAAATGTGTTTTTTGGCTGCCTGGATGTCTTCTGCTGAAAAGTGTCTGTCCAATGCCTTTGTTCATCACTTAATTGGATTCTTTTTCTTTTTCTTATTGATATTTTGTAGTATCTTATAGATTATGGAGGTCAGGTGTTGGTCTGACATATAGTTGCCAAATATTTTTTCCCATTGTGTAGCTGGCCTTTTAACTTCTGTTAATAAAGCCTGTGGATGAGCAAAAGTGTTTGATTCTTAGTTTCCATCTATCTATTTTCTCTTCTATTGTTTGTGGTTTGTCTAACAGATTTTGAAGTCTGTCTACATTGTTTATTAAAGCTTCCATTATTGTTCCTGCTTTTTCTTGGATGAGCTTTATTGTTTTAGATTTGATATTTAGGTCTTTTATCCAGTTTGAGTTGGTTTTTGTATAAGGTGTAAGATATGGGTCTTGTTTCAATTGCAGGTGGATATCCAATTTTGGCAGTATCATTTGTTGAAGAGATTGTTTTTATCCCAGCCTAATGTCTTAGGGCCTTTGTCAAAGATCAGCTGTTCATAGGAAAATAGTGTCATCTCTGGGGTCTCAATTCTGTTCCATTGACCTATCTGTCTGTTTTTGTACCAGTACCAAGCTGTTTTGACTACTGTGGCAGTGTCATAGGTTCTAAAGTCAGGTAGTGAGAGGCCTCCCAATGTGTTCTGCTTCTTCAGTAGTGCTTTTCTTATCCGGGGCTTCTTCCTTCACTAAACAAAGTTCGTAATTTGTTTCTCGATCTCATTAAAAAATGTCACTGGAATTTGTATTGGGATTGCATTATATAAGTAGATTGCTTTGGGCAAAATAGACATTTTGACAATGTTAAGTCCTACTATCCATGAGCAGGGTAGGTTTCTCCATTTATGTAAGTCTCTCTTAGGTTCTTGCAGTAGGGACTGGTTGTTCTCTTTGTGTGGGTTTCTTATTTCTCTAGTTAGATCTATTTCTAGGTATTTTATTTTCTTAGGGGCTATAGCAAATGGTATTGATTTGGTGGTTTCTTCCTTAATAATCTCACTGTTGGTATAAAGGAATCCTGGTGATTTTCTTATGTTTATCTTGTATCCTGAGACTTTGCTGAACTCTTCTATCAGTTTGAGTAGTTTACTTTTTGTTGATCAACGATTTTGTTGATCTTTTCAAAAAAACAGCTTTTGGTATTTTCAATTTTTTCAGTGGTTCTTCTATTCGCTAATTCATTTAGTTCTGCTCTAATCTTTGTGATTTGTTTTCTTCTGGTGCCTGAGGGGTTCCTCTGTTGTTCTGTCTCTACTTGTTCAAGCTGTATGGTTAGGACTGTCTGTGTATACAATCATATCATCTGCAAATAGGGAGATTTTCACTTCTTCTTTGCCAATGCAGATGCCTTTTATTTCTTGTTCTTGTCTAATTGTTGTGGCTAGAACTTCTATTACAATGCTGAATAGGAGAGGTGAGAGTGGGCATCCTTGCCTAGTTCTTGTTCTTAGGGGAAATTGTTTCAATCTCTCTCCATTCAGAATGACGTAGACAGTTGCCTTTGTATAAATGGCTCTTATTGCATTGAGGAATTTGCCATCTATTCCCATTTTGCTAAGAGTTCTTAGCATGAATGGGTGTTGGACTTTGTCAAATGCCTTTTCTGCATCAATGGACAGAATCAGGGGATTCTTGTCTTTTGTGTTATTTATGTGGTTGATCACATTGACTGTTTTTCTGATGTTGAACCAGCCTTGCATCCCTGGTATGAATACAACTTGGTCATGATCAATTATATTTTTGATGTGTTGTTGTATTCTGTTGGCAAGAATTTTATTGAAGATTTTTCATCTAGATTTATGAGTGATATCAGTCTGTAGTTCCCCTTTTTGGTTGGGTGTTTCCCTGGCTTTGGTACCAGGATTATGCTGGCTTCATAGAATGAATTTGTGAGTATTTCATCCCTTTCTATACTGTGAAATAGTCTCAGTAGTATTGGAGATAACTTTTCTCTAAAAGCTTGGTAGAATTTTGCAGTGAAGCCATCTGGGCCAGGGCTTTGTTTTGTTGATAATTTTTGGATGACTTTTTCAATCTCTTCCTCTGTGATCGGTGTGTTAAGTTGTTCTGCTTCAATTTGTGATCATTTGGTAGGTGATATGAATCAAGGAATCTGTGCATTTCTTCAAATTTCTTCAAATTTGTTAGAGTACAGACTTTCACAGTATTCTATTATGATATTTTTTATTTCTGTTGGATCTGTTGTGACAGCTCCCCTCTCATTTCTTATTTGGGTTATTTGTTTCCGTTCCTGTTTTTCTTTAGTAAGTTTAGCCAGTGGTTTGTCAATTTTGTTGATCTTTTCAAAAAAACAGTTTTGGGTATTTTCAATTTTTTCAGTGGCTCTTCTATTCACCAATTTGTTTAGTTCTGCTCTAATCTTTGTGATCTGTTTTCTTCTGGTGTCTGAGGAGTTTCTCTGTTGTTCTGTCTCTACTTGTTCAAGTCGTATGGTTAGTTCTTTGGTTTGGTTTCTTTCTTCCTTCCAGATGTGTGCATTTATGAAGATAAACTGACCTCTGAGCACTGCTTTGGCTGTATTCCATGGTTCTGGTAGGAAATATTTTCACTGTCATTGGAATCCATGAATGTCTTTATTTCATCCTTGATTTCTTCTATAACCCATGGCATTTTGAGTAAGATGTTCAGTTTCCATGAGTTCCACTTTCTATGTATGTTTTTACTGCTATTGATCTTGAGTTTTATGGGTTTATGCCCTGAGAAGATGCTTTACATTAATTCAGTGGTATGGATTTTGTTCAGAATTGGTTTATCTCCTAACTCATGGTCTATTCTGCAGAATGTTCCATGTGCGCTGGAGAAGAAGGTGTAGTTGTCCACTGCTGGATAAAAAGTTTGATATATGTTGATGAGGTCTAGTTGGTTAATTGTGGCAATAAGTCTTCTGTGTCTTTACTGAGCTTTTTTCTAGACGATCTGTCCTTTACTGAGAGTGGGGTGTTTAAAGTCTCCCACTACTATTGTGGAAGTGATCTATCTCCTTTTTAAATGTAGTCAGTGTTTCTTCAGTGTATTTGGGTGCTCTACTATTAGGTGCGTAAGTATTTAATTTTGTTAAGTCCTGCTTATGTATTGAACCTTTCAACAATAGTATCAATCCTTGTCCACGATGGTGGATTTTACATTAAAATCTATTTTATCTGAGATTAGAATTTCCACACCTTCTCTTCTTTGTTAGCTTGATATATATTCTTTCATCCTTTAATTTTCAGTTTGTTTATATATTTAAGGCTAAGGTGAGTTTCTTGTAGGCAACATATGGATGAGTCAAGTCTTTTGATCCAAGATGCCACTCGATGTCTCTTTACTGGAGCATTCAGTCCATCCACATTCAATGTAATTACTGATAGGTATGTGTTTAGTACTGTTGTTGCAATGTTTATTTTTGTGTCCACCTTTTCTCTGTTGTTCTTATTAATGTACTCTGGGACATTCTTCTTTGTGAGTTGATTTTTCACCTTTTTCAGGGTTGGTTTGTGGTTGTTGAGAGCCCTGTATTATGTTTCTTGATTTGATATGTTGTATCATTATTGTGCTTTACGGCTGCCTCTATGATCCCTCTTAATAAACTAGCTATAAAACCAATTTTAATTAATACTAGTCTTATTAAGTTCCTCTCAATCTGCAGAGACTATAATGACGTAGTACATCCCTCTTTTTAATATGATGACATCATAGTTTTCATGATACGATCACTAGATCATGTCTTTCACTATTATAGCTTTGATTGCATGTGGACCCTTCCCTAATTGAGTAGGTTTCTGGGTGATGTGTCCTACATTTGCTTCTAAAATATAAAGTTAATGGTTTTGTTCTGCTAAACCAAGAGATTCTTTCAGTATTTCTTGTAGCTTTGGTTTGGTTTTTACAAAGTCTCTGAGTTTCTGTTTATCTGCAAATATCTTAATTTGATTTTCATATTTGAAAGATAGTTTTATAGGGTATATAATTCTTGCTTGGAAGTTATTCTCCTTCAGGGCTTTGAATTTGTTGTGCCAATGTCTCTGTGTTAGCAGTGTTTCTGCTGAGAAATCCCATGAAAGCCTACAGGATTTTCCTCTGAATGTGACCTTTGCTTTCAGTGTTGCTGCCTTTAACAGTTTTTGCTTGTGTTTCATTTTGATAAACTTGATTACAAAATTTCTCAGAGTCTTTCTTTTGAGATGTATACTTAGTGGATTTAATAAGAAACACATCTTAGACTTAAAGATAAGAACAGGTTGAGAATTAAAGGTTGAAATAATATATATCAAGCTAATAATACAAAAAAAGAGCAGGTGTGGCAATATTAATCACAGATAAAATAGATTTTAATGTGAAATCCACTATTGGAGGCAAGGCTGGTCACTATTTATTGCTCGAAGGTTCAATACTGAGGTAAGACTTAACAATATTAAACATTTATGCACCAATACCAAAGCACATAAATACATTGAACAAATACTGACAACACTGAACAATGGATTGATCATTCCACAATAATAGTTGGGGACTTTAATACTCCCCTTTCAGTTAAGGATAGATAATCCAGAAGAAAGCTCAGTAAAGATACAGAAGATCTTATTACAACAATCAACCAACTTGACCTTATCGACATATACAGATCTTTTCATCCATCAGCAGATAAATACACCTTCTTCTCCAAAGCACATGAAACGTTCCGCAGAATAGACCATATGTTAGGCCATAAAACAATTCTCCATAAAATCCAAAACAATGATTTATTGCAAAGCACCTTCTCAGACCACAGAGGTATAAAGGTTGAAATCAATAACAGAAAATTCATAGGTAAAACTTTAAACTTGTGGAAACTGAACAACACTTTACTCACAAAGCCTTATGTTATAAAATAAATTAAAGACACATTAAAGAAATTTATGGATTTAAATGAGAATGAAAACATATCCTACCAGAATTTATGGGATACAGCAATAGCAGTGCTCAGAAATCAGTTTATCTCTATAAATGCACACTTCCAGAAAGAAGAAAGAGCACAAATTAAAGGATTAATCTCACAGCTTGAACAAGTAGAAGGAGAGCAACAAAGAACCCCTCAGGCACCAGAAGAAAACAGATTATAAAGATTAGAGCAGAACTAAATGAATTAGAATAGAAAAACAATTGAAAAAAATTAATGAAACCAAAAGCTGGTTCTTTGAAAAGATCAACAAGATTGATAAACCATTGGCTAAATTTACAAAACAAAAACAACAGAAGATACAAATAACTTGATTAAAGAATGAATTGGGAGATGTTACAACAGACCTAACTGAAATAAAATATATCATAACAGGTTACTATGAAAAGCTATACTCTAACAGGTTTGAAAATCTAGAGGAAATGGACAAATTTCTAGATTTGTGTGACTCACCGAGATTATCACAAGGGGAAATAGATCAACTTAATAAATCTATCACAAAGGAAGAGATCGAAAAAGTTATCAAAAACCTACCAACCAAAAAAAAAAAAAAAAAATTCCTGGCCCAGATGGCTTCACTGGAGAATTCTACCAAACTTTCAGAGAAAAATTAACTCCAATGCTAATGAGGCTATTTCACACCATAGAAAGAGATGAAATACTTCCAAATTCATTCTATGAAGCCAGCATAACCCTGATACCCAAACCAGGGAAAGATCCCACAAAAAATAAAGAAAATTACAGACCAATATCATTCATGAATCTAGATGCAAAAATCTTCAACAAAATTCTAGTCAATACAGTTCAACAGCATATAAAAAAATAATTCTTCATGATCAAGTTGGTTTCATTCCAGAGATGCAAGGCTAGTTCAACGTTAGAAAAAATTAATTTAATCAACCATATTAATAACACAAAAGATTAAAATCACCTGATTTTGTCAACAGATGCAGAAAACGCATTTGACAAAGTTCAACACCATTCATGCTTAAAACTCTCAGAAAAATAGGTATAAAGGGGAAATTCCTCAATATAATCAGTAGCATCTATGCAAAGGCAACTGTTTTCAGTTCCTGAAACTGTTTTCAGCTCCTGAATAGTGAAAGACTGAAAGAATTCCCTTTGAGAACAGGAACTAGACAAGGATGCCTGCTCTCACCACTTCTATTCAACATTGTGCTAGAAGTTCTAGCCAGAGCAATTAGACAACTCAAAGAAATAAAAGGCATCCGTATTGGCAATAAGTAGTAAAGATTTCCCTCTTTGCACATGATATGATTGTTTCTGCAGAGAATCCAAAGAAATCCATAAGTAAACTATTAGAGCTAATAAAAGAATTCAGCAAAGTATTGGGATACAAGATAAACATAACTAAATCAATAGGATTCCTTTATGCCAACAGTGAAATTATTAAAGAAGAAATCACCAAATCAATTCCATTTACTGTAGCTCCCAAGAAGTTAAAATACCTAGGAATAAATCTAACTAGAGAAGTAACAGATCTTTACAGAGAAAACTACAAAACATTACTACAAGAAACTAGGACAGACTTATATAAGTGGAGTAATCTGCCCTGCTCATGGATAGGAAGACTCAATATTGTGAAAATATCTATTTTGCCCAAAGCAATCTACTTATATAATCTAATCCCAATACAAATTCCAGTGACATTTTTTAATGAGATGGAGAAACAAATTATCAGCTTTATTTGGAAAGGGAAGAAGCCCCGAATAAGTAAAGCTCCACTGAAAAAGAATATACTGGGAGGCCTCTCACTACCTGACGTTAAAACCTATTACACTGCCACAGTAGTCAAAATAGCCTGATACTGGTACAAAAAGAGACATATAGACCAATGGAGCAGACCCCAGAGAGGCCACCATCCTCCTATGAACAACTGATATTTGACAAAAGTCCTAAGATTTTGAACTGGGCTAAGAACAGTGTCCTTAACAAATGGTGCTGACATAATTAGGTATCCATCTGCAAAAAATGGAAACAAGACCCATATCTCACATCTTATACAAAAATCCGCTCAAATTGGATAAAAAATCTAACTATAAAAGCTAAAATGATAAAGCTCATCCAAAATAAAATAGGGTCAACAATGGACGTTTTAATACACAATATAGACAGACTTCAAAATCTGACAAACAAAACACATTTATCAGAAGAGAAAATAGAGAGATGGAAATTCATAAGAATCAAACACTTCTGCTCATTCAAAGACTTCATCAAAAGAATTAAAAAACCACCTACAGAATGGGAAAAAATATTTAACAACTCTATGTCAGACCGACGCCTGATCTCCATAATCTACAAGGTACTACAAAATATCAATAAGAAAAAGATAAATCATCCAATTAAGCAATGGGCAAATGAGATGGACAGACACCTCTCTAAAGAAGAGATCCAGACAGCCAAAAAACACAAGCGGACATGCTTGTGATCATTAATTATTAAAGAAATTCAAATCAAAACAACAATAGATACCATCTCACCCCAACAAGATTGGTCATGATCCAAAAAACTCAAAACACTAAATGTTGGAGAGGCTGTACAGAGATTGGAACTCTCCTATGCTGTTGGTGGGATTGCAGAATGGTGCAACCTCTTTGGAAAGCAATTTGGCATGACCTTAAAATAAAGGATATAGATACACCATTTGACCCAGTAATTCCTTGCTTGGAATATATCCTACAAAATCAAGGCCATTCACACCAACTAATATCTGCACATGAATGTTCATTGCAGCACAGTCCACAATAGTAAAGGATTGGAATCAACCCAGATGTCCAACAACAGAAGAGTGTATAGGTAAACTTTGGTATATGTACTCAATAGAGTCTTATACATTGATAAAAAACAACGATGACAGCAGGAAACATCTCTCAATTTGGTCTCAACTGGAGGACATTATGTTGAGTGAATCTAGTCAGCAAAAGAAGGACAATTACAACACATCAGAAACAAGAACAACATTAAGTGGACTTCAGCATAACTTGAGTACTCCTTCCATCTTAACCCAATATTGCAAGGACAGAGTAGCTGGCGCATGGGACAGGGGACCATGCTCTTAGGTGAAATAGAGGCCAATTGGTACAACTAGCGTTTTGCTAATAGGGTTGTCTGCACCCCACATTGGTGAGTGGCATCTGGGGTCTTAAAAGCTGCCAAGCTGCCATCTGAGGGCACAGCAAATGGCCCCAACTCAGCAGGAATGGATGCTCATCAAGGACCAAAATGACATGGGGGAAAGACAACCCAGAAGATAGAGAGACCCACATGAGTGGGTGCCTACATTGACTTGGGACAGGAAGAACCAGATGGTGCCCGGCCACCACCAGTGATAGCCACGATGGAGCTCACAGAGAGGAGTCTCACTGGCAACACAAGAATAAGAAGGGGTTCATCTTGAGATCTCCACTAAAAGACCTCAATTGATGGTCCAGCGGTTTCAGGGTTACCCTGGGAGCATGGCCCCTGGCCCTGATGCTGTCCTTGCCCATAAACTGTAACTAAGTTCCACTCTTTGGACATGAATGGATTGGACTTGGCGATGCAGAGTGATCATATATTGGATGCACTTTGTGGTTCTATACATCTATAGGGTATCATCCTGCTGACCACTGGCTGGAGAAAGGAGAGTGGATGGAGAGGAGGGGAATGGAGACTGTTGCAAGGATAAGACATGTATGGAGCAGAGAGGAATAGTGTACTGTCACCAGACAGGGAGAGCAGTGGAAGCTGCATGGAGGTGGGCGTGTAAATTTATACGGTAATGTACATTTTCACTCAGTCATATTAAATAAAAAATAAAAAATATGAGACCTCTACAATAAAAACTTAAAAGCAGACTCATACATATCAGAAAAGACTCTTTGACAGCTACAGGGATGGGGAGGGTAGGAGGACAGGAGGGTGAGGGGAGAGGGTTTAGATTAGATAGTTGTTAGAAATTTGTTTGGGTGAAATTGGGGACAATATACATTAGTAAGAAGATCAGTATTAATAGGACTTTGACACAACGTGAGTACTCCTATCTTAACCCATTATTGTAAGCACAGAGTATGTGCACTTTCACTTTTTATTTAATTAAAAAATATATTGAAAATAAAATAAAATGTCTTGGAGACTTGAGAACTATATTTAGTGGCATTTGATGTGCATCTTGGATCTCTATATTCTCTTCTTTCATAGTGTCTGCAAATGTTTCTGTCAGCAACTGAGCAACAATACTGTACCTGTTCTCAGGTGTCTCAACCTGTTAATCATAGATTGTTCCTCTTATTAGAGTCCCACATGCTTCTTAATGCTTCTTCCTTTTTCTTATTTCTTTTTTTTTGTATTTCTCCTCATAGATGCTGGAGTCAGTAGCTCTGTCTTCTAAGTCAGAAAGTCTCTTTTCCATTTGTTCCATTCTGTTTTCTAGGCTTTGAATTGAAGTTTCTATGCCTTTGATTTTGTTCTTGATCTGTTGAGTTTCAGAGTAATAGTGTTCCATCATATCGAACATCTTGCTCAATTTTTAATTTTGTTCTGCTGCATTTGGTATAAGGTCTAGGAGAGCTTTATATATAATCCTTTTGTATTTACCTTCCGATTGTTTCAGAAGGGTTTCTGCATCTGAGAAGTTCTTTGGTTGTTTGTTTTGGAGGACTTCTGAAGCCATGAGTGATTTCTTAGTTATGCTTTTCTCCAGACTTTGTGCTTTTTGGACATCATGTGAGTCAGTAAAGGCTGGGATAGATGTTGTGAGGATGGACTGCAGTTGTTTCTCTAGGCAATCTTAAAATGAAAGATAAAAGATACCTGACAACTTCCAACATCAGTCAGGTTTTCAGGTGTACAGGTCCCTCTTCCCAGCTGGTAAAGTAAATACCTATATATACAACCCCAGATGTTGTAAACTAGTTCAAAATACAGAAAGGCCCCTTCCCTGCTGGCCTCTGCTGCCAGATCCAAGCCATAGGTGACACTGTGTAAAATACTGTTCTCTGTTGGAAAAGTGCTCTCTTCCAGGGAGTCACTGCCTCCCGCCCTAGGAATTAGGTCCAGCTGAGGCCTCTGTATGGGTACATCTGTCTCCCAGTGGGACAGGATGGAGTCCCACAGAAGCTCTCTTCCTGCCTCGGTACCAGCTACTTAATGGCAGAGGCAGAAAGAGAGATCAAATGTGCTGAGATGCACAGAGTCCAAAGCCAGGTTCTCAAAACGTGGCCAATTCACCTGACAATCCCATCAGCTGTGTGTCTGAGATTAACTGCTAGTCAAGTCCCAGCTCCACTCTCCAGCTAAGACAGAGGAATAAAAGTTAAAATGGCAAGTTGCCTTCAGTCCTTGAAAGCCAGCAGCACTCAACCAAGAGTGGGGGATGGCAAAATAAAGGAGGTTTTCCTTTCAGTGGTATGAAGTACAAATTAACAGCCCTATGCCGTGTCCTAGGGCTCACTAGGTGTCCAGAAGGCTCTGTTTAATTATCAGTTCAGGTCTTTGTTTCCAGAGGGATTTAAGAAGACATGTGTTTAGTCTGCCTTCTTGACTCCGCCCCTCTGTATACTCTTTTTAAGGCTAGCTTTGGCAGCCAAAGGGTTTCTTTGTGCTACATCCAATGCTTTACATTCTATAGATTGTCACCAAGTAAAGCCTCTGCTAGTGTCTGAAATGAGGTCAATTTTTACATGGGACTTAAGGGGAACTAGAATACAGTAAATTTGTTCTAAAGTTGTTGATTTGAAACCTGATCATAAATTAACTTTGTAGTGACACTTGTCAAATCCAATTTTCAATGAGCTAAGTGTGAACATGATGTAACTTCAGTTTCTTTTTGCTTCAAAAGATTTTTTTTTGACCGTCTCAAACTGAGATATGCGTTGCATAGTAAACATCTAATGTTAGCACTGTTTGCTCTGCGTGATAGTAGCCATGATACAAATGTGTGTTTATTGTCATCAAACAAAAATTTTCAAATGCTTGATTCACCATTCTTAAGTAATCAGAATATTTTTGTAGTATTGTTCGAACAATGACCCATACACCAAGTGCTGGAATGATTGATTGGAGATGTATTAAACTAGTATTTATTGAGTACCATGTGATAGTCATCTTTGCATTGGGTTCTGTATTATCCATTGCCATCAAGTCAATCCTGACTTAGAGCTACCCTAAAGTACAAAGTAGAATTGCCCCATAGGGTTTTCAAGGAGCATCTGGTGAATCTGAACCATTGACCTTTTGGTGAGCAGCTGTATAACTTGGCCACTATTCCACCAGGGTTTCCAGATTCTGTTATTATAGACACCACTTTTACTTCTATTCTGACTTCAAGGTACATACAGAATTAAAAGTGTGATGTGTTTAGAGCATTATTTTTATAGGTATTCCTCCTGCTTCTCATTTCAGTTATCAATAATGTAAGTATCCAATTTAATGGCAACCCCAGATATTGACTCCTATTTTATAGAAAATCCTAGATGTGTTTACCAAAGTAACTTTAAGATACTGTCTTTATTTTCAGCAATGTTCAAAATTTTCTCACCTTATTCTGTAAATAACCTTGCCTATAGAGATTTTAGAACTACTGCTATAAGACCCCAAAGCAAACAATTATTCTCCAAGACAGTTCTGATATGAGATATAATGTCTCAAAAGATTCTCTGACAAATAGCCAAGCCAACCTGACAGTGTAAAATGAAGCACCTGTACAAAAGGTTTTTCTTTCTTTTTTTATTAGACCACTTCTTTGCACAAAAATTATACATGAAGACACATAATATTCCAAATAAAATACCTGACAACAATTATCTGTGAGCCCCTAGAGAAGCCTGAGTAACTTCATTTCAATCATTTTAAATATAGAAAAAATAGTTAGAAACATCTAGACCCTTACTCAAGGTCACCTTATAATTAATAGATTTAATATTGTAACTTAAATTTTATGACATTCTGAGATTGTTAGATACTAAGAGTAAGTTAACTGTCATCCCATTGTCTTTCATATATATTATTATTATTCATCCATTTTTGTCTATGACTCTAACTCTTCTTTCTACATTCCCCATCTTTGGTTTTTTTCACTTATCTTAATTTTTCACACTACAGTATCTAGGACAATAGCTGCCTAACCTATCTCCTAATAGTTTCTGTACATTTCAGCTTACTGACTACCAAAATAAAATAATTTTCTCATTCAAATGAAAGTGATATTTGTTTTTGTTGCTTATGTGTTTCCCTTCTACACTTTAACATTACCATCCCAGAAAATTTGAAAAACAAAACTATAATTGAGGTCTAAAAAGCATACAGTGGTAGTGGTTGGTAGTTAAGAAATCAATCTAATTCAAATATAAAAGGATTCTTTAAAGGAATTTGATAGTAATTTCCACTCGTTTGTTAGATATACGTGTTCTTGAAAGATATTTCATCTGAAATCATACTTAATGTTGGTCAAATTACATTTGAAATGTAAAAAAGTAGAATAACTAAACTTTTATTACTTTTGTGAATATAATTATTCATAATGATATTTACATGATAATAATTAAAATGCTTATTCAGAGAGATATAGGTGATTAACTGGAAGGTATTCTAATAGCTATTGGAATACACTTTAGTAGAGAGTCTAGTTCAACAAATTTACAAGAAAGCTACTTTTGGATGGCTGCAACATTTGGAAGATTCTTCTGTATTTTAAAGTAAAAATTTCCCTTTTGTAATGGCTTCCCATAAATCCAAGTATTTTTTTCTGTAATAACATCTTTTACAAAAATATATATTTTATTCCCTGTTGTTAACAACTTCAATTTCTTCCAAAAAAGCTCAAAACATGTTGCTGTCCAGTTGAATCAGACTCATAACAACCTGATATGACAGAGTAGAAGTGCCACATACAGTTTTCAAAGAGCACTTGGTGGATTTGAACTGCTGTCCTTTTGGTTAGTAGCTGTAGCTCTTAACCACTACACCACCAGGGTGTCAATGACAATTTCTAGGCCCATTTTATCAGGAAGGGCCAGATGAGTATCTTGGGTATGTCACTTTCTTCTTCTGAAAATGTGGTACCCAGTTCTCCTGTAATTGAAAGATACAGACGTATAATAGAGATAATCACATCTTGTAATTAGTACAGAACATTTCCTAAAATGCAGTCTAAATATATACCAGTTGTGGGCTCAGATAAATTTTATAGTAAGCAAACTAGAAACTTCAAATAAGCCCAATTTCTTTAATTCTAAAATAAGGATGCTGAAAAGATTATTTTTGTTATGAATTAAATCATGCCCCACCCAAAACGTGTGTAATCTTGGCTAGGCCAGTATTGTGTGATTGTCCACTATTTTGTCATCTGATGTGATTTTCCTGTGTGTTATAAATCATACTTGGCTTGGCTTGGCTATGATGTTAATAAGGCAGGATTAGAGGCAGTTATCTTAATGACGCAAGAGTCAATCTACTGGACTTTGTTTTATATTGAGTAAATCTTTCTTGAGATATAAAAGAGAGCAATCAATGCAGACACAAAGGAACCTCATGACACAAAGAACGAAGAAACAGGAGGGGATGTCTCTTTTTGGCTCCAGAGTGCCTGCACTCGGAAGCTGCTAGATGAGGAGAATATTGATGACAAGGACCTTCCTCTAGAGCTGGAGCCCTGAATTCAGGCTTCTAGTCTCCTAGGTAGATTGTGAGAGAATGTTTGCTTGTTAGAGCCATTCACTTGTAGCAGCACTAAATAACTAAAGAAGTTTCTAAGATCTTTTCTGCATCTAAAATTCTTGAGACTAATTTGCTTGTGTCATGGATTGAATTGTGTCCCCCTAAAAATATGTATAGCCTTGTTCCTGGGCCATGGTTCCCAATATTCTATGATTGTCCTCCATTTTGTGATTTTCCCGTGCTGTACCTTAAAGGATTAGGGTGGGACTATAAATCCCTTTATAGGATTACCTCTGTCCTCTACAGTAAATGGAGTTTTCCTGGGGTATGGCTTGCCCCACCCTTAATCCTTTCATCTTATGAGAGATAAAAGGAAAGAGAAGCAACCAGAGAATTGGGAACCTCATACCATCAAGAAAGCAGCACCAGGAGAAGAGCACGTCTTCACTCCTGAGATTCCTGTTCCAAGATGTTCCCGACAAAGACTGATGTAATACCGGACTTTCTTCCAGAGCCGATAAAGGGGAAAGCCTGGCCCTGGAGCAGACATCCTGAATTTGGACTTGGAGCCTGCTGGACTGTGCAAGAACACACTGTCCTTTGTTAAAGCCACCCCCTGTGTAGTATTTCTGTTAGAGCAGGGCTAACTGACTAAAACACCTAGTAATCACTTTTGGTGTTTGCAAACTTCTGAAGCAACCCCACTAACAACAAAATCTAGAACAAGATAAACCTTAATATGGTAAACTGCTAAAGATTTTCTTTCAAATTTCGTTGTCATTCATTGTCTTCCACACATGACATGAAAGAGCCATCTTTTAAAGGCCAGGTAGAGGAGTTTGGATGCTAAGACATCGTAGGTGTTTAGCATAAGGATGCAAATCCGTTAATAAATACTGTATAACAGCATTCAGTTGATTACTACAATACTTAATACCCAACCCTCGTGTCTTCTCTGTACAATGTGATAAAACACTTTAACAGATAATAATTATTTAATTAACCAGCCAGTTCAAACCCTTAAAACATTGCAAACATATTGCGTTATTGTTCTTAGGTATCGTGAGTTGGTTCCAACTCAGAAAAACTTACACACTACAGAACAAAACCCTGCTAGGTTTTCCACCATGCCCACAATCATTTTTATGCTTAAGCCCACTGTTGCGGCCGCTGAGCCAATCTTTCTTGTTGAGGGTCTTCCTCTTTTTCACTGACCCCCTACTTTACCAAGCATGATGTCCTTCTCCAGAGACTGATCGCTCCTGATAACAGGTCCAAAGTACGTAAGATGAAGAAGGATGTCCCAAGCATATTTAATTGGGATCATTGCAGTGACTCTATAATGTAGATGGATAACATTTTCAGCATTTAAAAAATCAGGAAATCAAAACTTACAGACAGTAATTTTCTCAAATGGCACAACCTATTAAGTGTAAAAACAGCATTTAAAATTGTTTTCTGTTTGCTTTTGTAACACAAAATTAAGATGGATTTTCCTTATGGCATTAGCATCTTTAGTAACTTAAAATTAAAATCAAAATATTAACTGAATTTTCCCAGATATGCTTGCTCTTAGGCCAACTGATTGGAAAAAAGTCAGTATTTATGATTAATTCCCAAGAAAGGTGATCCAAGCAAATGTGAAAATTATCAAACAATATCATTTATATCACACACAAGTAAAATTTTGCTCAAGATCATTCAAAAATGACTGCAACAGTATACTGACAGTAAACTGCCAGAAATTCAAGCTGGATTCAGAAGAGAAAGTGCAACCAGGGCTAGTATCGCTGATGTCAGATGAATCTTGACTGAAAGCAGAGAAAACCAGAAAGACGTTTACCTGTGTTCACCGACTATGCAAAGGCATTTGACTGTGTGTATCATAACAAATTATGGCTAACATTGAGGGAAATGGAAATTCTGGAACACTTAATTTTGCTCTTAAGTAATCTGTACGTGGATCAAGAGGAAGCTGTGCCAACAGAACAAGGGGACACTGCATGATTTAAAGTCAGTCAGGGAAGGTGTGTGTCAGGGTTGTATCCTTCCACCGTACGTTTTCAATCTGTATGCCAAGCAAATAATCTGAGGAGCTGATGTAGGCATCAGGATTGGAGGAAGACTCATTGACAACTTGTTTTATGCAGATGACACAATCTTGCCAACTGGAAGTGAAGAGGATCTGAATGACATGAAGAGCAAAGACCACAGTTTCGTTTGGGATTGAACCTCAACATCAAGAAAACGAGAAATCCTTACAACTGGACCGGAACGCAATATTATGATAAATGGAGAAAAGAGTGAGGTTGTCAAAGATTTCATTTTACTTGGTTTCACAGTCAACACCCATGGAAACAGCAGTCAAATCAAAAGAAGCATTGCATTGGGCAAAATCTTCTGCAAAAGACCTCTTTGAAGTATTGAAAAGTAAACATGTCACCTTGAAGACTAAGATGTGCCTACCCAAGCCATGGTACTTTCAGTCACATCATATGCATGAGAAAGGTGGACACTGAGTAAGAAAGACAGAAGAAGAGTTGAAGGCTTTGAATTGTGGTATTAGAGAAGAATACTGAATGTACCATGGAGTGTCAAAAGAACTAACAAATCTGTTCCAGAAGAAGTAGAGATAGTGCTCCTTGCAAGCAAAGGTGATAAGACTGCGTTTACATACTTTGGACATGGTACAGTGGAAAGTCAGAAAAAAAGAGGAGGACCCTTGTTTTAGTCAGCTAATGCTGCTGTAACAGAAATACCACAGAGTGGGTGGCTTTAACAAAGGAACATTTATTTTCACACAGTCTAGCCGTTTACTTTTACACAATCCAGTAGGCTCCAAGTCCAAGTTCAGGATGTCTGCTCCAGCAAAAGCCTTTCCCCTTTGTCATCTCTGGAGGCAAGTCCGTTACTGCACCAGTATTCATCCAAGGAGCATCTTGGCACAGGAATCTCAGGACTGAAGGAAGTGCTTTTTTCTCCTGGTGCTGCCTTCTTGATGATGTGAGGTTCCCAACTCTCCTGCTTCTCTTTCCTTTTGTCTCTTGTAGGATGAAAGGATTAAGGGTGGGGCAAGGCATACTCCATGGAAACTCCCTTTACAGTGGAGCAGGAAGGCGATCCTATGAAGGAATTTCCAGTCCCACCTTAATCCTTTAAGGTACAGCATAGAAAAATCACGAAATGGCGGACAGTCAGAAAATATTGTAAATCATGGCCCAGCTAGATGGCTACACATATTTTGGGGGGGACACAATGCAATCCATGACAACCCTCAACAAGATGGATTGAGACAGTGGCTGCAAGGGTGTGCTTAAGCACAAAAATGATTGTGGGCATGGTGCAAGACTGGGCAGTGCTTCATTTTGTTGTGCATAGGTCACTATGAGTAAGAACTGAATGGATGGCACCTAACAAACTCATTCTAGTTCTTCCATAAAGTTATTTCTGATCCTTTTTATTCAATCTGTTCTATCTGATTCTTTATGATAAATTATTTAAAGCATTTCTATGGCTTTTAGCTTATTGTGTGTTATACAAGGACTGCCAATTAAGTTCTTGAACTCATCCCAGAAAAAGTGCTATATAATTCATTGCTGAATATCACTATGGTCACCTTGGAACTACTCCCCTTGGGCAGCTACACACCAGCACCAGTGCTTAGTCCACCCATCAAAGTAATTTTGGAACTCTTTCACTGGAATGGCCAGCAGAGATGTCATTGGATTACCCTTCATGTCCTAAATATCATCCAAATGTCTTCCTTTCAATATTTCTTTTATCTTTGGGTAAAGAACAAAGTCACTGGGGGCCAGATCAAGTGAATAGGGAGTGTGCTCTGATACAGTTATTTGTATACTGGCTAAAAACTCCCTCAGACAGCTATACAACTAAGGTCGTAAACTTGCCATCATGCCAGTGTGCACAACGGCATTCCAAAAATAGTTCCAAAATTGCACTGAAGGGTGGACTAGGTGCTGGCTTTGGTGCATAGCTTTGGTGCATAGCTTCCTAAGAGGAGTACCTTGATGGTGACCATAGTGATATACAGCAATGAGACACGTAGCACTTAGAACAATTAAGTTTGGGGACAAAACTATCAGGCCTCATAGATGTAGCATGGTACCTGGATTCTCTATTGCACTCCATTGGTCTATTGCTATCTATCTTGGTACCAATACCTGGCTGTTTTAACTATTGTGGCAGTATGATAGGTTTCCAAGTCAGGTAATGTGAGGCTTTGCCCACTTCCTTCTTCTTATTCTGTAACACTTTACTTACCCTGGTCTTCTTTCTGTATGAAGTTGGTGATTTGTTTCTCTACCTCTTTAAAAAATGACATTGGAACTTGTATTAGTATTGAATTGTATTTATAGATCGCTTTGGGTAGAAAAGACATTTTCACGATCTTAAGTCTTCCTATCCATGAGCAATGTAAATCTTCCTACTCATGAGAAAGGTAGGTTTCCCCAGTTATGTAGTTCTCTTTTGGTTTCTTCCAGCAGTCTTTCAATTTTCTTTGTATAGATCTCTTACATCTCCAGTTGGGTTTATTTCTAAAGATTTTATCTTCGTGGGGCTACTGTAAATGGTATTGCTTGGTGATTTCCTCTTTGGTGGTCTCTTTGTTGATGTAAAGTCATCCAATTGATTTTATGTATGTTTATCTCATATCCTGATACTTTGCTGAACTCTTCTATTAGTTCCAGTAGGTTTTGTGGGTGTGTGTGCAGACTCTTTAGCATTTTCTGTGTATATCATCTGCAAATAGATATAGCGTTACTTCTTCCTTGCCAATTTAGATGTCCTTTGTTTCCTTACCCTGCCTGATTGCTCTGACTACAACCTCCAGCACATTGTTAAATAAAAGTAGTGACACTGGATATCCATGTCTGATTCCCATTCTCAAGGGGAATTTTCAAACTGTCTCCATTTAGCAGGATGTTGGCTGTTGGCTTTGCATAGACACCCCTTATTGTGTCAAGGAATTTCTCTTCTATTTTTTTCTGCTGAGATTTTTTAACATGAATGGGTGTTAAGCTTTGTCAAATGCCTTTTCCTCATCAATTGATTAAATTGAATGATTTTTATCTTTTATTTTATTTGTTTTTGTTTTTCCTGGAACCTTGGTATGAATCCTACTTGGTTATGTTAAATTATTTTTTTGATATGTTGTTGAAATTCTATTGGCTAGAATTTATTTTTATTTTTTATTTTTTGAGGATTTTTGCATCTAAGTTCAAGGGAAATATTGGTCTGTAATTTTCCTTTTTTGTACTGTCCTATCAAGTTATGTTATCAGGGTTATGCTGGCTTCATTGAGTGAATATGGGAGTATCCCATTTTTTTCTGTGCTGTGAAATAGCTTTAGTAACAGTGGTGTTAACTTTTCTCTAGAAGTTTTTATTAGGATTCTCCCGTGAAGTTGTCTGTACTAGTACTTCTTTTGGCTGGGAAGCTTTTTAGCTACCTTTTCAATCTCTTCTTTTTTGACGGGTTTATGAAGTCTTTCTACTTCTGTTTATGTTAGTTTTGGTAGGTGGCGTGTTTCCAGAAATTTGTTGATTTCCTCTAGGTTTTCAAATTTATTAGAGTACATTTTTTAAACCATTTTGTTATAATTCTTTTAATGTCAGTTGAGTCTGTTGTAATATCGTCCATCTCATTTTTTATTTGAGTTATTTGATTTGAGCCCTTTCTTCTTTTTGTACATGTGTATTTATTGAGGCAAATTGACCTCAGAGCACTGCTTTTCCTCCAGCAGGATGTGTTTTCATTCTCACTTGATTCTAAGAATTTCTTTATTCTGCCCTTGATTTATTCTATACCCAGAAGTTTTTCAGCAAGATGCACTTCACTTTCCAAGTATGTGATTTTTTTTTTTTTTTTTACTCTTACTTCTTTTGCTGTTGATTTAGATGTTTCCAGCTTAATGGTCTGAGAAGTTGTTTTGCAATATTTCAATCCTTTGAATTTTGTTAAAACTTGCTTTATGGTGTAATATATGATCTATCCTGGAGAACATTTCATGTGCACTGAAGAAGGTATACTTGTCTGTTGTTGGGTGGAGTGTTCTGTATATGTCTAAATGGTCGAGTGGGTTGATTGTGGCATTTACGTCTTCCATGCCCTCATTGAGCTTCTTTCTGGATGTTCTGCACATCACCAAAAGTGGTATGTTTCCTACTATTTTCGGGGAGCTATTTCCTTTACAGTGCTGTTAGAATAGGTTTCATGTATTTAGAAGCTCTAACACTGAGTGTGTAAATATTTAATATGGTTATATCCTGATATATTAATACTTAAGCAATATATAATGACCTTCCTTGTTTACTGTGGTGCATTTTACTTTGAAGTCTACTTTATTTGTAATTAAACATTGTTACTACTGCTGTTTTATGAAAGTGGTTACCTTGTTATAAATTTTTGCAGCCTTTGAATCTAAGGTGTGCCTCTTGTAGGCAGCATATAGATGGGTCTTATTTTTTGTTTTGTTTTAAATCCATTCTACTACTCTTTGTCCTTCTATTTGTGCATTTAACCCATTTACATTCAATGTAATTATTTATAGGTATGAATTTAGTGCTGTCATTTTGGAGACTTTTTTTGTGTGTCATTGACAGATTCTTTGTTCAACTTGGTTTTATGTCCTGAGTCTTTTTTCTTTATGGGTTTTCTTTCAGTTTCATTGTTTTTAGTTCTATATCTACTGAAACTTCTTTATTTTGTTTCTTGTTTTGATGAGTAGGATTGTTAATTTCCTTTGAAGTTACCTTAATATTTACCCCTAATGTCTTAAGTTTAAAGCAGTCTTTAATTTCTTTGTGTCACCTAAGTTTCTCACCATCTGAAATATCTATGAAGATATTACTTTTAGGCATTCTTTTTGGTATAATGTTGTCATCAATTAATTACTAATATCTCTGTTTCCTTATTTTTGTGTTTCAGCTTTGATTTATGTTTGTGTTGTCTCTGTGTTGATATCTGGATGCTCTGTCCTGCCTTTTGTCCTTGAGTACATATCTGCTGTCATTGATTTTCTAATCAAAGAATGTCCTTCAATGTTTCTTGTAAATTTGGTATGGTTACTGCAAATTGTCTAAACGTCTTTTTATATTGAAATGCTGTAATTTAACCATCATATTTGACAGTTTTGCAGGATATATGCTTTTTGGCTGGCAATTTTTTTTACCCCTTCAAGACTTTGTGTATGTCATTTCACTATCTTCTTGGCAACATAGTTTCTGATCAGTTACCTGAGTTTAATCTTATTGACTGTCTTTTGTACATGAGTATATATACCATAGTTTACCTATCCATTCTTCTGTTGTTGGGCATCTGGATTGATTTCATCTTTTTGCTGTCGTGGACTGTGCTGCAATAAACATTCTTGTGCATGTGTCCATTGGTGTGAAAGGCCTTGATTCTGTAGGATATATTCCAAGTAGTGGAATTACTGGGTCAAATGGTATATCTATATCCATTTTTTTAAGGAAGCGTCAGATTGCTTTCCAAAGAGGCTGGACCATTTTGCAACCCCACCAACAGTGTAGAAGAGTTCTACTTTCTCCACAGCCTCTCCAGCATTTGTTGTTTTGTGTTTTTTGGATCACAGCCAACCTTGTTGGGGTGAGATGGTGTCTCGTTGTAGTCTTGATTTGAATTTCTTTAATAACTAAAGATCGTGAACATGACTACATGTGTTTTTTGGCTGCCTGGATCTCCTCTTTAGAGAAGTGTCTGTCCATCTCCTTTACCCATCACTTAATTGGATGATTTATCATTTTATTGCTGTTTTGTAATATCTTATGGATTATGGAGATCAGGTGTCAGTGTGACATAGAGTTGCCAAATATTTTTTCCCATTCTGTAGGTGGCCTTTTAATTCTACTAATAAAGTCTTTGGATCAGCAAAAGTGTTTGATTCTTAATAGTTCCCATTTATCTATTTTTTCTTCTGTTGATTGTGGTTTTTTTGACAGATTTTAAGGTCTGTCTACATTGTGTATTAAAACTTCCATTGTTGTTCCTACCTTCTCTTGGATGAGCTTTATTGTTTTAGGTTTGATATTTAGGTCTTTGGCTTGGCATCCAGTTGGAGTTGATTTTTGTATAAGGTGTAAGATATGTATCTTGTTTCAATTTATTGCAGGTGGCTATCCAATTTTGCCAGCACCATTTGTTGAAGATACTGTTTTTCCCCGATTTAATGTCTTATGGCCTTTGTCAAATATCAGCTGTTCATAGGCAGATGGGTCTCAATTCTGTTTCATTGATCTATTTGTCTGTTCTTGTAACAGTACCAGGCTGTTTTGACCACTGTGGCAGTGTAGCATGTTCTAAGGTCAGGTAACAAGAGGCCTCCCGGTGTGTTCTTATTCTTTAGTAGAACCTTACTTATCCAGGGATTCTTCACTTTCCAAACAAATTTGATCATTTGTTTCTCCATCTCATTAATAAATGACACCAGAACTTGTATTGAGATTGCATTATATAAATATTTTGCTTTGTGTAAAATAGACATTTTCACAATGTTAAGCCTTCCTATCCATGAGCAGGGTAGATTGTTGCACTTATCTAATTCTGTCTTAGCTTCTTGTAGTAAGGTCTTGTAGTTCTCTTTGTAAAGGTCTGTTATTTCTCTGGTTAGATTAATTCCTAGGTACTCTATCTTCTTGTCTTTTGTGTTATTTATGTGGTTAATCACATTAATTGTTTTTCTGATATTGAACCAGCCTTGCATCCCTGGTATGAATCCAACTCGGTCATGATGGATTATTTTTTGGATATGTTATTGTATTCTATTAGCAAGAATTTTGTTGACGATTTTTGCATCTAGATTCATGAGTGATGTCGATCTGTAGTTCTATTTTTTGGTTGGGTCTTTCTCTGGCTTTGGTTTCAGGGTTATGCTGGCTTCACAGAATGAGTTTGGGAGTACTCCTTCCCTTTCTATACTGTGAAATAAAGTCTCAGTAGCATTGGAGATAACTCTTCTCTAAAAGCTTGGTAGAATTCTGCACTGAAGCGTTCTGGGCCTGGGCTTTTTTTGGTTGGCATTGTTTTGATGACATTTTCAATCTCTTCCTTTGTGATGGGTTTATTAAGTTGTTCTGCTTCACGCTGTGATAATTTGAGTAGGTGGTATGAATCAAGGAATTTGCCCATTTCCTCTAGCTTTTCAAATTTGTTAGAGTACAGTCTTTCATATTATTCTGTTATATTTTTGATTTCTGTCGCATCTGTTGTGACAACCCCCCTCTCATTTCTAATTTGGGTTATTCGTTTTCTTCCCTGCTTTTCTTTAGTAGTTTTAGCCAGTGGTTTGTCAGTGTTGTTGATCTTTTCAAAAAACCAGCTTTTCGTCTTCTCAATTATTTTTCTATTCTCTAATTCATTTAGCTCTGCTCTAATCTTTATGATCTGGTTTCTTTTGGTGCCTGAGGGGTTCCTCTGTCATTCTCTCTCCACTTGTTCAAGCTGAAGGGTTAGTTCCTTCATTTGGTTTCTTTCTTCCTTCCAGATGTGTGCATTTATGGAAATAAACAGACCTCTGAGTACTCCTTTGGCTGTATCCTATAGGTTCTGATAGGAAGTGCTTTCATTCTCATTGGAATCCATGAATTTCTTTATTTCATCCTTGATTTCTTCTATAACCCATGGTTTTTTTGAGCAAGATGTTCAGTTTCCAAGAGTTACACTTTCTATCTATATTTTTTCTGCTATTGATTTTGACTTTTATGGCTTTACGATCTGAGAAGATGCTTTGCAGTAATTCAATGGTGTGGATTTTTTTGAGAGTTGTGTTATGTCCTAACACATGGTCAATTCTGGAGACTGTTCCATGTGCACTAGAGAAGAAGGTGTAGTTGTCTGTTGATAGGTGGAAAGTTCTGTTTATATTAATGAGGTTTAGTTGGTTAACTGTGGCAATCAGGTCTTCTGTATCTTTACTGAGCTTTTTTCTAGATGATCTGTCCAGTATTCAGAGTGGAGTGTTGAAGTCTCGCACTACTATTGTGAAGTAATCTAACTCTTTTTTGAATATAGTCAGTATTTCTTTGATGTATTTAGGTGCTCTGATATTAGGTGCATAAATATTTAATATAGTTAAGTCTGGCTTGTGTACTGAACCTTTCAGCAATAAATAGTGCCCATCTTTGTCCACAATGGTGGATTTTACATTAAAATTGATTTTATCTGAGATTAAAATTGCCACACCTGCTCTTCTTTGTTCATTGTTAGCTTGATATACATTCTTCCATCCTTTATTTTTCAGTTTGTTCCTATCTTTAGGTCTCAAGTGAGTTCCTTGTAGACAACATGTGTGGTGGTCAGGATTATGTCAACTTGGCTACTGCATATTTGGTTGCTGTATTAAGTGGCAGGGTGTGGTTTGTGGTGGCTCCCTGCTCCTTGGCTCTCATCTCATGACCTTTCACTACGGCGGCTGGTTACTCACATGGCCAGGAGCTCCTGCTCTCTTCTTCCAGCATCTTGTTCCAGGACTTGAGCTAGGAGCTGTTAGACTCATCAGTCCTTACAGTTGGAACTTGAGAGTCCTGCTCCCTGACCTGCCGATCCTGGGTTCGCCAGCCTCTGCCCGCTCCTGCTCCCTGACCTGCTGATCCTGGTTTTGCCATCCTCTGTCGCTTCATCTCACCACCAGCTTGGGATCCACTGACCTACACAACCGGTGATCTAGAACTCTGGCCTCTGACTTGCTGACCTTGGGTTCCTCAGCTTCCGTGGCCACGTGAGGCTTGTGCCAGAGCTTGGGACATTCAGCTTCTGTGATTACGTGAGCTGTTTCCTATATTTGTGTCTATCTATCTATATATTATAAATCTTTCCTTGTACCTACACGTGTTAGTGATTTTGCTTCCCTAGAAAACCCAGCCTAAGACAATATGGATAGATCATGTCTTTTGATCTAAGATGTCACTCGATGTCTCTTTACTGGAGCATTCAATCCATTCACATTCAATGTAACTATTGATAGATATGTGTTCACTGATGCCATTGTGATATGTTTATTTTTGTGTTGATGTTTTCTCTGTTGTTCTCATTAGTCTGTTTTGGGACATTCTTTTTTGTGAGTTAATTTTTCACCTTTTTCAGAGCTGGTTTTGTAGTTGTTGAGACTCCTGTGTTACATTTCTGGAAATGCTATTATACATCTTTGTTGTGCTTTACAGCTGCCCCTATAGTCCCCCTTAATAAAGTATATATAAACCCAATTTTAATTACTATTAGTCTTCTCATCATCCTCTCCATCTGGAAGGACTATAATGACTGTAGTGCATTCCTCTTTTTAATATGATGGCACTATAGTTTTCATGATAATCACTGGATTGTTTCTTTCAGTATTAAAGCTGTGATTGACTTTGGAGCCTTCCCTAACTGAGTAGAGTTCTGAGTAATGTGTCATTCTAAAATGTAAAGTTAGTGATTCTGTTCTTCTAAGCCAAAGCCAAGACTTCTTTCAGTATTTCTTGTAGTTTTGGTTTGTTTTTTACAAAGTCTCTGAGTTTCTGTTTATCTGCGAATGTCTTAATTTCATTTTCATATTTGAAAGATAGTTTTACAGGATATATAATTCTTGGTTGGAAGTTCTTCTCCTTCAAGGCTTCAAATGTGTCGTGCCGCTGTCTCCATGCCAGCATGGTTTCTGCTGAGAAATGTGATGAAAGCCTACAGCGTTTCCCTCTGAATGTTAGCTTTGCTTTGAGTCTGGCTGCCTTTAAGAGTTGCTGCTTATGTTTCATTTTCTTAAGCTTGATTAGAATATGTCTTGCAGTCTTTCTTTTGAGATCTATATTGGGTGGCATATGATATGCATCTGAGATGTCTATATTCTCTTCCTTCATGATTTCTGGGAAGTTTTCTTTCAGCAGCTCAGCAACGATACTCTGTGTTCTCACGTGTCTCATCCTATTCAGGGACTCCAATTAATCGAAGTTTGTTCCTCGTAATAGAGTCCCACATTCTTCTTCATTTTTCTTGTTTTAATTTTTTCTGATTTCTGCTCGTAGACACTGGCATCAGTAGCTCTGTCTTCCAAGTCAGAAATTCTTTTTTCTATTTGTTCTATTCTGTTTTCTTGGCTTTGAATGGAATTTTCTATGTCTTTGAGTTTGTTCTTGATCTGTTGGATTTCGTACTGGTGTTCCATCAGATCGAACAGCTTGTTTAATTTTTCATTTTGTTCTGCTGCATTTTGTATAAGGTCTAGAAGGGCTCTGTATATAATCATTTTGTATTCACTTTCTGATGATTTCATAAAAGTTTCTTTATCTGGAATACCCCTTGGTTGTTTTGTTTGGGAGCCTTCTGAAGCCATGGGTGATTTCTTGCATGCCATAAGTGTCTGTTGCTTCTTGGGTCACATGTGAGTAAGTAGAGGCTGGAAAAGATACTGTGAGAATGGACTGCAGATGTTTCTCTAGGCTGTCTTAAAATGTAAAGCAAAAGGTATGTGACCACTTCCGAAGTCTGTCAGGTCTTCAGGTGTAGAGGTCCCTCTTCTCAACTGGCAAAGTAAGGACCTCTATATCCAACCCCAGATGATACAAAATAATTCAGAATACAGCAATGCTACTGCCCTGTTGGCCTCTGCTGACAGGGCCCAGCCTTAGGCAACATTGTGTAAACTACTACTTTTCTGGTAGAAAAGCGCTCTCCTGTGGGCAGTTTCTGGCTCCGAAGCTAAGAAATAGGTCCAGCTGTGGCCACCATATCCAAGGTGGTGCCCTCCACACAGGCAGCAAGTAGAGGGCCTAAAGGTGCCAAGAGGTAGTGATTCCTCTGCCTCTGTTTCCAGGCCCCCACCATAGATGACACTGTGTAAATTACTGCTTTTCTGTCAGAGAAGCACTGTTCTGTTTGCAGGCGCTGGCTCCCAGGCTAACAATTAGGTCCCGCTAAAATCCTCGTATCCAACATGGCGTCCCACACTCTGGCAGTGTGGTACTGTACAAACCCCACTGTGGCAGTGATAAACAGACAGTCCCAAAGTGGCTAGATTAAGAGAGTCCTAAGCCTGGCTCTCAAAATATGGGAATTCTGCCTGCTTATCCCCCCAGCAGTGAGTCTGAATCTAGCCACTAGGCAAGAACCAGCTCCAGCCACCAGCCAAGACAGAGAAAAAAAAAGTCAAAATGATGCATTTACCTTCAGTCTGTGAGAGCCAGGGCTAGCCAGGAGTGGGAGTCAGTGAAAGAGAGGAGGTTTTTTGCTCAGTGGTATGAATTTCAAATTAACAGCCCTGTGCCGTGTCCTGGAGGCTCACTAGGTGACCAGAAGGCTCCGTTTGATTATCAGTCAGGTCTTAGTTTCCAGAGGTATATAAGGAGATGTGTGCTTAGTATGCCATCTTGACTTGGCCCCTTAATTTTTTTTTTTATTATTTTGTCTGATTTTCCTTCATATACCCTGGTGTCAGTTGCTTTATCCTCAGCCTTACTGATTTTGCATTCTGTTGCCCCAGTCCTGCTGCTTTAACTTCCTGTTGAAGTCTCTAATTCTGTAATACTATTGTTATTCTGCAGAATTTCTGATAGTTGTTTTGCAACTATTTTTGCAGCCTGTTTAAAGTTTCATTATACTACACTGTACTTTGCCTAATATTCTTCCTGATGTCTTGAAGAGCTCTAAACATTATCCTTTTGCATTCTACCTTTGCTAATTTCAGAAAGTCCTCTTCATCTGGAAATATTTTTTATTCTTTGTTATATTCTTTATTCTTTGTTTTAAAGTGATCGTAGTCGGTTTCTTTAAATGATCAGAAATCAATTTGTGTCTCCAAGCCATCAGAAAGTTGTCGTAGATTTATTCATGCTTGGTTATTATGTTCTAACACACACACACACACACACACACACACACACACTTATTTAATTTAGTTTCTGAGTGTCCAAGTAGTCGATTCATTTGCACTACTTTTATCATTAGAGCCTGAGAAATTCCACAGCCATGTCCCTGGGTGGTTAGAGCTGTGAGTGCACTCAGAACAGAAAAGGGAGTTCCTTGCTCAGAGGAGCCAGTGGACTTCTGTATTCCCTCTCTATTTCTGGGGGAAGAGTTCAGAGCACACTTGTAAGTTGTCTCTCTTCTGGCCCACACACAACATCAGAGTTCATGGCCCAGTGCAGAACAGATAAGAGAGGAGAAAGTGTCAGGGAAAGGTAGAAAATCAGAGAATAGGAAAAATTTAAATCCACAAGAGTTTGCAAGCCTTCAACTTACAATGTTCAAGTGAAAGTCCTCAATTCTATAAGTACAGATGTCTCAAGCCTGGCTTCCATGCTGAGAATGACGTGTTTGTTCACTGTGCTACTGCTCTGTTTGTCCCTCACTGTCACACTACGGCTTTGCTTGGCTGGCAGAAGCAGGTCCCTCTGTGGAATCTGAAGTAGTTGCTTCTAGTGCAACTCTCCCCTCCCTGTCACCCAGTAGAGTCTCTGAGCTTTCCCCCTGATGTGCAAGGCTCCTAGAATGTCGTATATAATCTGTTCAGTTGTTTTTCTGGTTCGTTGTTATTAGAGGGATCCTGGGTTGTATGTAGCTGTTCCATCATCTTTGCCCCTCTAACTCCTATTCTTATGGATGTAATCCTGTTTGGAAATAGGTCTTTTTTCTTTTTCTTTTTGCTACTATTGTAATTAGACCATTCTGTTGTAGAGTATATCATAAATCTGATCATTTCTGAGTTATAAATAGAGCAGATTAGATATAGAGCTGAACATACATTGGGGTAAAGAAGTACTTTTTCAGAATTTACAAGAACCACGTTAAACCTTGGGTTACAAGATGAGGAAGGAAGTGATGCATCCCGGACCTTGAACTGAATTTTTAGTCTCCAGAACTTGGAGAAAATAAATTTTTGTTCCTTAAAGACATCTACTGTTGGTATGTTTGTAACAGTAGCATTAGCTAAGACAGTACCTTTATAAGCAAATACATTAGAACATGATATTCAAACACTGAGGTTCCTAAGTGGTGCAAATTGTTTACCTGCTCAGCTGTTAAACAAAATGTCGGGATTTTGAATCCATCCAGAGGCTCCTTGTAAAAGAGGCCTTTGTGATCTACTTCCACAAAACCAGCCACCGAAAATCATACGGAGCACAGTTCTACTCTGACACACATGCAGTTGCCATGACTTCAAGGCAATTAATATGTATGTATAAACTAAATAGCCCTTATGAGAGCAGATGTCATGTCTTACATACTGTATTTTCTTCAGTGTAACAAAAGAACTCAGTTGGAGAAACCCTACATTGAAGGCTAGGGGACTATTGATCATTTTTTCTTAACATATTTTGCTGCACTGGGAAGTGATGATGTGGATAAGTTGACCATAGTGTTTCTACTGTACAGTCCTTAGAGGATGAACTAATTCATTACAAATTACATCAAAAGAATAAATCTAAGTAAGATGTATTTTACAAAATGAATATATTTTCAATTTCAGCCTGGAAAAATTAGGCATGCAATGTACTTGGTAGTATTTCTACTAGAGGATGGAGGAAGCAGGCCTCTCAGTGCCACAAATAAGAGGAAAAAGTTATTATTAGACGTCATCACTATCAATTCAATTAGATTTTTAAAAGGGGGTCAAGTCATCTCATCTCTTGGAAGCAGACATCAGGTCATGTTGAGGAACTTAGCCATAGTAGAATTTCTGGTTGTATCGGTTTCTGTCAAAAAGAAGAATTTCAGTCACCGAGTCTCTTGAGGCAAAAGAAATTCCATCAGTAAGAGATCAGAGCAGTAATAATTGATTTTTATTTAATATTATTTTTCAGAAAAAAGTAAAAAACAAAAAGGTTTCTATTGAAAAACCTCTTCAGCAATTTCTGATTTTTCCCCCCATAGCTTACAAAACAAATTAATAAATTCAGGCCCCCAAAATAGAAGAGAATATTGTCTGTTCACTGACCAAGATCTCTAAATTACCGTGAAGCTCCAACTAAGTTTCATACATCACAGTTTCTCTAGATTAGATGAACAAATTTCCTCTTGTTATGGGACAAAAATTGGAACTTTCTATTTACGAAAGCCAGTAATTGGTGAGCCTTGGCATGTAGTGATATGTTAAACAAATTAACATTAATGGTTCAAGAAACAAGTACTGCTATGATCTAGATATAGATGAAGAACAGTTGATTTGGGATTCTTCCTGGGAAGACATATAATTTTGGATTTTCTCTAAAATGTCTAACATTTCATTTGGCATAAGATAACAATAAAATTGCTTTCAGCACTATTGGGAGATTATATTTGTATCTGCAAAAATTTCTCTTTATTTTAAACCATCATTTAGTTCCATATTGGTTTAGCACTGAAGGTCTGCCGTATTCAATACATTCAGACTGCAATGTGGTATTGTCTTAATTTCAGTTCAGAAATTGCCAGCTGAGCATCATCTATGGTCTGGGGACTTTTCTAGAAACAATGGCATCAAAGTCTTTGCCTGCCCAGGCCTTAGCAGGGGACAAAACATGTGCTCACTCCACTCATGACGAAAGTACCATTTTAAATAAAATCTTCTTGGAACATAGGAGAAGGAACATATATGTCTGCTTGTGTTTGAACTGAACATGAAATAATGAATAAGATTTATCAAATCCTTTGCCTACCCTTTTCATCATGCCCTCTTGTCCATTCTCTGCACAGTTTTCATTTTATGAATGAATATCAGATTATTCACTTCCCTTGCTTATGTTCTCTAATGGCTTCCCATTATACTTAAAATATGATTCAATGTCTTCTCCACGTCCTGCAGAACCCTCGTGATCTGACTGCACCTTCTAACCTACTACCCTGCACCTTGCTGTCTGCTCAGTTGGCTTTAGTTAGGCTGTTCTTCACACATACCAAGCTCAATGTCATTATAGGGATCTGCTGCTTCTAGAGCATGGAAAGTTCTTCCTCATATCATTCGGTAGTTTATTCCTTCTCATCATTCAGTCTCAGCATAAATGTTGACTTCTCACAGAAGTCTCATCTTTTAAAGCACCTTTATTGGAGACCTGTGTTGGATTCCTTACCAGTATACCTCTTGCAGGGCTACGACTTATCTGTGGGTGATCAGGTGTTGCTATGATGCTATGATGGTCACATGCTAACAAGTTTCCAGACTAAGACTGATTAGAAAGAAAGGGTTGGCAATCTACTTTTGATGAACAGTCAATGAAAATCATAAAGAACACATTAATCTAATCTGCAACCTATCATAGAAATAAGTAGATCCCAGCAGCATTTCATTCTGCTGTATGTGAAGTTACCATGAGTCTATAACAACTTCATGGTACCTAACAACGACAGTATCATCCTTTTTTTTCTCTTTTTAGTGATATCTAAAAATACTATGCTTTTTTGTTTACAGACTGTCCTGACAAAACCCTGCATATCTCCACAGAATATAATCTCTGTGCATGAAGCAGCCCTGTCTGCTACACTCACTGATGCATTCCTAGTTCGAGGATCAGAACCTGATGATCTGCACCCCTCTGCAAGATCTCAGTAATTTTTGAATAAATGACTAAAGATTACCATGCCTTCTGATTATTTCTCTGGTTTAAATGATAAAAAAGAATCTGGTTAAGTTTTATTTTCGTACAAGTGAATATGCCAATTATACTTTTGTGCAGTTTCACCAACTTAATGATCAGCTCCTAAAAGCAAGCCAAATCTGACATACTAAAACAATGCAGAAGTGCTCATGGAGTCTATTCCTTGGAGTTCTTGGCTAGTGCTGTTAGTCTCTCATGGCACAAAATTCACAAATGTAAGAAAAATTAAAAATAAATTACCTCCTCCTCTTTTTATGCTTTCAACAGTACTACTGTCTTGGAGTGTCCCCAAAGGGGGTGCATGCGGTCAGTCTGCACATAACTTGCAAGGTTGAAATGTTATTTCAGTTTGTTGCAATCTTCCCTTTATGGCAAGGCTAACCTTCCCATATTATTAAAAATGCAAACCAATAAGACATAAAATGCCTTGCTTATTGCTAACATTTATGCAAAACCACTTAAAATGTTAAAAATATTAATCTCCTTCCCTACCCAGCAATTAATGCTGCACAGATAACAATTGTTTTTTCCACTGGAAAATCACCAGCAATCCATGTTCTCCTCCTCTGCTTAATTAACACAACTATATATATCCTTCAAAGTCACAGGAAACTGGTGTGATTGCTTTTGTAAACTCAACTAGTCTCCAATGAAGAACAGATTGCTAAATTAAAACCAAGTAATATGAAGCTTAAAAAAAATCAAGATCCCTTGTGTAGTATGAGGTGACACAGAGGTCAGAGAAAGAAAAGAAAAAGTAAGGATTCCTGAATCAGACTTTAATTCCCTTTTGAAATATTAGGCATATTTTTAAGGCCCTTTGTGTAGCAGGGATTATGTTACATAAAATAATTATACTTTATAATCAGCCACAACTTGTTGACAACATAGATACTGCTAAATGGATTTGTAATCAAACACTATGTGTGTGTCTATGTAAAAGAGACCTGCATTTCTAGAATGCAGAAGAAATAACGGTTGCAGAAATGAAATGATAAACAAATTTTGTATTTTCACTAATATATTTTTTATTTTGTAAAAGAGAGGAAAATGGGGACACAGGAAAGAGGCAGAGAGACAGAAATACGGGAAGAGAGAGAGAGGGAGAGAGTTACCTAATGTTTAGATCCAGTCTGGGTCAATTATCTAGAGATAGGATTAAAGTGAATAAGAAGCAGTATGATTAAAAGAACAGGTGAAAGCTTAATTCAGAGTAGAAAGAGGGTTAGAGAATGCAAGAGCTAGAAGGGGACTTCAAGAATATGTCTGTAACTCCCTCATTATGCAGATGAGAGATATGATATGGGCATTGTGGTCAAAGGCAAGATTCTGCAGTCCAATTCAAGTCTCAGCTCTCACCTCCGTAACTTCTCTGGACCTCACTGGGTTATTCATAAAATGGGATTAGTAATATGTTTCATAGAATTACACAGAGAATTAAATAACGTAGGAAATGAATTTTTTTAGAAGCATTCCGTCATGTACTCAAGACTTAATAAATAATTTATTGTCATTAAATGGATCCCCAGACTTATATTTACTCAGAAACCTGCTGGTGGGAATCAGTTCCCAAGTCCCCTTACAACCTCCTCAGTGTTCTATTCACGGCACCAATCTAGGGCTGGTGAGATCCTAGTTTGCCTCATTCATCTCTAGATGCCAGCACAATGGTTGGCATGGAGAGTTTTGTAATCACAGGGTATGCTTTCAAAGTTCTGAATATAGATTCAAAGGATAAATAATATCACTAGGTAGCTAAGAGAAGGAAGAATGTCTGCACTGGTTTCCTTTCAATGGAACATTTCTAAAACACAAAAATATGAAACTATGCTAAGTTTTATCTATCCATCACCCAATCACCTGGGTTTATAAAATGAACTCAGATGTTCTCTCCTACTAATGCCAAAAACATACTCAAACCCAGTGCCATCAAGTCAGTTCTGACTCACAGCTACACTATAGGGAGGGGTAGAACTGCTCCATCGAGTTTCCGAGGAGCACCGGCGATTCAAACTACGGCTATTTTGGGTTAGCAGAGGTAACACTTAACCGCTAAGCAACCAGGTTTTCCTCGCTACTGTTAGAACCAAGCAAATTAGTATACTTGCCGTAAGTAGAGAGAGGTTTTCATCTTTCTTTTTTCAGATGAGAAAAAAAGAAACAACTGTATCCTCAATCCTCAGTTTCTTCCTATATAAATGACACCAACAAAAGCTACTTTACCACATAATGTTAAAATCCCTAGAAGCCACTTATAATTAAGCTCTCCTCTAAAGCTGGAGTTAGAGTCCTATACAAGGTAAAATTACTCAGAATTTAGGGTAAATTATTTGATCTTACTTTTCATTATTAAAGAAACCGATGAATGAAATAAAAGTCCAGTGCATTACCTTCCCTGTACCTGTACGGACCTGTTTACAAATTCCATGGAATGTGTTTTTAATAATAATAGTAATAAACTACTACTTTACCTGTCAGAGAACAATCTAGGATACAACTGCTAGTTTAATATACTTAGCCAATCCTCTTTATCAACATGAGCGACTGGTACAGAGCAAGTGAATGAAATCTACAGATTTTATAACTGTGCAGCCTGGATTAGACCAGATAACATTGAACAGCACTTCAAAGAATGTTGCTTTCATTTTCTTCCCCCCTCTGTCTCTCAAAGGGATTCTGGTAAAAGTTCATATTTTCATCTGGAGAAGCTTACCAGTTTGCTGAAAAAAATTCTCTTTAAACGCATTGAGTCAGCTCTTCATATTTGTATTAAATACAAAGTATGCCACACAATCCTGGCTAGAAACAAAAGTGCCTGTAACATAACTTCCCCATAAAAAAAAATCATTGAAAATTGTGACTTATTTGCTATTCTAAGTCAAATAACAGTACATTTTTATCCATTTCTATTGCCCTTGACATAAAGCACATTTTAACGAATAGTATTTATCCTTCTTATATTCCTTATGAGTTGACTAAGAAATAATACTTGATAGTATAAATTCATAAAAGTGTTCCATCAAATAAAAGTATTGTAAGTCTTTTAATTTCATAGTCATGTAGATTGGGGCATATCAGGAGAGAGGAAAGGACTGTACTACAATAAGTTGTTCTGAGTGCACACTAGTTAGTATACATTTGAAAGTTCTGTTGTAGCTAACGAACTTTGGTTTATAAAATTATATCTCCTTGAATTTCAGAAACATTATGAACAGTGAAGAGACGTCAGATTTAGTAAATCTAAGTATTTAGTTTTAGAGATTTCTAGAACAAGACAAAGCCATTTCTTACCATCCGAGCAAGGTTAATGCATGAGAAGACCATTACATTTCTGTCATTTAAAAATGATAACTGCCTCATGTGTCTACATAATGTTTCAAAGCTATTTTTAAGCCATTTAAGCTTTTCAATTTACACTAAACATTCACCTAGAGATTTTCTATTAAATTTAGTGCAAAATTTTAAATGATGAGCACAACTCGATTTTAAATAAATTTCAGGGTAAAAGTAAATTTTAAAGACATAACTTACACAATTTCCCTCAATGCATCACTGGCTCTAACTAGTGGCTATAAAGATGAAATTATTTAAAAATCCCCTAGAGCCCTCTGGACAGCTACAGGTTATATAAATCTAATGTAAGTTTTTAGGAGTTAATGGATGCTAAAATGAAGAAATAAATGTGGTATACCTTTGTATTTCCAGTTGCTCAAAATAATTTGAAATAGCCAATATTTTGCAAAATATTGTCAAAATGACAAGCACCCAAAAATATTCAAGGAAGAATTGGCATTGTTTCTGTTTCCTGATAAAAAGTTTTGAACTGCTATGGGTGTGGTCAAACAAGCAGCTAACTTGTTTATGTGAACCGGTGTATCCTGGGACATAGGTGTTTGCAAATGGAAACTCACAAGTTTACCTGGAAGGAACAGATGACAATTGGGAATGATTGGTTAACGCATCAATGAAGATAGAAAGCTGAGGTAGAATACAAAGGAGCTATTGATGGCTTTTGTGTGTGGCAGACAGAAGCCTCAGGGAGGGTGATTGCTCTCTCCTAGTGTCATGGATGTCACATGATAGAAAGTTTTATGTTTGTTTCTGACATTAGGCAAACAAAAACCTTTTGAATGCTGAATTAGGCTCTTGTTTTGAGCCTACAATCTGCTACTCATTCCTATTAATGTGTACGTGATCTGATTGTAGCCCTTTTGATTTTTACTGTGTTAACTTTGTGGAAAATGTGGGTAGAAGGTCTGAGACAGGAACGCAGGCCCTCCCCCATCCCCCTGAGTTCGCAAATCTTTTTGCTTCTATTTTTTTAAAAAATATGGAGAGGGTTATCTCAGGAGTTGCCCAATCTCTGTGCTTACATGAATAATATGAGCTGGGCCTTCTGAAACCAGTTTAGCAAAAGGCCCTTTTTCTTTTCCCCCTGGAGAAAGATACAACATTAACACCGCGATTCAGCTTTGCTTGTCCGGGTCTGTGCAAATTGTGAGGGGAAGAGCACTTTGAGGGAGCCTTTCCGGTTCTCTTTGGTCCCTGTGATCTGCACTCTCTTGAGGTTCTGAGGTTCAAAATTTGATGACTTGGCAAGAAAAGATAAATCAGTTCTTAAAGATATGGTGAGGACTGCATTCTTGTTGAGGGAGTCATAAATTGCAAAACCCGAAGCCATCTTTTAAAGTCTTGATTGTGGCAGACTTTTAAATACATACACTCACTTTGAATGAAAAGAATCCAGAGAAATGAGAATAATTTCTGCTTTCTCTGGCCAGACTTTGAAGTGGAGAAATGTGGAACTAAAAGCAAATAGCATAACCTGTTTTAATCAAAAGGAGTCTAGCAAGAAACAATCAATTAAAGAACAGTCTGATTCTCTGCGACATCAATGTATGAAAATCTGTTAGACGCCAGATTGTGTCTCAAGACACATATGATGAACTGAACAAAATGACCTGCTAATAGCTTTTACGGGTAATAAATGCATCATGTTATTGGTAATTCTGCAGATGGTAAATCAAGCTAATACTGAAGCTGAAACAAGCTACTTGTTAAATACGGTTCAAAATGATCTTCTCTGTTATTCAAGAACTGTTTGGTACAGAGAAGAAGATGATTACTCCTTATATTTTAAAGTTTCTCAAATGGAAAAGCATTCCCATTCTGCCACAGAGGCATTTTAACTTTTAAATCCTTTCGAGAGAGCATGTCTCATATAAATCTAAGATAAGAAATACTGTTTGTTTAGATTACGAGCAGGAGCTAAAATGTAAAACCTGTGCTAAAATTGAAGTGTGACTCTGCTGCATACAATCCACATTAGATAATGTTTCCAGTCAGCATTTGGAACAACGACCTGGCAAATTTGAATATTTGCACACAACGCTTATCAACATATAATGGAGGAATGAATACGCTGTTTATAATATTGGCCCTCTTGAAACATACCGTATGACCAAAGAACACTTTGGCTTCAGTTTCTTGCTGTAAGATCTGAAGGAAAAAGCAATACAATCCCCAAAATGGAAAAATAAGAGGGAGGAAAAGAGGAGACAAGAGAAGGTTAAAGAGAGCACTGTCATAGGAAATGGAAGATTATGACTAACCCATCATATACAAGGGGAAAAATCAAATGAATTGGAAAATTAGTTTCGTAGATGGACATTCCAGATGACTGACTCCCACGAGTGGCTCCTCCCACCTTTTGTTTGGTTAATTTTTAACCTAGAATTATTCAGTGTTTCCATCAGTATGCCATATAAGTAAACTCTCTACTTTGAATTAACTGATAGGAACAGTTCTAAGTCTGAATATTTTTAATGAAATTTAGTTTCAGATGCACATAAATGTAATCCCTAATAACATGTTTATTTAAAAATAAAAGTAATTTAATGTACATTCATGTTTTACAGGAACTCCTGGTGGTATAGTGGTTAAGTGCTATGACTGCTAACCAAAAAGTCAGCAGCAGTTCAAGTCCACTGGGTGCTCCTTGAAAACTCTATGGAGCAGGCTACTCTGTCTTATAGGGTTGCTATGAGTCAGAACTGACTGGATGGTACTGCGTTTGAGTTCAGCTACATTTTTCATTCATATTTGTATATAGCTACAGATATATACATACACTATATGGATGTATACATATATATACACACTTGTATAATATTATATCATGTCATGTCATACCACCTCTTTTATTTTATTGTATCATTAGCTGTTAATTCTATTGTAACTCTAAGAATCTATAATGGCTTTTTTGAGGTAGAAGAAATATTTATTCTTCCGTTTATGAAGATTATATGTGTCCACGTAAGTCATATTTCTAATATTAGATGGAATCATGGATCAGAGTTGTTTAAAATTAATTTATTTTAGTTTTGGATTTACTCATTCCTTGGGCCAACTTGGGTAAAATCAGTAAATGTCTTAACTTTCCATTTCTGAATAGTAACAAAGTGTTAGCTATTTATCACCTCTCATAAAACTTCATTAACAATGAAAGCAATCATCTTTTAGCAGTGAAAAAAAACAGTTAAATAAAGTCATATTAAAAGAACAGATGTTTAGAAACCATTAACATCCATTTATTCTCTATCATATCAGAAATTTGGGATAGGACTAATCATAAACCAATTTGTGATATTCTAATCAGGCATCCTCTAGATTCCTTGAGTCCTTCTCACATAGACTTCTAGTAACTTCCCTAGTTTCCTGTAAGACCCCCGCATCTATACTAGAATTGCTTGTTGTCATTCCCTGTCGCTATCTTCCCATGTGTTCAGTTTCCTGAAGCACAATGACAGAGACATGAGAGAGAGATTATCCCAGCAAGTTCTAGGACTTTGCAGCTTAAGGTAACGAAAATATAGCTTAAAGTAGCCTAAGCAATAAGAACATTTATTATTTCACGTGACAAAACCAACACAATTCTACCAACCTAAGACTTGTTTCTTAACTTTGCCGTCTTCACTATGTTTACTCATCCTCTTTTCATGTTTCCAAGGTGGCAACCACAGTCCTTAAGTCACTGGGAAGTGATACTGATAAATACAAATTCTGTTAGGAATTTCACTGAGTTGCTAGCAATAGTTACTTAAAAAAGATAACACTTTCTTTCTCTACCGCATAATAGAAATCTGGAAGATAGCAATCCAGGGCGAGCATATTGACTGGGGTATCTTCAGGAACCCAGGAGACTTCAATTATCCTGATCTGTCATCTTTGTCTTGTGACTTCCATCCTCACTAAATTTAAGGTCTTCTGGAAATGCTGCTATCACATTGGCTTTTCTGACAGCAATGCTATCAGTAGACATCTTCAACAACAGAAGTGTATAATCTCAAAGTCTAGTAGGCTAGAACTCCAAATTCTGCTTACTATCTCCAGGAGAAGGCTTTCTCTCTCTGTCAACTCTGGAAGTTTCTTGTCACTGGTCTTCTCTTGAACCAAGAGCTTCTCAGTGTGGGGACTCTGGATCCAATGGATGCACTATTCTTGTGACTCTGCTTTTCTGGTGATGTGAGGTCCCCCTGACTCTCTATTCATGTCTCATTTTTTTTTTTTTTTAATTTCAAAACAAACTGGCTGGAGACACAACCTAATCTTGTCGATTTAGTTCTGCCTCGTTGACATAACTACCACTAATCTTATCTCATTAACATCACAGGGGTAGAATTTATAATGCATAGGCAAATCAATTGGATGACAAAACAGTGGAGAGTCACACAATACTGGGAATAATGGCCTAGCCAAATTAATATATTTCTAGGGGACACAAATTAATCCATAACAAGGAGAAAGGATGGACATTTTTAAGTAAAGCCATTAAAAATACTACTTACATCAGATTGCCCCCCCAAATAAAAACTAAAATGTATAAGATAGAGAGGGTAGAATAAATATTGGCAGCCAATAACAAAGCACATAATGTTCATTAAAATATTTTAATGTTAAAGTCAAATTATATTTATCATCTGCATGTTATTTTAGTTATCTAGTGCTGTTTTAACAGAAATACCACAAGTAGATGATTTTAAAAAGACAATTTTTATTTGTCACAGTCTAGTAAGCTAAAAAGTCCAAATTCAAGATGTCAGCTCCAGGGAAGGCTTTCTCTGTTGGCTTTGGAGGAAGGTCTTTGCTGTCAATCTTACCCTGGACTGCAAGCTTCTGAGGACCAGGGCCCCTGGTTCTTTCCAAAGGATATGCTCAGCTCCAAGAACAGCTTTCTTTCTGACGGTGTAAGGTCCCCAAATCTCACTGCCAGCTTCTTTCCTTTGTATCTCAAGAGACTGTCTCAAGGCACAAAACAATCTCACATGTTGAGACCTGCCCCAGTAACTCAAACGCAGCCTGTCCATGTTTATTAACATCACAGAGGCAGGATTTACAACATGGAAGACTTCACACAATACCAGGAATCATGGCCTGGCTAAATTGCTACTCGGACTTGTTGAACACAGTTCAGTCTAGGACACATGTGTTTAATATCTTGCTATATAATCAAAGAAATCATATGTCAATCAAATACACCAGGATGCACTTCTCGTCCACATTTTCTTGGTCTGCGCGCTTCTCATCATCTGAAGATATTCTAAGATAGAAGGTGGGAAGCAGCATATTTAACATGTATCAGTTCATAATTCTGTAAGGCAAAATAGTAATTGTACCTTCTCTTGCTATGATAGGACTCTGCTGGATCAGAGGAATTGTGAAGTGGAAGCAGCTCCAAAAACAACTTGCAACGTTTTGAAGAAACTCTTTGAGATTTACTCCCTACAGACTATGCCCGTCAAGGAGATTCCACATGGATCACTCTGCATTCACCTCTAGAAAGAACGATAAACGAAATGACAACAATGTGATTCCAACATGGCATTTTCATTTCTTAGCAAGATCAGCTATACGCAAATGTTTGGCAGTCTTGGGTAGACACACACATTGAAAATGCCATATAGTGTTTACTGGTCTCCTCATATGAGTAACATCTTTTCCTGGATTACGGAGCATAATTATTCCAAAGAAAACGAAACCTGGATTGCCAACTGAGCTCTCCTAACAATCTCTGTCAGAAATATAGGTATTCAACAGGTTTTATTCTTCTGACTGATAAAATATAGGAAGATATTTTTGTGTGTGTTTGTGATCATCAATTCTATGCTTTAGTTTATTAACGTGTTTATAGCACAGCTCGACCTGCCTGTGGATATCCATTCTTCCACCCAGACAGAAAACAAAGATTATGCTTGCAAAGATACTATATTTTAAATATTATACCATTTGCTACAAATTCTTTGGGCAGACACATCATTAATAAACCTTTAAGAGAATCTCCTAACATACTGAATCCACTGACAAACGATGGGAGCATATAACAGCAACGGGTGGAGAAAAGTAAACAAGATGAACAAAGAAAGAAAGGTTTAGCATAGAGAATTTTGTAAGCATGCTCTTCTTCTAAGGCTTCTATAAAAGCTTAATGGCTTTGACCTACATGAGTATTGTGGCTCTTCTTTTCTATCTCTTTCTCAGGTCTGTGTACAATCCGTACTTTGTCTTCTCGTTACATTTCTATTTCTGTGGCATGGAAAAGAATATCCTCTGAGAGGTGAAGAAACACTACAGTTCACAGTGGACTTGAGTTCTGCTTTTAGCTCTTGTGTTCATACTAAATATATTATTCTCATTCTGATTCATTTTTCTCTTACAAACACAATGTAAATTGTGTTTAAATTCAAATGTTATAGTGTTACTGCCATTTTTAGCGGCAATATTGATACTGTTCAGGTTCTTGTTAGCTGTTATCCAAACCAAAACCAAACCCCGCGCTGTCAAGTTGGTGCCGACACACAGCAACCTGATGGACAGAGTAGAACTGCCCCATAGAGTTTCCAAGAAGCACCTGGTGGATTTGAACTGCCAACTTTTGGTTATCAGTCACAGCAGTTAACTACTCTGCTGCCAGGGTTTCCAGTCAACTGCAATTCATAGAGCCCTTATGTGTAACAGAAAGAAATACTGACCAGTCCTGTATCATCACCACTATCGCCAGCAATGTTGATTCCATCTTTGTGGCTACTGTACCAATCCTTCTCAGTGAGGATCTCCCACACCTTTCTTGGACTTGTATTTTACCAAATACCATGTCCTCCTCAAATGATTGATGCATTCTGATTCTATGTCCAAAGCAAGTGAGTTGCACAATGCTGCCCTGTAATCCATAGGCTTTTATTGGCTAATTTAGGGAGTAGATTGCCAGGCATTTTCTCTTAGTCTGTCTTAGTCTGAAAGCTCTACTGAAACCTGTCCACACGTAAGTAATACTACTGGTATTTTAAATCCTGTTGGCATAGCTTCCAGGATTACAGCAGTGTGGAAACCAGCACAGCACAACAAACAGAAGAGTGGTAAAATTGTACACGTATTGGTACTCTGTTAGTGGCATGTCCGTGAAACATGAAAGTTCAGCCTGAGACGTGTTCATCATTTTACCTTTTTTAATAGGATTTCATTACTGATGTGTCTGCAGAGCTTCATTATACACTGGTCTCATTTATAAGAGAAGCTTGTACCATGAAGTCCGAAAGCTGCACTATATGGTAGCCTCACATTATTAGTAAATCATTTATCACTGGGGTAAAAGTAATTATGAGACATCTTACTAATCCTTCTAACATTCATGAGCTATTCATTATGACTTATTTGCAATGAATAATGAATAAATGAGCTTTTGACAAAGAATATGAAAAACTTTCCAATTTTTGTCTCTTTCATCTAACATTTTGAGATTTAACTGTCACTGACTGATGTGGAGGTAACCTATTTACACTGAATCAAACTTGTTGACATTTAAGTGTTAAAAAAAAGCAACACTCTCTAAGCAGGAGAAAGAATATAGGAATGACATTCACAGATATTTCCAGCTGTCAACAAGTCAGGTTTCTTACTAACTGTGAGCCCTTGAAGTAATGTGTTTTCTGGATAGAGTGATAAATACTGTTACTGCAGGGTTTTTTGGGGGGAGGGTGGATATCTGTATACTTGTCTGTACTAATTAGCAAAATATCATGTGTCTCCCTCCTCTTTCCACCAGAAATGTGCACACTTTCACTTTTAAATAATAACAGAAAACAATTTTTCATGGATTTGTCAGGTAGAATAGGTGATCATTACACAGAAACCAAGGACACTAATCTGTCATAAGAAAGAATCTAATTAAAAATCTATTTTTAGTAAGTAGTTAATAGTATAAACTACAAAATATTACTAAATAATAAGAAAGGTGATCCAAATAAATAAGGAAGTTATTGAACAATATAATTAATATCATATGCAAGTAAAATTTTGCTGAAGATCATCCAAAAGTGGCTGCAGCAGTATACGGATAGAGAGTTGTCAGACATCCAGGGTGGATTCAAAAGAGGATGTGGAAGCAAGGGTGTCATTGTCGATGTAGGATGGATCTTGGTTGAAATCAGAGAACACCAGAAAGGTAGATGTCTGCGTTTTATTGACTATATAAAGGAATTTGACTGTGTGGCTCATAACAAATTACAGATAGTATGATGGAAAGTGGGAATGTCATAACACTTAGTTGTGCTCCTGACGAATCTGTATATGGATCAAGAGGCAGAGGCAGAGGCAGTCATTCTAACAGAACAAGGGAACACTGCATGGTTTAAAGTCAGGAAAAGTGTGTGTCAGAGCTGTATCTTTTCAACAGAACTATTCAAACTGTAGGCCAAGGACAAAATCTAAGAAACTGGACTATATGAAGAAGAGGGCAGGATTGGAGTAAGGCTCATTAACTCTCAGCAGTTAAGTATTCTGGAATTCCCATTCTCTGCAATGTTATCCATTATTTATTATGATTCACACAATTAAATGCCTTTGGTGTAGTCAATAGGTAAACATCTTTCTGGTATTCTCTGCTTTCAGCCTAGCTTTATCTGACATCAACAATGGTATCCCTGGTTCTACAGCCTCTTCTGAATCCAGCTTAAATTTCTGGCAGTTCCCTGTCAGTATACTGCTGCAGCCACTCTTGAGTGATATTTAGCCAAATTTTACTTGTGTGTGCTATTATAGTGATATTGTTTCATAATCTCCCATTCAGTTGCATCAGCTGTCTTGGGAACAGGCGTACATATGAATCTCTTCCAGTTGGTTGTCCAGGTAGCTGTTTTCCAAATTTTTTGTGTTCAGTGCAGCTTTGACTGCTTCCTTCAGCACCAGCAGTTCCTGATTACACGCTACCTCTCGAAATGGCTGAGCATCGACCAGTTCTTTTTAGCATAATGACTGTATTCCTTCTATCTTTTTTTTTCTTGTATCATTTAATACGTTCCCTGTAGAATTCTTCACTATTGCAACTCAAGGCTTCAATTTTTTTTTTTAGTTCTTTCAGCTTGAGAAATTCAGAGCATGTTCTTCCCTTTTGGTTTTCTAGTTCTAGCTCTTTGTACATGTCGTTATAATGTTTTGCTTTGTCTTCTCCTGCTGACCTTTGAAATTTTCTGTTCATTCTTTTACTGAATCATTTCTTCCTTTTACTTCAGCTACTTGATGTTCAAGAGCAAGTTTCAGAATCTTTCCTGATGTCCAATTTGGTCTTTTCTTTCTTTCCTGTCTTTTTAACGACCTCTTGTTTTCTTCATGTAGGATGTGTCTTTCATGTCATTCCACAAGTCCTCTGGTCTATGGTCATTAGTGGTCAATGCATCAGACCTATTTCTGAGATTATCTCTAAACTCATGTGGAATATATTCATGGTTGTACTTTGGCTCTAGATGACTGTTTTAGTCAGCTAGGGCTGCTCTAACAGAAATACCATAGAGTGGATGGCTTTAACAAAGGAAGGTTTACTCTTACATAGTCCGGTAGGTTGCAAGTCCAGATTCAGGGTGTCCGCTCCAGGGAAGGCTTTTCCCATTGTGGGCTTCTGGAGGAAACTCCGGTATTGCATCAGTCTTTGTCCAGGGAGCCTCTTGGAGCAGGAACCTCAAGTCTGAAGGATGTGCTCTTCTCCCGGTGCCGCTTGCTTGATGGTATGAGGTTCCCAATTCTCTGCCTGCTTCTCTGTCCTTTTATCTCTCATAGGATGAAAGGATTAAGGGTGGGACAAGCCCTACTCCAGGAAAACTCCCTTTACAGTGGAGCAAGGTGGTGATCCTATGAAGGGATTTACAGCCCCACCCTAATCCTTTAACATACAGTTTAGGAAAACCACAAAATGGAAGGCAGTCACAAGATACTGGGAATCATGGCCCAGCCACATGGCTACACATATTTTTGGGGTGACACAATTCAATCAATGACAGTATGTTGCAGGACCTTTAACTTCTCTGCAAATACCTTTTTTCACCAACAGAAATGGCGATTATACACATGGGCCTCATCAGATGAACATGAAGTAAATCAACTACATCGGTGGAAAGAGGAAATGGTAAAGCTTAATGTCATCAGTCAAAACAAGGCCAAGTGCTGATTGTGGCACAGACCATCAGTTGCTCTTATGCAAGTTCAAACTGAAACTGAAGAAAATTAAAAAAAGTCCATCCCCTGAAGCGGACACCCTGAATATGGACTTGCAGCCTACCGTACTATGTAAGAATAAACCTTCCTTGGTTAAAGCCATCCACTTAGTGGTATTTCTCTTTGAGCAGCCTAACTGACTAAAACACATCCTAATATGCAAATTCCTCATGGTTTCTATGACCAAGGCCATATTTTCCAATTATCAAACCTTTTTTCCTTTGTTTCAAACTTTTGCATTCCAATCACCAGTAATTATCAATGCATTCTGATTGCACATTTGATCAATTTTGGACTGCAGAAGCTGATAAAAACTTTTAATTTCTTCAGTTTTGAGCTGAGTGGTTGGTGTGGAAATTTGGATAATAGTCATGTTAACTGGCTTTTCTTATAAGCATGTGTATGTTATCCTATCACTGACAGCATTGTACTTCAGGAGATATTTCAACATGTTCTTTTTGATGATGAATGTACATCATTCCTCTTCAAATTGTCATTTATGGCACAGCAGACTGCATGATTACTGGATTCAAAATTGCCAATACTGGTCCATTTCAACTTACTAATGTCTACAATATTGATGTTTGTGCATTCCATTTCATTTTTAATGAAGTCCAATTTTTCCTAGATTCATAATGTGTACATTCAATGTTCTAGTTACCAATGGATGTTTGGAGGTATTTCTTCTCTTTTTGAGTTGTGCCACATCAGCAAATGAAGGTTCTGAAAAATTAACTCCATCCACGTCATTAAGGTTGACTCAACTTTGAGGAGGCAGTTTTTCCCTGCTGTAGTGATAGGATTTACAACACACAGGAAAACCTCATCAGATAACAAAATAGTAGACAATCATACAATACTGGAGTTCATGAGCTAAGTAAGTTGGCAGGCAATAGGGGACACAATTCAGTTCATGACAACTGCTAAATCACAAGACACCTCCATGGCGACCTCCATGTAGTTGTGGCCTAAGACTTTTCCATGACCACATTCAGTTTAAAGATTCCCTTGCCATCTCAAGAACTTTGCTTTTCACTTCATCAACCCAGGACTTTTCTTTCATAGAATCATGACTGCAGGGTATTCATGTGCCTTCTGTTGTTCATGGGGAAGGGAAGTATCTATATTACAGAAAGCAAAGAAATTGCTTTTAATGTTTGTCTTTTGCATTCTTCAGGTCATCCAGGCCTGGAGTTATTTCTATGTAAATTAACCCTGATTGACACTCATAGACACTAGATGGTTGATCTCTCTTTTATTTCCCTTTTGTATTTCCTCCTTACCTGCTTCCCCCTTAACACCAAGTTCATATCATTATGCACAGTAAATAGAACATCTTTGGTGTATGATTTTTGCTGAAGATAACTCAGAAATGGCTGCAGTAGTGCATCAACAGGGAACTGTCAGGAATTCAAATTAGATTCAGAAGATGTGGAATGATGATATTATTGCTGATGTCAGATGTGTCTTGTCTGAAAGCAAAGAACACCAGAGAGATAGAGAAATGCATTTGACTATGCAAAGGCATTTGATTGCATGGACCATGACAAATTCTGGATAACTGCAATGAATGGGAATTCCAGAATATTTCATATGCTCACAAAAAGCCTGTACATAGACTAAGAGGCAGTAATTTGAACAAAACAAGGGACAGTGCACCAGATCTGATCAGAAAAGGTGCATGTCAGGGTTCTATCCTTTCATCATACTTATTCGGTCTGTAGGCTGAGCAAATACTCCAATAAACCATTTTACATGAAGAAGAGTAGGACAACAGGACTGGAGGAAGATTCATCAATAACCTGTGACATACAGATGACAGAACCTTTTTGCTGAAAATGAAGAGTACTTAAAGCACTTGCTGATGAAAATTAAAGACTCTAGCCTTCAGTATGGATTACATTTCAACATACAGAAGACAAGAATCCTCACAACTGCTCCAGTAATCAACATCATGATGAGTGAAGGAAATATTGAAGACGTCAAGGATTTCATTTTACTCGACCCCACAACTAATGCTCATGGAAGCAATATTCAAGGAATCAAACAACACATTGCACTGGGAAAATCTACTGCAAAGACCTCTTTAAATTGTTAAAAATCAAAGATGTCACTTTGTGAACTAAGGTGTATCTGAGCCAAGCCATGGTATTTTTAATCACCTCATATGAGTATACATGGGTAATGCAGATAATGAATAGGAAGTCTGAAAAAGAATTGATGCCTTTGAATTATAGTGTTAGTGAAGAATATTAAACATACCATGGACTGTCAAAAAACTTTAACAGATTTGTCTTGGAAGAAGTATAATCAGAGAGCTCCTTAGAAGCAAGGGTGGTGAAACTAGATCTTACACACTTAGGGCATACTGTTTGAAGGGACCAATCCCTGGAGAAGGACATCATGCTTGGTAAAGGGTCAGCAAAAATGAGGAAGACTTTGAACAGGATAGATTGACACTGTAGCTTAAATAATGGGCTCAAACATAGCAATGATTGATTGTGATGATCATACAAGACTGGGCAGTGTTTTCTTGTATTGTGCATCAAGGACATATGAGTGAGAGCAGACTAGATGATATCTATCAACAACAAAAACAACAATTGATGTTCTAGGATTTCTGGTGGTGCGATGCAGTATATTGACAGGGAACTGCCAGAAACTCAAGCTGGATTCAGAAGAAGATGTAGAACCAGGGATACCATCGCTGATGTCAGACAGAGCTTGGTTGAAAGCAGACAATAACAGAAAGATGTTTACCTATTGACTACACCAAAGGCATAGCAAAAGATACTGCTGCTAGCAGTTGGAACCCTCCAGCCACTTTGCTGGAGAAAAGACAATCTGTCCCTTTAAATATTCCCACCCATTTACTGCTGTTGAGTCCATTACATACCTAGGCAACTCCATGGGGCAGTTCTACTCTGTCCTATAGGATGGTTATGAGTTGGAATTGAGTCAGCAACACACAACAGCAGCAGAAGCTCCCAGGCTGATTGTTACATAACCAAATCCATTAACATGCTCTGTGGAATCAGAACACCTTCACTTTGTTAGAACTCTACATCTTTCAAATAATTACTTTTCTTTCCATCATAAGTTTACTTAAGATTTTTCAGTTTCTTTACCTTTTACCTTCAAGATTTCTGTGACCGTAGAACATTGAAAGTAAAGTGTACGGTGATTTGGTTTTGAACTGCCGTACAATAACCAACAAACCCAGGGTTGCTGAGTCGATTCTGACTCACAGTGATCCTATAGATAGAGTAGAAATGCCCCATAGAGTTTCCAAGAAGTGCCTGGCAGGTCTGAACTGCCAGCCTTCTGGTTAGCAGCCATAGCACTCCACCAAGGTTTCCTGTGCTGCCATGAAGAGTTTACATGAAGCAGTTTTGCCCTGTCTGCTTGTGATGCTAGGGAGATGCAAAGATAAGATTGCCTAAGTTTTTATTTTTGGAAAATATTCCTGTCTGTTTCATGTCTCCCAAAAGATACTAAAATGTGAAAAACTGAGATCATTGAGACACATGATTTAGAAGACAAGTAGAATGAGCAAGATCGGAGAGAATGTCTTAATACGTGATATATTATCTGACCTCATTTAATTATATTTCTAGAGGTCCTCTCAACCTTTATTATGATATTTATTCTAACTTTTGTGCTTTGTGGCTAATATTTTATCTTTACCAAGATGTCTTTTGTAATACTTTGCTTTTTTTTGAGACTATTATTGCTCTGAGTACTGTACTTGCAAATTGAAAGTTCTAGTAAGATAGCTTACCACCTTCTGCTTTATACCAACCCCAGCCACACAGTGTGGCTGCAACGATGGGCTCAGGGATAGTGATTGTGAGAATGATGCAGGACTGGGCAGTGTTTCATTCTGTTGTATATAAGGTCAATGCAAGTAGCAAATGACTTGGTGGCACCTAATAACATCACCCAAAATGAAGTAAATGTTTTGAAGGTAATATTTTTACTTAGAGTATTTTAAATTAAGGTATTCATGGGAAGAAAAACTAAATTAAAGCTATTTAAAAACATATACACATGGCAAAACAGAAGGGAAAATCAAAGCAAAACATTACTTAATAACAAAAAATACAGTACTAAAGTATGAGATAGGAGTTTTAAAAAGTATAAGACTTATTAATATCACCAAGAAGTTTGCTGTAAACTTTCAGTTTTTTCATTCTACTTTCATAGCAAAACAAGATAAGAAATTCCTAACATTTCACATAGTACTCATCATTCCACTGTGTATAAGGAGTACTACTTTCCTGGCAATATAGACTAACACTAACTCTTATTTTCAGGTTTTCTGATTATCCATAACTACTATTCTATTTATAAAGTCAAATAGGGTTTATAATTCTAACTCTTTAAAATAATAGGAATGACCTGACTTTACCCTTTCTTGTTGACATTAAACTTAATTCAAATCAGCTAAAAATATTTTTAAATTCAAAAGACAAGGATAATAGCAAAGCGCAGGCTAATGTATTAAATTACCTGAGAAGAAAAAAAAATTTTTTGGAACTCATGTTCACACTGACCTTTTGAAATTCAGAACGTAGGTTATGGCATTAGCTCTTTGCTAGGCAGTGTTTTCTTCATAAAATGTTAGTGACTTGCCAATCTTAAAATAACTTCCTATTTTGACAGTCACTGAATTGCACACTTAGAAGGTAACCATTTCAATGACATCAAGGAAATGCTGAAAAGAACAGATTAAATAAGAAAAAAGAGTTTATTTTGTCACCTTTTATTTCTATTCTGAGACATGAGGTAGAATTTTTTAAAATTCAGGGTCATGTTTTCTCTACTTTCTGACCCCTCCACCACTCCACCCCACCCCACACCTCAGGAAACATCAGTCTCAATATTCCTAATCTATATTCCCTGGACACTTTCTAGGGAAAGCTGGGGGTAGAGTTAGCCATCAACAGGGCAAAGTTTCTGGGAATTTATTTCAATTTTGTATTTCCTACTCATGGTCACCGGAAAAGTGAGAATAAATATCCTGACTGAGATGAAAAACCGAGGTTCAGAGTTATAAAGTTACCTACCAAAAATCATCCAGCCAGAAAGATGTGTATTCAGAATTCTAGCTCCTACTTGGCTTTGGTACTCTAAGCGTGACAGTCATTGTTGCAAATTAATTATACAAATATACATATAAGCTTATTTTTTCTACTTCTTAACATACACAGTAAAGAACATATATAAATCAGTAGCCATTAGGTGAATTCCAACTCAAGATGAGTCCATGTGTGTTAGAGTATAACTGTGCTGCTTAGAGTTTTCAAAGCCTAATTATTTGGAAATGGATCACTAAGGCTTTCCTCCAAGGTACATCTGGATAGGCCTGAATCTCCAATCTTTTAACCCATGAGTGAGCACCTTAACCATTTGTACTAACCAAAAAAAAAAAAAAACTAAACCAACAGCCATCAGGTCAAGTTTGACTCATAGCAACCCTATAGGTCAGAGCAGAACTGCCTCATGGAGTTTCCAAGAAGCACCTGGTAAATTTGAACTGTTGACAGTTTGGTTTGCAGGTGTTGCACTTGCCTGCTATGCCACCAGAGTTCCCAACCATTTTTACTTTTAGGGCCTAAAGAGCATATACAGTCCAAACCAAATCAGTACAGGACAGAACCTATACAACTTCCATCAGGGAATGATGGACATTCCTGAAGCTGTCAAAAATAACTAAGGGCATCAAAAATAACTTTTACTGTCATGAGAGACTATAATTTTTAGGCATCATTTTCCCAAACTATTTTTACATATACTCAGATTTGTTTTCTTAATAATCTTAACTAGGACTAAAGTTATTATTTACAGATTGCTTGTTATACTCCAGGCATTGTGCTAAGAACTTCATATTTCATGTTCATGATAATTCTGTGAGGCAGCCAATATTACTGACTGTATTTTATAAATGAGGAAACAGACTGAGATTAAGTCATGGATAGATAACAAAAATCTGACAGGCATTCACGTAAAGGAATAGAGAACAGCTGGCAGATGCCAGAAGAGCTCACAGCAACGAAGCAAGAAGATCTCAGGGACTGAAACCAAGTACCTGGTAGGACCAGAAGCCTCTTCTTGGATCTTCAGTCTCTTATTCCTATGGGTAGAGATGTAGTGGCTGCTGCCACAGTCGTAGCCACACCCTAATATTGTCATTCTGAGGGGATACAGAACAACAGTACAGTACCCAGAAAACCAAACCCATTGCCATCAAGTTGACTCTGACCCATAGCAACCCTACAACAACCCTATAATTAATTTCAAGCACTTTGCTAAGAAACTGACACTCAACATCTCACATATTCTTTACAAAAATTTTAAGAAATACTTATTATTATCCCTATTATTTTATATCAGAGAAAACAACAGGCTTAGAGAAGCCAAGGGATTCACCAAGGGCCAATAGTGAGGAGGCGGTTGTGCCAGCTTTTCCTTTAAGGCAGTGTGACCTAAGATCGCACGTCTTAACAACTGCCATCTACACTGTGGCCTGGTTGGGCTTCAGGTCCATCAATGATCCATTGTCATGGCTAGGAAGACGTTATCATACTGGCTCAGTCTAGATTTAATGTTGAGAACTATCGCCAGGGGGTTAATTTTGTAACAGAAAGGAGTGGTCACACCAAGAAACTTACACGAGATTTTACTGACAGTAACTAGGGAAAAGAAATAGAAATTCAATTCTGTCTGATTCCATAGTTCAAACTTTTACCTTGTGCTATAGACCCATTAATAATACCTTTGTGGATGTATCTAAGTTTACAGATGAAAAAACAAACAAACAAAAAACAGTAAAATGAAGTCAAAATTCTCCAATTTTCACGGCAAGAAATGGAAACAAAACTTCACCTAGGGTTTCTTTATTGCTTGATCTTTTTTGCGGGGGGCAGGGGGCCAGTCTACTATTATTCATGTTCCCTTGTAATATGCTGTGCACTGTTTTCATTATAGACACTTCCTAAGAGGGCTGGTTCAAAGGCCCCGTTCATACAGAGATATGGGAAAGTACAAGGATACATTAGCACACCTAGTTTTATGTTGTTTCTCTAACAAGGAAAAGGCTAAAGAAAACTTTTATCTCTTCTGTTAAGGAAGGACTTTATCAGCATTTTTATTAAAGTGAAAGTGGGAAGGTGGGGAAACTAGCCATAGGAGCAGTTTGGAGGAAAGCTAGGAAAACTGGTTGAATGATTGGAAGAAATAAGTGCGTTTGAGAAGACTAGAGTGTGGGAAAGAGGGTGGGAAATGGCAAAAATGTATTCAGGTGAACAGGGCAACCTTTTGAAAGGCTCTAAATTGACTGGTTACTGGTTGATTCTGGTCCAAAGAAAGTATGTAGTTTAGCCAAAGCAACAGGTGTGAGAAGTCAACTTTGTCCTCATTATTGAAGATTAAACACTGGAGGGGGTGGTGAAAAAAAAAAAAAGATCTAAAGAGAAAAAGTGAGAGATCGAAGATTAGAATGCAAAGTCATTCTTGAATTTATTGAAAGGGTTAGCATCCTTATGAATAACATCTTTGGAACTACTTTTGTTCAACAAACCACTTCTGAATATTTAAAATGCAATTAGTGACTAAGTTTTCTGATGTACATTTCCTGGAAGCCAACTGGATCTAATAAGTTATGCTTAAAAACATTTTCTTTTGAATTTATAAATAGTGATGATTCATATAATGTAAGCTGAAGTTTCATTGTTAATGGGTTTCTTAAATGAGTTAATATATGTATCATGATTAGAATAATGCCTGGCACATAGAAATAACACGTATTTGCTGGTACTATTAGACTACTTTGCAAACCTTCATAAGCCAAATGAAATACAAAAGGAGGTGGTTTGTTCTGCACTGTTTCCACATTAATGAATTTATTTTCAGACTGCTCTGACAGACACTTCGCAGTGAGATAATGGAATGTTGCAAAAAATCCCAACACTGATGCATGAAAAGTGGAAAGAAGCACCTCCGGCACTCTCCGTTCATTCATTCATTCCTCAATTGAAAAACTAATGCCTACTATTTTGAGCTTTCTAGAACTCTGAATTATAAATCACTGAAAGTCACAACAAACAAAAAATATCTAGTAGCCTAAAACACAGGAGTCCCTGGGTGGTACAAATGATTAACTATTCAACTACTACCTGAAAGCTGCTGGAGCAAACCTTTCCAGTGTTGCCTGAGGAGACAGGAATGGCTATCTGTTTTTTAAAAGCCAGACCCTTGAAAACCCTGTGGAGCTGTTCTACTCTGCACATACGGGGTTACTGAGAGTGGAATCAACTGGACAGTAACTAAGAACAAAAGCATAAAATACTAATTTGAAAAAAATGTTCAGAAAATTGAATGTTAAAACATTTAATGACTTTGAGTCCTTGTCAAGTTGTTGCCATGACAAATTATATTAAGTAATTTTACAGCATCTATTAGTAATTCAATGTCTTATGACAATGGTACCCTGGTTACCAGCATTTGACTTAAGAGCAACGTTTGTCCTTTAACATTATGTAAATTTGCTACACCTGGATGTGACTGATGCACCCCCCCCCCTCCGCCCCAACCCTACTCACAACAAAATCTTGGTCACAGTTACCTTCACTTGCTTCACATACTGCTTTTAAATCACAGAAAAAGGCCTTGAGTGTTTTGTGTTAAAGTAAGAGTAGTTAAGAATGCTATGTACTATTCCAAATTACATGCAAATTTGACTTAAAGACAAAGATACAGTTAGGGATGGATCTTGTTCATAACTTGGGGACTGCCTGTATACATATATATATATACACACACACACACATACATAATGACTCGAGGATGCTTGGCTGGCTTTAAGGTCCTAGAGATATACTGGAAAGTGTAAAGGGGCTACAAAGAAGTGTAAGTCATGTTTCCTGCAATTGACATTAATCACTTTTTAAATTCTTGTTTTACAATTTTACCAGACATTTTATACAAAGTCCTCAAGTATACACTTGTGTAACTTCAGTAAAATCCTATTTTTATAGGTTCTTGGTCTATCTTAGCTGCTTAATGGATACTGTTTAATGTTATTATTGTTATATATGGTTATTATATTCAAGATTTCTACAATTCATTTTTTAAAACCATTAAAAAATTTTAAAGATTGTTTATAATTTTATCCAACATATAATTAACTATAAAGTCATATCTTACAGGAATGATTACTATATGTATATTAAATTTCATATACTATATATGGACATATGGCAGTTCAAATCTGCCAGGTGCTCCTTGGAAACTCTATGGGGCAGTTATACTCTGCCTCTAGGGTTGCTATGAGTTGGACACAACTCGATGGTCGTCGGTTTTATGTATTAGTGTTCATGTTAATTGTGTATTTAAATCCTTTTTGTGTAGCCGAAAATCTCCTGTTTGGCTTTGTATTTTTTAAACTGGCAAATTGTATATATATATAATGTGTGTCTTTTCTTTATTGTACATTAGGTGAAGGTCTATCGAGCAAACAAGCTTCTCCCTAAACAGTATACATGTTGTTTTGTGACATTATTTGCCGACCTCATGACTTGTCAACACTCTTCCTTCTCTACCTTGGGTTCCTTATTACTGACTTTCCTGTCCTCTCCTGCCTTCTAGTCCTTGCCCCTGGGCTAGTTTGCTCCTTTAGTCTCATTTTGTTTTATGGGCCAGTCTGAAGGGTCAACCTCAGGAATGACTTCATTACTGACATAAAAGGGTATTCAGGGACCATACTCTTGGGGTATCTGCAGTCTCTGTCAGGCTGTTAAGTCTGATCTTTTTTCTGTGAGTTACAGTTTTGTTTCAGATTTTTCTCCAATCCTGTCAAGGACTCTGTATTGATAATTTCTATTAGAGCAGTCAGTGGCGGTAGCTGCGCACCATTTAGTTGTGCTGGACTCAGTCAGGTGGAGGCTGTGGTAGTTGTGGTTCATTAGTTCTTTGGGCTAATCTTTCCCTTAGTTCTCTGGTTTTCTTCATTGTCCCAACAGGGTGAGATCAGTTGAATATCTTAGATGGCATTTATAAGCTTTCAGGACGTCAGACTCTACTCACCAAAATAGAATGCAGAACATTTTCTTCTGAACTACGTTATGCCAGTTGACCTAGATGTTCCCAGAGACTGTGGTCACCACAGCCCTCAGCCCAGTAATTCAGTCCCTCAGGGAGTTTGGATGTGCCTATGAAACTTACCTGAACTTGCCTTGGACGGACTGTGTTGGCTTTCCCAGTATTTTGTACTGTCTTACCCATCACCCCAATAGGAAAGTGGTAACAACAGTTGTCTATTTACTATTTTTCTATTCCCAACCCTCCCTTCCTCATAACTATCAAAAATTATTTCTTTTTGTAGGTAAACATTTTCAGAAGTTTTTATAGTAGTGGTCTCATACAATATTTGTACTTTTGTGACTGAGTTATTTCATTCACAAACCCTGGTAGTGTAATGGTTAAGAGCTATGACTGTGAATCAAAAGCTCGGCAGTTCAAATCCACTGGGTGCTCCTTGGAAACTCTATGGGGCAGTTCTAGTCTGTCCTATAGGGTTGCTATGAGCTGGAACAGACTCAGTGGCAGTGTTTATTTCACTCAGCATAAGGGAATCCAGATGCATCTTTGTTGTGAGACGCTTTGCAGAATCATCATTGTGTATAAACCGTAGCTTGTTTATCCATTCGCTATTGATGGATACTTAAGTTTTTTCCATCTTTTCCTACTTCGAACAATGCTGCAATGAACATTGGGGTACATATGTCTAATTCTGTGGCAAAACTTACATGTTCTAAGGAATGGGATTGCTGGATCACAGGGTATTTCTATTTCTAGCTTTCTAAGGAAGCACAACATCATTTTCCAAAAGTTTTGTACCATCTTGCATTCTTATCAGCCACGCTCAAGTTCCATACACTGCGACATTTGTTATTTTCTGTTTCTTGGACTCTCGCCAGCAATGTTGGGGTGAAATGGTGTTTCACTGTAGTTTTGACTTGCATCTCTTTTATGGTTAGTAATAATGAGCGTTTCCTCACGTGTCTGTTAACACCTCGGATGTCATCTTTGGTAATGTGTCTATGTATTTCCCTTGCCCATTTCTTAACTGGATTACTTGTCTTTTTGTTGTAGAGGTATTTGATTTGTCTGTAGATTTTAGAGATCAGAAGTTTGTTGGATTTGTCATGACCAAAACTTTTTTTCCTGGTCTCTAGTTTCTCTTTTTTAGCCTTTTGGTGAAGTCTTTTGATGATCACAAGTGTTTAATTTTTAGATTGTCCCAGTTATCTAACTAATCTTGTGTTGTGTGTGTGTTATCAGTTATGTGTTGTATCCTGTTAATGGCATGTATTAGGTCCTCAACATTGGTCTTATTTTTTTCTTTTACGTTTTTTTGTAGTTTTTCTGTTTTAAATTTAGATCTTTGGTTCATTTTGAATAGGTATTGTTTATAGTGTGAGGTATGGGTCCTCTTTCATTTTTTTGTGCAGATGGACATCCAGTTTCGCCAGTGTTATTTGTTAAAAAGTCTGTCTTTTCTCCATCTCATGGACTTTAGGCCCTTGTCGAAGATAAGAGGACTATAGGTACATGGATTTATCTTTTGTTTCTCAATTCTCAATTCTATTCCACTGGTCAATGTGCCAGTGCCAGGCTGTTTTGAGGATCTTAGCTATATAGTTAGTTCTGAGATCACAGAGTATGAGTACTCCTAATTTTAGTTCAATAGCACTTCATTTTTCTAAGTTTTATTTACTTTCTATATAAATTAATGATTAGTTTTTACATGTCTTTAAAGAATACTGTTAGTATTTGGATTGGGATTGCACTGAATTTGTATGTTGCTTTGGGTAAAGTCTTCATTTTCATGATGTTGAGTTTACCTATCCATGAGCATGGTATACTTTTCCACTTACCTAGATGTCTTTTGGTTTCTTGTAGTACTATTTTGTAATATTCTTTATATAGGTCTTTTATATCCCTGGGTAGATTTATTCCTAAATATTTAAATTTTTATGGGATATTATAAATTGTATTGTTTTTCTGGTTTCCTTTTCAGCTTTCTCTTTATTGGTGTATGGGAATCCAATTGATTTTTGATGTTTACTTTGTATTCCACTACACTGCTGAATCATTCTATTAGTTCCAATAGTTTTCTCACGGAATCTTTGGCTCATCTATATATAGTATCATATTATCTGCAAGTAGGGACAGTATAACTTCTTCATTACCAATTTGTATGTCCTTTATTAGTTTTTCTTGCCTTATTTCTTTAGCTGAGACTTCTAGCACAATGTTAAATAGATGTGGTGATAAAGGTCTTTGTCTTGTCCACTTTCTCAAGATTAATATTTTCAGCCTCCCTCTATTAAGAATGATATTGGTGATTGGTTTGTGTAGATTCTCTTTATTATGTTGCAGAATTTTCCTTCTATATCCATTTTATTAAGAGTTTTTATCAGCAATTAGTGTTGGACTTTGTCAAATGCTTTCTGTGTCAATTGTCAGTTAGATGATTATGTGATTCTTTTATTTATGAGGTAAAATGCACTGACTGATTTTCTAATGTTCAGCCATCTTTGCATGTCTGATGTGAATCCCATTTGATTTTAGTGTATTATTTTTCAGATGTGATACTGAATTCTACTGGCTAGAATTTTGTTGAGAATTTTTGCATCTAGATTCATGAGAGATGTTGGTCTACAACTTTCTTTTTTTGTAGTGTCTTTGCCTGGTTTTGGTATCAGGGTTATACTGGCTTCATAGAATGATTTTGGAAGTATCCGTATCTTTTCTACATTCTTGAATAGTACTAGCATAATCTGTAAATATTTGGTAGAATTGTTCATTGAAGCCCTCTAGGTCAGGGTGTTTTTTTTGTTTTGTTTTGTTTTTAATTTCTTCTCTACTTATGGGTATGTTCAGATTTGCAACATCATTTTCTGTTAGTTTGGGTAGCTGGTGTGTTTCTAGATATTTGCCCATTTCCTCTATATTTTCAAACCTGATGTAGTATAGTTTCTCATAACACTCTTTTATAACCCTTTTCATTTCATCTGGATCTCTTGTAATGTCTTGCATTTTTATTTCTTAAATGAGTTATTTGTTTCTTCTCCTGTTTTTCTTTTGTTGGCTTGACCAGAGGTTTTGTGGATTTTGTTGATCCTTTCAAAGAACCAACTTTTGCTTTTAGTGATTCTTCCTTTCTTTCTTTCTTTTTATTTTTCTCTCTCTTTCTTTTCTATTCTCAATTTCATTTCTTTCTGCTCTGATCTTTTTAATTTTCTTTCTTCTGGTGGCTGTGGGCTTCACTTGCTATTCTTTTTCTATTTGTTTGCATTATATAACTAGTGTTTTGATTTAGTCTGTTTATTCTTTTTTGATGTGGACATCCACTGATGTAAATTGAATAAGCACTGCCTTTGTGGTATCCCAGAGGTTTTGGTATGATGTAGTTTCCTTTTAGTTGGATTCTATGAATTATTTGATCCCATCTTAGATTTCTTCTATTACTCACTGATATTAAAGAAGTGTGTTATTGATTATCCAAGTGACTGGTCTGTTTTTCTTGCTCTTTTGTTATTTCTGTTTTGATGGCATTGTGATCAGAGATGATATTTTTGTATTATCTTAATGTTATGGATTTTGTTGAGGATTCCTCTGTGGTCTAAGATGTGATCTATACTGAAGCACGTTCCATACATTCTGGAAAGGAATGTGTAATTTTCCACTATGTATGTTCTATATATGTGTATGAGGAGTAAGGTGGGTGATTGTGCCCTTTAGAGCTTGTGTATCTTTCTTGAGTTTCTTTCTAGAAATTCTGTCCTGTACCTGTGGAAGTTTCCAACTATTATTGTGCAACTATTAATTTCTCTTTTCCGTGCTGTTACAGTTTTTTTTAAAATGTATTTTGGAGCCCTGTCATTAGATGTATAAATATTTATTATATAGTTATGTCTTCATGGTGGCTTCCTTTACTCATTTTATAATGTCCTTCTTTGTCTTTTATGGAAGATTTTGTTTTAAATTCTATTTTACCTGAGATTAGTATTGCCACTTATGGTCTTTTGGGTAGCTGTTTGTTTCATGTATTTTCTTTCATTCTCTCATTTTTAATAAATTTATGACTTTGTCTCTAAGATTCATATCTTGTAGCCAGCATATTGATGGATCCTATTTTTTAATGCATTCTGTCCCTCTTTATTGGTACATGTACCTGGTTACTTGTACTGTAATTGTTGATAGGCATGAGTCTATTGCTGTCATTTGCAGATTAACCTCTCTGGTTCCCTGTTGTAGATCTTTTAGTTTGGATTAATCCTTGATATTTCATTACCTGGGTTGGTATCTGGGTAATATAGTCTTACATCCTAGTTTTGGGCTGATATCTGATGTTACTTGCTCTCAAACAAAAGTGTTTCCTTTAATAATTTTTCTAAGTTTGGTTTGTTTTGTACATCTTCCTTTAATTTCTGTTTCTCTGAAAATGTCCTGATTTTATCATTATATTTGGTGAGAGTTTTGTAGGATCTATTATTCTTGGTTGGTGATATTTTTCTTCCAGTGTTTTATATGTTATCCCACTGTCTTCTTGCCTCTGTGTTTTCTGCTGAATAATCATAACTTAGTCTAATTGTTTCCCCTCTGTATGTGAATTTTTGGTCAAGTTGTTCTTGGGTTTTTTCTTTATCTTTGGTTTCAGTGAGTGTGATTAAGACATGCCTTGGTGATTTTCGTTGGAGATGTATCCTACATGGGGTTCATTGAGCTTCCTTGATGTTCAGCTTTTCAACTTTTGTGATATTAGGGAAGTTTTCTGTTAGCAGGTCTTCAATAATCCTCTTCTGTGTTTTCTGTTTTCTCACCCTGTTCTGGAAGTCTGATCACATGCAAATGTATGCTTTTGATTGTCAGAGTTTCTTCACTCTTTTATCTGATTTTTTTTGTCAAACAAGGTGGTATCCAAGCATTTTTCTTCAATTTTACTGATCCTGTTCTCCATTGTTCTAAACCTGTCCCTCCAATTTTCTGTGACACTACATTTCTGAAATTGTGTTGTTTCTCTTTTGGATTTCTAATTGTTATTTTGAATTATATTTAGCAAAATTTTACTTGTGTGATGTTAATGATGCTGTTCCATAGTTTCTGCACTGAGATGGATCATCTTTCTTCAGATGGTACATAAATATGGGTCTTCTTCAGCAACAGCAACAACAACCAAAACATGGCACTAAAGGAGCAGGGCAGGACAAGCTCAAGTGGCATAGCACTGGCACCTCTCTGCCCAAGTGATAACAGCCCACTGGACAGTGTTGAAGCCCCAGTAGGTGGAAGAATTTTGGATGGGGAAGGGAAAGCATGTATTGCTGACCATGGAGTGTCTTGTCTCCTGCTGGAAGTTACATGAATCTGCATGAATCTGCCTTCTTGTACTGCTTGTCCTTTGATCTTGGCAGCTGAGGAATCAGAGACGGCAAATCCATGCCATGGTAGCTGTTAGGGGATCTCCACTCTGTATCTGTCCTCATTCTCTGTTTTCTGTCAGTTTCTTGCTCCATTTAATGCTCTTCATTTGATGCTTAGCATTCCAGGATTCATGTTTGTTTTAATTTTTCAGATCTTTGCAGTGCAAGGGATGGTATGGTGCTTTTGTCTATAGTACCATGTTCCTGAATTGTGTATTTTTAAGCTCAGTAATATTAGTTTTTATTATCTAAATTAAATTACATATTGTTGTACTTGTATGGCTGTATAATTTTGCTGATTGATGATGGTATGTTGTGTTGAGCCAAACAAATAAAAGTATCTCTAGATCTGGGGGTAAATATGTAGTACCTCTATAACATAAAAAATTAATACTGAGACTGTAGGAGTTTGTTCCACCTAGCTACATGAATCAGATCCAACTCAACAGCACTTGGACACATTAGTATCACCTGGGATGTTTTAATATTTTCTAATGCTAGCCCTATTCCAGAAGAAATTAAATCAGAATTTTGGGGGAGGCATCATATTTTAGCATTTTTTTAAAGTTTGTTTAATGATACTAATTTTCAATTAGGTTTAAAACTGTGAAAAATAGTCAAAGTAAATTTATAAAATTCCCCAATACAACAAACTTGATAAGTACTGAAATATAAGTAAGCTTGCTTCCACAAGAGTTATTTGGCAAAAAGATAAAACAGAATAGCCAATAAACAAATAAAATTCCCACTTTCCATTTAGGCAAGTCTTAAAACAAAGCATTGTTTGTTGGTATAATGGGGAATATAAGAAATTGCTTTTATGCTGCTGTTAGGTGCTCTCTAGCTAGTTCTGACTCAAATTCACACTATGTACAACAGAACAAAACACAGCTTAGTCTTGCTCTGTCTTCATATTCATTGCTATATTTGATCCTATGATTTGAGACACTGTGTCAATCCATCTCTTTGGGTATCTTCCACCGTTTTGCTTACCCCATACTTTTCCAAGCATAATGTCCTTTTCTAGGGATTTATCCCTTCTGATAAAATGTTTAAAATACACTACACAAAGTCCAGCCATCCTCACTTTGAAGGAGATATCTAGCTGTATTTCCAAGACAGAGTTTTTTTCCTTGAAGTCCACAATATATTTGATATTATTCACCAACACTATAATTCAAAGGCATCAATTCTTCTTTGTTCTTCCTTATTCATTGCCCAGCTTTCACATTCATGCACTGTGGTTGAAAATAACATGGATTAGGTCAGTTGTACCTTAATCCTCAAAGTTATGTGTTTGCTTTTTAATACACTAAAGGAGTCTTACTCTGCAGATTGCCCAACGTAGTATGTCATCTGATTTCTTGACAGATGCTTTCTATGGATGTTGATTGTAGATACACATAAAATAAAATCCTTCATAGATACAATCTTTTCTCATTTTTTTCTTTTTTTTATTGTGATTAAGAGAAAGTATACAATCCAAATCAATTTTGCATGCCCACCTATCCGCAGCTCCTTCCACTCTCCTTGCTAGGTGATAGCATACACCTTCTTTTCATTCTATACTTCTAGTATCCTCCTAACAAGCTCCTGTCCCCTCCTCTTCACTCTCTTCTCTCCATCTAGGAAGAGACAAGTAGGAGAGCCTCTTATAAATGCATGCAACCATAAAGTACACACACCATATGGTCATACTGTGTCCCTGAATCCAATCCATTCTTGTCCAAAGAGTTGACCTCAGTAGTGTTTTCTGGTCAGGGACAACCAGTAGTCTAGGGGCCATGTTCCCAGGAGATTCCCCAGGCTGTCAGACCATCACCTGAGGTCTTTTAGTAGAGTTCTTGGGCTGCACCCTTCTGTTTCATGTGTTGCCACAGGGATTCAATATTGTGTGTCCCATCACAGCTGACTTTGGTGGGCACCATCTGGTTCTTCTGGTCACATGTTGACATAGTCTCCCATTTACACGGGTCCTTTGTCTCCTGAGCTCTCCTTTCCTCATGTCTTTGTGGTTCTCAGTGATCATCTGTTCTAGATGAGCTGGGACTCTTTGGTTGCTAGCTAGATTTTGAGACCCTAGATGCCAGTCACAAAAATGGGGTATAGAAGATTCTCTTAGCAACAGGCTAGTTATGTCATTTGGTCTCTATGTTCCCTAAAGGCATGGTCCCCAGACCTCTGTCTCTGCTACTCTATCATTGCAATACTGGATTGAGATTAGAAGAGCTTTCAGTTTATGGTGAACTCCAGTTAAGTCTGTATACTTTCTTCTGTGTGCTTTCACCCAACTAGATTTCTATCAACTATTTAATCTGTCACTAACCCTTGCCCCTGACCCCATCATCCTTGTAGCTATCAAAGAGTCTTTTCTCCTGTATATGTCAATTTTTAAGTCCTTATAGCAGGGGTCTCATACTATATTTGTCCTTTTGCCACTGACTGATTTCACTCAGCATAACATCTTCCAGTTGAAACCATGTTATGAGATGCTTGCTAAAATCATCACTGTTCTTTATCATTGCATAGTGTTCCCTTGAGTATACTTACCATAGTTCATCCATTCATTTGTTAATGGGCATCTAGGTTGATTCCAGCTGTTTTCTGTTGTGGACTGTGTTGCAATAAACATTCATGTGCATGTATCTGTTCATGAAATAGCCTTCATTTCTGTAGGATATATATATTCTGAGCCGTGGGATTACTGGATCAAATGTTATATATCTATATCCAGCTTTTACAGGAAACATCAAATTAATTTTCAAAGAGGTTGCACCATTTTGCAATCCCACCAGCAGTGTAGGAGAGGTCCCCTCACCCCACAGCCTCTCCAGCATTTGTTGTTTTGTGTTTTCTGGATTATGGCCAACCTTGATGGGGTGAGATAGTATCTCATTGTAGTTTTGATTTGGATGTCTTTAATAGCTAATGATCATGAGCATTTCCACATGCATCTTTTGGCTGCCTGCTTGTCCTCTTTGGTGAAGTGTCTGTCCATCTCCTTTGCCCATCGCTTGTTTTTTTTTTCTTTTTCTTGTTGATATTTCGCAGTAAGTACCATGTAAATTATGGAAATCAGACATCAGTCTGACATGTAGTTGCCAAATATTTTTTTCCATTGTATAGTTGGTCTTTTAATTCTTTTGATAAAGTCTTTGAATGAGCAAATATGTTTGATTCTTAGTAGTTCCCATTTATCTATTTTCTCTTTGGTTGATCGTGCTTTGTTAGATTTTGAAATCTGCTATATATTAGCACTTCAATTGTTGATCCTATTTTTCATGCATGATCATTATTATTTGAGGTTTGATATTTAGGTCTTTGATCCATTTAGAGTTAGTTTTTGTGTAAGGTGTGAGATATGGCTCTTGTTTCAATTTTTGGCGGATGGATATACAATTTTACCAACATAAGTTCTTAAAGAGACTGTTTTTACCCCACTTTACAATCTTAGGGCCCTTGGTGGAATATCAACTGTTTGTAAGAGGATAGTGGCATCTCCGGAGTCTCAACTCTGTTCCATTGGTCTATATGTCTCTTTTTGTACCAGTACCAGTCTTTTTTGTCTACTGTAGCAGTATAATAGGTTCTAAGGTCTGGTAGCATGAGGAATCCTACTGTGTTCCTCTTTTTTAGTAGTGCTTTTCTTATCCAGGGTTTCTTCCCTTTCCAAACAAAGTTGTTGATTTTTTTTCTCCATCTCATTAAAAAATGACACTGGAATTTGTATTGGTATTGCATTGTATATATGTAAATCACTTTGTGTAAAATGGATATTTTCACAATGTTAAGTCTTCCTATTCATGAGCCTTCCTATTTACAAGTCTTCCCATTCATTACGTTTCTCCAATAATGTAAGTTTCTATTGGGTCCTTGCAGTAAGGACTTGTACTTTCCCCTATATAGGTCTCTTATTTCTCTAGTTAGATTTATTCCTAGGTTTTTTTTTATCTTTGTGGGGGCTTTAGTAAATGATATGGGTTTGGTGATTTCTTCTTTGATGATCACTTTGTTGGTATAAAGGGATCCTACTTATTTACTTAATTTTTTTCTTATATCCTGACCCTTTGCTTAACTCTTCTATTAGTCTGAGCAGTTTACCTATGGATTCCTTAGGATTTTCTGCATATACAATCATAACATCTGCAAATTGGGAGATTTTTACTTCTTCTTTGCTGATGCAGATGCCTTTTTCTTTATCTTGTCTAATTGCTCTGGCCAAAGCTTCTAATACAATGTTGATTAGAAGTGGTGAGAGCGAGCATCCTTGTCTAGTTCTCACTCAAGAGGAATTCTTTCAGTCTCTTTCCATTCAGGGTGATACAGGCAGTTGGATTGGTGTAGATACCCTTACAGTGTTGAGGAATTTCCCCTCTATTCCTATTTTGCTGAGAGTTTTTTATCATGAATGGGTGTTAGACTTTGTCAAATGCCTTTTCAGCATCAATTGACAAAATCAGATGATTCTTATCTTTTGTGTTATCTATGTGGTTGATCACATTAATTGTGTTTCTGATGTTGAACCAGCCTTGCATCCCTGGTATGACACCAAATTGGTCATGATGAATCATTTTTTGACATGTTGTTGAATTCTATTGGCTGGGATTTTGTTGAAGATTTTTGCATCTAGATTCATGAGTGATATTGGTTTTTAATTTTTTTTTTTTTTTTTTTTTTTTTTTGGTGGGATCTTTGCCTGGCTTTGGTATCAGGGGTATACTGGATTCATGAATGAATTCAGGAGTATTCCATCCCTTTCTATGCTGTGAAATAGCTTCAGTAGTATTGGAGTTAACTCCTCTCTTAAAGTTTGATAGAATTCTCTGGTGACGTCATCTGGTCCAGGACTTTTTTTAGTGGATAGTTTGTTTTATTACATTTTCAATGTCTTCTTTTGTGATGAGTTTATTAAGTTGTTCTACTTTTCCTTGAGATAATTTTGGTAGGTGATGAATCTAGAAATTTGTGCACTTCCTTTAGGATTTCAAATCTGTTAACAGTACAGTCCTTCATAGTATTCTAATATGATACTTTTGATTTCAGTTGGGTCTGTTGTGATATCTCCCATCTTGTTTCTTACTCAGGTTATTTGTTCCTTCCCTGGTTTTCTTTTGTAAGTTTAGATGGTGGTTTATCAATTTTGTTGATCTTTTCAAAGAACCAGCTTTTGGTTTTGTTATTTTTTTCAATTGTTCTTCTAGTCTTTAATTCATTTAGTTCTGCTCTAATCTTTATTATCTCTTTTCTTCTGGTGTCTGAAGGGTTCCTCTGTGGCTCTCTTTCTGTTTGTTCAAGCTATAGGATTAATTGGTTTGGGTCCTTTCTGCCTTCTGGATGTGTGCATTTATAGAGATATATTGACCTCTGAACACTGTTTTTGCTGTATCCCATAGGTCCTGGTAAGATGTGTTTTCATTCTCGTTAGATTCCATAAATATCTGCATTTCATCCTTGATTTCTTCTACAACCCATGTTGTTCAGTCTCCATGAGTTCCAATTTCTACCTATGTTGTTTCTGCTATTGATTTTAATTTTTATGGCTTTATGGTTCGAGAAGATGCTATGCAATAATTCAGTGGTTTGGGTGCTGTTGAGATTTGCTTTATGTCCTAATACATGGTCTATTCTGGAAAAATGTTTCATGTGCGTTGGAGAAGAAGGTGTACTTGTCTGTTGATGGGTAAAAAGTTCTGTATGTGTCGATGAGGTCTTCCAGTTGATTAATTGTCACAATAAGATCTGTATTTTTACTGAGCTGTTTTCTGAATGATTTCTCCATTACTGAAAGTGGAGTGTTGAAGTCTCCAGCTATTATTGTGGAGTCATCAATTTCATTTTTCAATGTAGTCAGTGTTTGTTTGATGTATTTAGATGCTCTGGTATTGGGTGCATAAATATTTAATATTGTTAAGTTCTGCTTATGTATTGAATCTTTCAGCAACAAATAGTGACCATCTTTGTCCATGATGATGGAGTTTACACTAACATCTGTTTTATCTGTGATTAGTACTGCATACGTGCAAAACTTCTATGTATATTATTAGCTTGGTATATATTATTCCATCTTTTAATTTTTAGTTTGTGTCTTTAAGTCTAAGGTGAGTTTCTTGTAAGTAACATATAGATGGGTCATGTCTTTTGATTCTAGATATCACTCGTTGCCTCTTTATTGGAGAGTTCAGTCTATTTATATTCAGTGCAATTATCAATATGTATGTGTTTAGTGCTGTTACTTTGATACAATCATTTTTCTGTTGGTGTTTTCTATGTTGCTCTTATTGTTCTCTTCTAGGTCACTCTTTATGGGTTGATTTTTCATCTTTTTCAGTGTTGGTTTTGTGTTTGTTGAGACTCCCATATCATGTTACTTGTTTTGATAAGTTGCATTATCATTTTGCTTTGTGCCTACTGCTATCATCCCCCTTAACATTCTAAGTTTAAACTAGGTTTTAACTTCTGCATGCATATCTTTTTAATTTCTTCACCCAAAAGGGTTATATCTAGTGTAATGTATTCCTTTTCTCAGTGTGATAATATAAATTTTCTTTTTAGGATCACTGGTTCCCTTCTTTTAAAATTCAACTTTGATCGAGCTTTGTGACTTCTCTAACTGAGTAGGTTCCTGGGTGATGTGTCTTGCGTTGCCTTGTTACATACACACTTGATGTTTTTGTTTTTCAAAACAAAGAGCTTCTTTCAGTATTTCTTGTAGTTTTGGTTTGGCTTTTACAAAATCTCTAAGCTTCTGTTTATGTGCTAATGTCTTAATTTCACCTTTATATTTGAGAGATAATTTTGCAGGATATATAATTCTTGATTGAATTTTTTTCTCCTTCAAGGCTTTGAATGTATCATCCATTGCCTTCTTGCCAACAACGTTTCTGCTGATAAGTCAGATGAAAGCCTACAGGACTTCCCTTTTTACATTAGCTTTGTTTAGAGCCTCATCATCTGTAAGCATCTCTCTTTATATCCCATTTTATCAAGTTTGGTTATAATATGTCTTGGTGTCTTTCTTTTGGGGTCTAGTTTTTGTGGTTTTCAATACACATCTTTGATATATCTGTGTTCTCTTGTTTCATAATTTCAGGGAAGTTTTCTGTCAGCAGTGCCACAGCAAGACTATATTTTTGGCTATTTCTCGCTGTTTAGGAACTCCAGGTATTCATAGATTATTCCTCTTAATAGAGTCTCACATATTTCTTAATGCTTCTTCACTTTTCTTATATCTTTTCTCTGATTCCTTCTCATGAATCCTAGTGTCAGTTGCTCTGTCCTCAAGCTCAGTAAATCTGACTACCATCTCCTCAATTGTGCTCCTTTTACTTTGGATTGCATTGTCTAATTCTGTAATTTTACTGTTGATCTGGATTTCAGATTGTTGATGGTCCTTCCATCAGTTAAAATAGCTTACTTACTTTTTCATTTTGTTCTGCTGCATTTTGTTTAATCTGTAATAGTGTTCTATATACAGTTCTTTTGTACTCAACCTCTGATAATTTCAGAAAGGCCTCTTCATCTGGGACTTTTTGATTCCTTATTTGGGAAATTTTTTGGAGCCATGGTGGACTGCTGCTTTAAATGTTTAGATATTGATTGTTCTCTTTGTGCCATTAATGTGTTTAGTTTCTCTGATGTTACTCCAACAGGAGTTGAGCTGTAGTTCTAAGAGTGGAGTAAGCACACTACTAGATTTTTTCACCAGTTGCCTCTGTGTTCTCTGGTGACTGGCCCCAGATAGTGTCTTTGGGGTGGCAGGCCCCAACTCCTGCCTGCTAAGAGTGGGAGTTACTTGTGGTGACTCTCTGTTGTTATGCCAGTTGAGTCTATGGTATAGCTCAAGGAATGGAGGAGAGAAGATGCCACTCCACTTGGCTGCCCAGGACTGCTGTGCTGTGCAGATGTGTTTAGTTTTAAAACTGCTCATTTGCTGAGGGGGGCACTGGGCAATATCCATGGCAAGCAGCCAATCTCTCAAGTGGCAGGCTCTGTCTCCTGGCTGGCAAAGATGGTGCCCTACTTATGGAGCCACTGGAGGGCCATCAGCTGATCCTATGATGTGGATCAGTGAAGCATGTAGACATGCCACCACCCTCTCATCAGTTAGTTCTCCAGGTAATCTGATTTTAAAAAGGTGCTTTACTGCTGAGCAAGCAGCTATCCATCAGTTGCCAAAGCAGTCAGGCCCTCGGGTGTGGCAGGCCCCACCTTCTGGCTGACAATGACATTAACTCATAAGCCATTCCCAGATGCTATGATGTGGTTCAGAGGAGGGTTGGGTTAGGGTCTTGCTGCTCTCATTTGCCAGGCCACACCCATAACCTTAGGCACAATCATCTTACACAGCTTTTTGGCTGGAGAAGCAGTATTCAGATAGGGAGTGCTCCTCAGTGTGAGAATTAGACCCAGATGAGACCTCTAGCATGGCTAACTCCACCTCTCAGCTAAGATGGTGTCCCACCTGAGCTGCCCTTCCTGCGATGAGTCAGCAGAATTTATGGTGCAGCTCAGAAAAGAGAGGGTGGAGGGGCACAGATGCCCTAAGTCAGCAGCTGGGCTCTCAAGATGTGGCCATCCAAAACAGTCTCTGTGCTGCATTATACACTGTTTACTTAAGCACTGCAGTTCAGCCTTTTCCCAGCTCATTCCCAGTCTCCATCTCCCAGACAACAAAGAAGGCATTAGTACTTGCAGTCCTCCCAAATGATGCACCAGCAGAAGCAGGACTCAGAGTGCCACTGCCTTGTCTTCAAGAAAGGTTGTTTCCCTCTTACTAGCTCTTAGTCCAATCTGACAACTGTATGCTAGATCCTAGGGTTCTCAGGATGTCCATGCTGCTCCATGCAATTATCACCCCAGACTTCAATTCTCAGAGGGAATCCAGGAGATGTGTGTCTAGTTCATCATCTTGGCCTGCTCCTCCAATCTTTTCTCATTTTATTATGATGTTGCTTATTGATACAGTTGTGAAGATTTTTGTTCCTTTATCTTAAGGTGTAATTCATACTGAAGGCTGTGGTCTTTGATTTTAATCAGTAAGTGTTCCAAGTCTTCTTTGCTTTCGGCAAGAAATGTGTCATCTGTGTAATGCAGCTGTTTAAGGAGTCTTCCTTCAGTCTTCATGTGGTGTTCTTCATATAAGCCAGCTTTTTGGTTTGTTTGCTCAGCATACAGATTGAGTAAGTATGATGAAAGTATACAACTTTGATGTAAACCTTTCCTGACTTTAAATCACACAGTATCTCTTTGTTTTGTTGGAAAAATTGCCTCTTCTGTGTATGTGCAGGTTCTTCACTAACACTATTAAATGTTTTGAAATTCATATTTTTCAAAATGTTATCTGGATTTATGATTCACATTGTTGAATGCCTTTGTGTAGTCAATAAAACACAGGTTAACATCTTTTCTAGCATTCTCTGTTTTCAGCCAACATCCATCTGAGATCAACAGTGATATCCCTCATTCCATGTCTCCTCCTGAATCTGTCTCAACTTCTGGCAGTTGTCTGTCCATGCACTGTTGTAACTACTTTTGAATGATCTTCAGCAAAATTATATTACATTTTATATTAATAACTGTTAGATAATTTCAGCATTCTGTTGAATAACTTTTTGGAATGGGTACATATAGGGATCTCTTCTAGCTGGTTGGCCAAGTAATTGTCTCCAAATCTTTTGGTACAGACAAGTGAGCATTTCCAGCATTGCATCCATTTGTTGAAGCATCTCAGTTGCTACTGTATCAACTCTTGGAGCCTCGGGTTTTTATTTTTTCCTCAATGCCTTCAGTTATTGATCATATGCCAACTTCTCAAATGATTGAACACCAACCAATTCTTGTTGATGCAGTGACTCTGTGTATGCCTTTCATTTTCTTTTGATGCTTTCTGTGACTTTCAATATGTTCGCCATAGAATCCTTTACACCTCAAGGCTTGGCTTAATTATTTATTTACTTTTCCAGCTTTTTCTGCCATTCATTTCACAAACATCAGGTGTGTTGCTCCCTTTTGGTTTTCTAACTCCAGGTATTAGCATATTTTGTTATAATACTTAACTTTGTCTTTCTGACCTTCCCTAGGAAACCCTGGTGGTGTAGTGGGTTAAGTGCTACCACTGCTAACCAAAAGGTCAGCAGTTCAAATCCACCAGGTGCTCTTTGGATACTCTATGGGGCAGTTCTACTTCGGCCTCTAGGGTTGCCATGAATCGGATCTGACTCAACGGCATGGGTTGGGTTTTTGAAATCTTCTGTTCAGGTCTTTTACTTCACCATGTCTTCCACAACTTTTATCTGCTCTATGATCTGACCTTACCAGATGGAATACACAGGAATCAAATTGACTACATCTGTAGAAAGAAATCATGGAAAAGTTCAATACCATTAGCCACAACAAGGCCAGAAACTGTGGCATAGACTGTCAATTACTCATATGTAAATTCAAGTTGTATATGAGGGAAATTAGAAAAAAAGTCCACAGAGCCAAAATGTAACCTTTAGTATATCTCATCTGAGTTTAGGGACCACTTCAGGAATAGGTTTGATGCATTGCATGCTAATGAATGAAGATCACATGAACTGTGGAATCACTTCAAGGACATCATACATACAAAAAATCAAAAGGTCATTGAAAAGATAGAAGAGAAAGAAAGGAAAGACCAAATTGGACATCAGAAGAGACTCTGAAACTTGATCTTGAATGTCAAGTAGCTAAAGGAAAAGGAAAAAAAAAAAGATGAAGTAAAGGAATTGAACTCAAGATTTCAAAGGGAGTGCAAGAAGACAAAGTAAACTGTTATAATGACATGAGCAAAAAGCTGGAGATAGAAAACCAAAAGTGAAAAACATACTCTGCATTTCTGAAGCTGAAAGAACTGAAGAGAAAATTCAAGCCTCAGACTGAAGTAGTGAAGAGTTCTACAGGGAAGATATTAAATGATGCAAGAATCTTCAGAAGAAGATGGAAGGAATACACAAGTCATTATTCCAAAAAGAAGTGATCGACATTCAATCATTCTAAGAAGTAGCATATGATTAGGAACCAATGGTACTGAAGGAAGTAGTTGAAGCTTCATTGAAGGCATTGTTGAAAAACAAGGCTTCAGGAACTGGTGGAATATCAACTTAGATGTTTCAACAAATGGATGCAGTGCTGGAAGTGCTCCTCATCTACACCAAGGAATTTAGAGAACAGCTACCTGGCCAAATGACTGGAAGAGAACTGTATTTGTGCCTATTCCCAAGAAAAGTTATCCAACTGAATGTGGAAATCATCAAACAATATCATTAACATCACATGCAATTAATTTTGCTATAGATCATTTCAAAGTAGCTGCAGCAGTATATTTTGACAGGGACCTACCAGAAGCTCAGGTTGGATTCAGAAGAGGATGTGGAACCAGGGATATCATTGCAGATGTCAGATGGAGCTTGCATGAAAGCAGACAATACAAAGATGCTTATTTGTGTTTTAATGACTATGCAAAGCACTCCACTGTATGTATCATGACAAATTGTGGATAACATTGCAGAGAATGGGAATTTGAGAATATATAATTGTGTTCTTTAGGAATCTGCAAGTGGAACAACAAGCAATCATTCAAAAAGAACAAGGGGACACTGTGTGGTTTGAAGTCAGAATAAATGTGCTTCCAGGTTATATCCTTTCATCATGTTTACTTGATCTGTATGCTGAGGAAATAATCTGAGAAACTGAACTACATGAAAAAAGAAAGTGGCATCAGGATTAGAGAAAGACTCATTAACAACATGTGTTATGCAGATAATACAACCTTGCTTGCAGAAAGTGGGAGGATTTGAAACGTTTACTAATAAAGATCAAAGACCACAGCCTTCAGTAGAGATTATACTTCAACATCAAGGAAACAAAAATTCACACAACTTGACCAATAAGCAACATCAAGATAAATGGAGAAAAGATTGAGGTTGTCAAGGATTTCATTTTACTTGTATCCACAATCAACAGCCGTGGAAGTGGCAGTCAAGAAATCAAAAGATACATTGCATTGAGAAAATGTGCTGCAAAGTCCTCTTTAATTGAACACAAAGATGTCACTTTGAAGACTATAGTGTACCTGACTGAGTCATTGTATTTTCAGTCACATCCTCTGCATGTGGAATTTGGACAGTAAGGAAGGAAGACAGAAGAAGAATTGAATTGTGGTGTTGGAAAAGAATATAGAAAATACCACAGGCTGCCAAAAGAATGAGCAGATCTCTTGGAGGAAGTGCAACCAGAGTGCTCCCTGGAAGTGCGATGGCAAGACTACATCTTACATACTTTGAACATGTTGTCATGAGGGATTGATACCTGACGAAGGACATCATACCTGACAAAGCACAGGGTCAGCAGAAAATAGAAAACCCTTAAGGTGACGGCTGCAACAATAGGCTCCAGAATGAAAATGATTATAAGTACGGTGCAGACACAGCGGTGTTTCATTCTGTTGTACATAGCGTCACTGTGAGCTGGAACTGACTCGACAGCACTGAGCAACAACAACTTATAATCAAGAGCAAGTTTCAGAGTCTCTTCTGACATGTATTTTGATTTTTCTTTTTCTCCTGTCTTTTTAATAACTGTGCTAGAATGAGTTCTTTCGAGAAGCTGAACCAGTAACGTGTGTGTATTTTTAATATGTGTATAACCCCAAATACCCACTGCCATTGAGTCAGTTCTGGCTCATAGAAACCGATGGAGTAGAACTGCTCCATAGAGTTTCCAAGGAGTACCTGGCAGATTTGAGCTGTTGACCTTTTGGTTAGTAGATGTAGCACTTAGCCACTATGCCACCAGGATTTCCTATATGTGTATGCATATATTTTTATATAGACACATTGGGGGGATGTATATCAAGCAAATTACTCACATTCTCTTAGAGGCTGTAAAGTCCCAAATCTGCGGTTAAGTGCCGGACTGGAAGCTTCCCCTGATCCCCATAGCTGCAGGGGATGACAAACCCAAGATTAACAGATTAGATTGCTATCTCATGGGCCATGAGGCTGAAATTGAAGGTTGGCAGGTAAGATGGTACACAGCAGCCTCAAGTTCCAAGAATCACAGGTCAAATGATGACCCACTAAATGCAGAATTCATATTGAGCAAGAGACATTGAACTTTGCCAGAAAATCCATTTATACTTGATGCAGGCCACACCCACATGGAACTTCCTTTCTTCTGATTTGCTGCCTTGATGTCATTTCACAACTGGCCTAATCTTCAGTCCTTAATTTTTCAATGCATCAAGCTATTCTTGAGATTGTCTCTAAATTCAGATGGAATATAATCAAGTTAGTATTTTGGTTCTTAAGAGTTTGTTTTAATTTATTTTTAGTTTGAATTTGCTTATGCAACCAGTCCTAGCCTTGTTCTAAAAAGGATAACCTTGAGTCTCTCCATTGTCTCTTTCCACAGATTAAATTGATTTAATTCCTTTGTATTCCATCCAGTGAGGTCCATGTATACAATTGCTGTTTATATGGTCTAGAAAAGGTATTTGAGGTGAAGAAGTTGGCCTTATGAAAGTTTATGATGTGATTTCTGCTGTTGCTTCTATCACCAGCTTCATATTTTCCATTTACTTCTCCTTCTTTTTCGCTTCTAGTTTTCTTGTTCTAATCACTAGTAACTATCAGTGCATTTTGACTACATGGATGATTAATTTCAAAATGCAGAAGGTGGTAAAAATTTTCAAATTTTTCATCTTTGGGATTAGTGATTAATATATAAATTTGAATAATAATCACATTAACTGGTCTTCCTTGTAGCTATATGGCTGCTACCTTTCACTGGCAATGTTGTACTTTAGGATAAATATTTTAATGTTCTTTTTGACAATGAAAAGACATAAGAAGCAGTAAAATTGAATCAGTTCTTGTTCCCAAGGAGCTTACATTCAAGTCAAGGAAAAATATGTTAGCTGACACAGAAATGTGAATTCATAGATGAGTTTCTCCTTTGTTCTCTTGCTATTTGATCAGTTTCTTTCTCATTTCACTCTGACTTCTGCTATTGCATTATTATAAAAGTGAATTACACAGATTTTGCTTTTATTAATGCTAGCCAGTTTAAACCTAGATATTGTTTACTGCCAATGGAATGTGCCACTCTCCAGTGACAGAATATATTCTGTTATAAACACACTGAAATAATGTATATTATGGAATCATTCTTATGTGTTCACTGCAAACTTCTGTACAACTGTACATTTAAATACACATTTCCTAAATGTTAGCTACAAAGTATTGTTTGGGGCTTTTATTTATTTATTTTGGACTATAATTTCTTTACTTTTTAATATAAATAGCCAAGAGATAAGTCCAGCAGCCAAAAGAATGGGCTTGTCTTGTATTGTTACTGGCAGCTTTGTATATTTTGCTTTCAGTATTTCTGATTTGGAAAGCAGATCTTAAACAGCTTCTGTCTCAAGTGTTTAAAAAGTTAACACCTAAGGAAAAAATTAATTTAAGTAAGAGTTACTTTGAAAGTCCCTTTCGTTATCTGTAGAAGAGAATGTTCACGACTTTGTATGTACATAGAATAACTAGTTGGTTGTGTTTTTCGACAATGTCAATGGCGAATAAACATATTTCAGTGTTGTTTAAATCCACTGAAGACTGACAAACAATAGGAAATACAAAAACTTCTGGAGTGGAATGGCAGGTGGCAGGAACTCTTTATCTATTTAAAATTTGTTTCCCTTTCTTTTCTAGTATCTGTTGTTGAACTAATGTAAACTACGTGAGTTTCTGGAAACCTTGGTGGTACAATGGTTAAGTGCTTGGCTTCTAAGCAATAGGTTGGCAGTTTGAATATATCATCCACTTCTTGGAAACCCAGTGGAACAATTCTACTCTGTCCTGTAGAGTTGCTATGAGTCAGAATCGACTCAGTGACATTTTTTTTAATACATGAGTTTATGAGAAAACTACATAGTACTCTAGCTTTCTTAATTGCATTGTATGAACACAGAAGCAAAATGAGCCCCAAAATGGCCATGGTAGGAAACTTCGAAAACTTGGTGGTGTAGTGGTTAAGTGGTTTGTCTGCTAACCAAAAGGTCAGCAGTTCAAATGTACCAGTTGCTCCTTGGAAACTCTGTGGGACAGTTCTACTCTGTCCTATATGGTTGCTATGAATCAGAATCAACTTGACAGCAGTGGGTTTTTTATAGCAAACCTATCACCAAAAGATAGAAGAATGTGATCTCATTTTTTCATTGCTTTCGTAAGTTCATGTCTGAAAAAAGTCTACAAAATTGGATTGGCAAAGTACAGTCTTATACTTTGGCCCAGAAGAAGTCTAGTACTTAGTTGAAATTCAGGATGATATTTTCAGTCAGTTTTTGTCCCCTAACATTTTGAAACCAAAGCTTTATTATGCTGCCCAAATCCATCTGCCTCCTAGTTTATTAATAGAAACTGTTCCCAATAAGAGAATGAAGTAGAACTGCAAACAGCTCCTTTCATTCTGAGAACCACATCATTCTCTCTGACTAGATAGGACGAACTCTATTAAAGGACTCTCTTAAAAGTCAAAGACTGAATAAATTGAATCTCCCCTAGGCTTTGAGAGCAGCTTTACTCAAAGAAAGTTGGCCTTCCCTGTTGCTTCCTAGGAAGGGAAGGCAATCCTCAAATTCCTCTCAAAATTCTTTCAGAATGTTGGAAACTTCAGAATAGGCAAATCATGAACTTTTTAAAAATAAATGTGTTCAAGAAGCTAGCATTCAGACCTTTCATTGTAAATTAATAGATGCTGATCAGATTCTGGGGAGGGGTAGGCAGATAACAGCAGGGGGCCGGGGGAGTGGAGGGGAAGCCAAGGTTTGCTATTCCCTCATTGTTGAATTAGAAAATCTGGGGTAAAGTATTTATGAATGATCTGAAAATTCTTTTTCCTACCTTTTTTTTCAAGTTCTGAAAACTTGGTCTCACTGAGATCTAGCACAATATTTAGTCCACTTCCTTTGTCAAAAGTCTCAAGCACCTCCAAACCTCTATGGAAAATGGAATATTGGCTTCTCTTTCTCAACTCTGGGATTAAGTATAGCTGTTCTCCTTGCGTCTAGGTCAATGTTTCTGGGGAATGTTCCCAGACTCCATTGTTCAATCAATTTTGCATTTGTATGGTGATCTTTACTTTCCCTACTCATCCTTCTTTTGATTGTATTCAGTTGACTTTCAAAGAAAAGCCATGAAAAAGAAAACACGGGTATGGCCATTGCTGGTGAGAATAGGTGGAAAGAGGGGTGTGCTGTGGAAAGGGTTGGGCTTTGGGATCACATTGTCCTATGTTTGAATCCCTGCTCTTAGAAGATCGATAAATTGCTTATTACTGCTCTTAATTTTCCTGACAGTAAAATGGAACTAATAATCTCAATGCTTGCCCCAGAGGAGCTAAGCAAAAACAGAGTAAAATCCTGGACTCCTGTCTTTTCTACTTCATGTCTAATGAAAGTGAGGTCTTTTTCCTTAGTCTCTCTTCCAAAAGTCGTTGGCTCAAAATTTGACTTAAAAGTTCCACCCATTAGGTCTTAGCTGCCTAGCATCCTTTCAAACACTTAGATGTCTAGAATTTATCTTTTCCTGTGTGAGACTATTCTTTAAGAATGAATATTATCCTAATATTTATGCTTTACATTAGAAAACCTCACAGAAGTACACAAATGAATTTCTTAGTTTTAACTCAAGAATAGAAATCTGATCATTTTCAATACGCATTATATAGCATTGCTTAAGAGTATGATTTCTAAAGTTTATTAGGCTTGTTAAAGTGACCTAGTTATTTAGTTTCTATGTTCAGTTTCTGCATCTGTAAAATGGGAATCTTACTTGTATCTTAGACATAAAACTTGTAAGAATAAAAACACTGATGTGTAAAACACTTAAAACAGCCTCTAGTGGGTTACGTCTTACTATTTTTTGTTGCTATAATTTCAAATGAAGTAAATAAATTCTAGGCAAGAACAAGATTTGGTTGGCAAGCTAGAGATACTTTTTACCACATTTAATTTAGTAAAAAGTTCAACTCAACAGTAAGCTGGCTGTATGAGTGTATGTGTGTATGTGGGCTTGTTATTGGGTATGACTCATACTGGTGAGTAAGTGAGCAGTCAAGTAGGAAAACATTAAGGCACCTTTATATTGGTGTTAGGCCCCTCCTTTCTTTTCGGACATCCAGCATTCAAGACCATTCACCATTTTGAATTACAGCCTGGATCAGAATTGTTCGGCATGTTTTTAAAAAAGGGAAAATATTGGACATAGGCCTTTCATTATGGCTACCAGCGTCTTGTTGATTTACAACTGACTACTCACTACATATTAAAAGAAAAAGAGTGGCTTTCAAGCCTGGTGTATGTGAATGTCTCCCTGAAAGATTTTCTCTGTCTCTTTTTTTAGACTGTCTTCGCTATTGTCTTTATACCTCAGGGCCCAATCGATGTAACATTACAAGTCTTTGTGAGTCCAGCTCCAGATGGATAACAATTTTATGCTCAAGAACAGGTACTAGTGGCTCCAATATTATCTCCTAAATTATTATTTTATTTTTATTGGATATTGGAAATATTAATACTTGGACTTAGTCAAGCCCTTAGACAGTGGCCACGGCAAGCTCTTTAAACTCACACTGCTGCTTTTGGATCTGACTTGATGACATTTGGCTGGCTGCTTTCCCACTGGATACTATAAGGTTCTTCAATATACTTAAATATTTTATTGTGCTTTATGTAAAAGTTTATAATCTAAGTCAATCTGTCATACAAAAACTTGCACACACATTGTATGTAACTCTCGCTGCTCGATCCCCAGAGTGACAACACACTGCACCTTTCCACCTGTATTTCCCTGAGTGCATTCAACCAGCTCCTGTCCCACACTGCCCTCTCAGCTCTTTTCCAGACAGGAGCTGCTCAGTTAGCCACATGAATATACTTAAGCCAATACGCACACTCTTCACCAATGTCATTTTCTGTCTTATTAAAAAATTAAAGCCAAACCGATTGCTGTTGAGTCAATTTCCACTCATGGAGACTCTATAGCCCAGAGAAGAACTGTCTCAGAGAGTTTCCAAAGAGTTCTTGTTGGACTTTAACTGAAAACTTTTTGATTAGCAGACATGGCACTTAACAACTACAACACCAGGTGGTCCTTACGTCTTATAGTTTCAGCTCTTGGCTAAGAGAGAATCCAGGGATCATGTCTTCCAGGGACCCTTGAGTCTGTTGGACTATCTTGTCTGGGCTTTTCAAGAGTTTGAGTTCTCCGCATCCATTTTTCTCTCACTATGTCAGGACTCTATGCAGTATTCCCTTTCAGAGCAGTTGGTTATGTCAGGTCACCATCTAGTTCTTCTAGTCTCATGCTGACGTAGCCTCTGGATTATAACTCCCTTTCAGTCTCCTGGAATCTTATTTTCCTTATGTCTTTGATGTCATTCATTCTTTTCTGCTCCAGGGGGGTTGGGACAAATTGACGCTACTTAAATCACTGCTTGCTAGCTTTTAAAACCCCAGAAAACATTCACCAAAGAGGGTTGCAGAACATTTTCTTAAAAAGGTTTTGTTATGCCTATTGACCCAAATGTCTGCTGAACCTGTGGTACCCAGATTCCTGCCCTTGCTACACTGTCCTTTGAAGTGTTGGATTATATTTGGGAAACCTCTTAGCTTTTGGTTTAGTCCAGTTGTGCTGACCCACTTTTACTGAGAGCTGTCTCTCCCTTCACCTAACCCAATTCCTATCTACTATCTAATCAATGAGTACCCCTTTCCATCACTCTCCATCCTTGTAACCATCAATGACTGTTTTCTGATGTGTCTAAAACTTTTCATGAGTTGTTATAACTGTTGTTGTTGTTGTTGTTAGGTGCCTTTGAGTTGGTTCTGACTCACAGCGACCCTATGAACAACAGAACAAAATACTGACCAGTCTTGCACCATGTCTACAATCATCTTTATGCTTCACCCGACGCTTATGGCCACTGTGTCAATCCATCTCATCGAGGATCTTTCTCTTTTTTGCTGACCCTCCACTCTACTAAGCATGATGTCCTTCTCCAGGGACTGATCTTTCTGACAACATGTCCAAGGTATGTAAGAGGCAGTCTTGTCATCTTTGCTTCCAAGGAGCACTCTGGTTGTACATCTTCCAGAACAGATCTGTTGTTTCTTTTGGTGGTCCATGGTACATTCAACATTCTTCTCCAACACCACAAGTCAAAGGTATCAATTCTTCTTCTGCCTTCTTTGTTCATGGTCCAGCTTTTGCATGGATATGATGTGATTGAAAATACCATGGCTTGAGTCAAGTGCATTTTAGTCTTCAACGTGATATCTTTACTTTTGAATACTTTGAAGAGGTCCTTTGCAGCAGATTTTCCCAATGTAATATATCTTTTGATTTCTTGACTGCTGCTTCCAAGGGCACTGGCTGTGGATTTGAGTAAAATGAAATCCTTGACAACATCAATCCTTTCTCCACTTATGACAAAGTTGCTTACTGGTTCATTTGCGAGGATATTTGTTTTCCTGATGTTGAGGTGCAATCCATACTGAAGGCTGTGGTCCTTGATCTTAATCAGTAAGTGTCTCAAAGTGTCTTCGTTTCCAGCAAGTAAGATGATGTTGTTTGCATAACACAGGTTGTAAATGAGTAGCCCTCTGATCCTGATGCCTTGTTCTTTGTAGAATCCAGCTTCTCAGATTATTTGCTCAGCATACAGATTAAAAATGGTATGGTGAAAGGATACAACCCTGACTGACACCTTTCCTGACTTTAAACCATGCAGTGTCCCCTTGTTCTGTTCACATGACTGCCTCTTGATCCAGATTCCTTAAGAGTATGACTAGGTGTTCTGGAATTCCAATTGTCTGCAATGTTGGCCATAATTGAATATGATCCACACAGTTGAATGCTTTCACATAGTCAATGAATCACAAGTAAATATCTTGCTGGTATTCTTTGCTTTCAGCCAAGAGCCATCTGACATCAGCGATGATATCTCTGGTTCCACATCTTCTTCTGAATCCAGCTTGAATTTCTAGCAATTCCTTATCAATACATTTTCGTAGTCACTTTTGAATGATCTTGAGCAGAATTTTGTGTGTGATATCAACAATATTGTTCAGTAATTTCCACATTCAGTTGGATCACTTTTCTTTGGAATGGGCATAAATATGGATCTCTTCCAGTCAGTTGGCCAGGTAGATGTTCTCTAAATTTCTTGGCATAGATGAGTGAGCACTTATAGTGCTGCATCTGTCTGTTGAAAGTTATAACAATGGTCTCATACAATTTTTGCTCTATTGCAACTAATTTTATTCAGCCTGTCTTCCAAATGACTTTGTGTTATGTTTCCTGAGATCATTGTTATTCTTTATCATTGCATGTTATTCCACTGTGTAAATTCACCATAGTTTATCCATTTGTCTGTTGAAGGGCACGTAGGTTAATTCCATCTTTTTGCTATTGTAAATAGTGTTGCAATAAATATTGGGGTACATGGTATTTATTGATATGACAGTTTTTATATGTCTAGAATATATTTCAAGAAGTGAGATTGTTGGATCACATGACATATCTATTTCTAGCTTTTGAAGAAAGTGCCAAATTGATTTCCAAATTGGTTGTGCTATTTTACATTTCCACCAGCAGTACAGAAGAGTTCCATTCTCTCCACAACCTCTCCAACATTTATTATTTTGAGCTTTTTATATTAATGCTGGCCTTTTTGGGGTGAGATGGGATTTCATTTAGTTTGGTTTGGATTTCTGTAATGACTAATGATCATGAGCATTTCCTCATATATCTGTTGGCATCCTGGATGCCTTCTTTGGTAAAGTGACTGTTTGTATATTTTGCCCATGTTTTAATTGGGTTGTTTGCTTTTCTGTCATTGAGGTTTTGCAGTATCTTATAGATAAAGGATATTATGCTGATTAAATTTGATGTACCCTCCATTTTTTTTCCTAGTCTGTAGGTTGTCTTTCTACTCTTTTGGTGAAGTCTTTGGATGGCATATGTGTTCGATTTTCTTCTTGTGCTTGTGCATTTATAACAATGTTCTTTAGTCTGTTTATGCCACGTGTTAGGGCTCTCACCATTGTCCATGTTTTTTCTTCCAAAACCTTTATTGATTCAGATTTGATACTTAGGTCTTTGACCTATATTGAATTAGTTTTTGTGCATGGTCTTGTTTCATTTTTCTTCAGTGATGCCAACACCACTTGTTAAGGAGACTCTCTTTTCCTCACATTTACAGACTTTGGGGCTTTGTTAAATATCAGTGGGTCATTGGTGCATAATGTTATATCTGGATTCTCAATTCTGTTCCATTGGCCTATGTATCTGTTACTGTATCAGTACCACGGTGTTTTGACTATGGTGGCAGTATAATGGGCTTGAAAGTCAAGTAGTGTAAGGTCTCCTACTTTATTCTTCTTCTTCAGCAGTGCTTTACTTATCTGAGGTTTCCTCCCTTTCCATATGAAGTTGGTGATTTGTTATTCCCTCTCATTAAAAAAATGATACTGGAATTTGTATTGGGATTGTTCTTCTTCTTCAGTAATATTTTACTAATCCAGGGCTTTTTTCCTTTCCATGTGAAGTTGGAGAATTGTTATTCCATCTCATTAAAAAATGCTACTAGGATTTGTTTGGGGATTGTATTGTGCTTATAGATTACTTTGAGTAAAATAGACATTTTTATGGTGTTGAGTCTTCCGATTCATAAGCAAGGTAGTTTCTCCATGTATGCAGGTCTTGTAATTTTTTTTGTTTGTGTATTCTATGTCTCTGGTTAGATTTATTCCTAAATATTTTGTCTTCTTGTGGGCTTTCATGCATGATATTGATTTGGTTATTTCCTTGGTTTGGTCATTTCCTCTCTGAATGTCTCTTTCTTGGTAGTACTTCTGGATCTCCTCTTCCTTCCCTGCTGCTCAGTTTGATTTCTCAGCTTTCCCTTTGATTTTCAGGGCTCCTACTATGTCATATGTAATCGATTCATTTGTTCTCTTGGTTCTTTATTGTTAGAGGGATCACAGGAAGTATTAGACTACTCTGCCATTTTGCCCCTTCAACAAGATCTTAAGAGTGATGTTGTCATCAGTCATATTGCTGAAGTAAGGAGACTCAATGTACATCAGCATTGTAGCATAAGAACTTCTTTTTCCCTTTTAGGTGTATAAGATAATAGAAGAGAAATTTTATTGTGCTATCAGAATGCAGACTAAGAATATTACTATTCCTTACAGCAGTTATCTAGTCCATATACTTATTCTTGATGGTAACCAACCAAATAAATCTGGTGTTTACAATTGTGTTACAGTGTGTAATCAAGTAGCTTTCTTTCTAATACAATGCATATCCTATTCAACTTATCCTGTGTTATTTATCCAAATACAACATAACATGTCTGGCACAGCACAGACAATGCTTTGTTGGGCTAATAAAAAAAATCTAAGGCTACTTTGTTATCTTGTGTTACCATGGGTAATGAGGTTGTAGATTACTGTTGTGTTTTTATTCCTCTAGCAAATTTGTCTGCTATTTATTCTATAGCGACTGCCAAATTTCTTAAATATTTCCCTGAGTGTTCAACCAGTGAGTTTCTTTTTGATGCTCATTTTACAATGTGTGACAATCTAATATTATCTTTTTAACTATCTACTAGCATCATTACTATAAGTATCTGAAGATAATCTTAAAATTCTCCAAGTGTGTTGTCCATGAATTCACCAAGTATCTAAATAAGAGACTGCCCACAGAAACTCACTCTCAGTTGGAAAGGACTAGGAGAAACAGAAGGTATATAAAAATTTACATATGACAAGCAGATTTTCAATCAAGAGTACATGATTAATGAGGTAATATGTGTGGACCTCTCCATCTTTGGTTAGTCTCTTTACAACATACTAAGTTTCTTGAAGTCAGCCTGCCCCATCTTGTTTTACCTATTAACAGTTATGAGTCAAGGGTCACTTTCTCAGAAATGGAAGTGGAGTCTAAGACCAAATGTACTCTGAGACACAAGTCTGAGCTCCTTTGAGAATCTGGTTCCTTTAAGGTACACAAACTTCTGCATAGTAAGGGGGTGACAGCATGATCATAAAAGTTATATAAGTATTTTATGCAATATTGTCTTGAAGGCTAATTAAACTATTTACTGATTTATGTAAAACATAGCTCCCAGTTGGCTCTTAAGAGTCAGTTTCACAAAGCAAACTGAATTCTTTAAAAACAAAACAAAACAAAAGACACAATGCCCAGAGAAAAACAGTCTTTCTAGTTTATCTGTGCCATTGTTTGACTCAAAATTGGCTTCAGGAATCAGTTTTTTGTCCTTAAAACTTGAAGTTCAAAAGGACACTCAAAAGCATTAGCATTGTTTCTTCTTTTCATTCATGATCTTGTTGTAGAATCTTTAGTGAAAAATGTTCTATGAATAGCAACTGGGTGTCAGATGTTTTTTTAAAATACTAGGCACCATAGACAAAATTAGGAGGTAAAATGGAAAGACTAACAATAATATTAAACCAGTTATTTAAAATAACCAGTGAAACTATGACCCCCAAAGTTTCTGAATCAAGCAAACAAATCTCATGAGGTGTTTGTTTATGCATAAACAGCATCAGTAACTGCTTTTTACATGCCTTAGCAGCAACTATATTCTGGAAAACCTCAGCTTGCGTATTAGTATAAAAGCAGCAATATTTATCTATTAAAGCATAAACTGTTCCTTCAGAGAACTAACAGGAAATCTAATGTTGTATTTTGTAAAATTATAGCTTAAACTTTAAAATCTTATCTGGTTACAGCATTTACCACTTTGCTAAGTTTACCAACAAGAACTTCTAATTCAAGGCTCACAATATCTAATTCCATTCTTCAGATAATTTAAAAGAAAACAGTTTCTTATCTTAGAGTAGGACCGTGAAACATCAGCAATATTTCCACATGAACCCATAGATTGGTTTGTTTGTTTTCTCTGTCTAACGTTGTTAATTTCTGTTCCATGTGGTTCTGAAGCAGTTATAGTCTGCAAAGCCATCAGCTTTTGCATAGGAGTTACGGAAATTTTATTCAGTTTACTCATAGTCTTTGCAAGTCCAATATAGTCCATCTTTTTGTTGAGACATTTTGATCAAACATTTTCAGCAAATCAGCAAAACAAAAACTTAACTGCAGATGACAAAACTTAATATGGCCATGATTAGTTGATTTAAAAAATACTCTTAAAAAATCTAATAAAAGTTAATTACTAGCATAACTAAAGGTCAAATAAAATCAGTTTTTTTAAAAAAACTCTAGATAAATATATTTCTAAATATAATTATTAACCCTATTTTTCAAAGAGCTGCAAATATAACGTGTAATAATATCCATGCAAAATATTGTAGTAAGAATATACCAAGAATATATCAAGATTATCAAGTCTCTAAATACTGGAATGCCAGCCAAGCCAAGTGCCCTCAAGTCGGATAGCAATTCTGTTTTTTTAAAAAGCAAAGCTTTACAGGTAAATTATGCAAATCCCCAGTCAAACCACTGGCTTCACTAAAGTTGCAACTTTAGTTAGTGATTAAGAAATAATAATAAAATTTTGACATAATATTATACATTTGCTATCTAATAATAGGCAAAAAACACAGAAGAAATGCTAACATAAATTTTAACCCAAGGAAAATCAGATATTTTCTCTTGATTTTGCCAACACATTTCATGTAATTTATTAAATAAAATGTTTTAGCACTCTTCCTTTATAACGGAATCCCTCCTGGTGTAGCGGTTAAGTGCCATGTCTGCTAACCAAAAGATTGGCAGTTCAAATCTACTTGGAAACTCTATGGAGCAGTTCTTATTCTGACCTACAGGGTCACTATGAGTCAGAATCAACTCAATGGCAGTGGGTTTGTTTGGGTTTTGGTTTCCTTTATGAAAGCTTTTTGTAGCTTTCCATGAAGTTTCAGAGTTGTCAAGAGTTTATTACGGGTCACTCTGAAACAGTACTTAAGTAAAAACCTTAGCACTAGTTTTTCTTTTCTAAAAGACATGTAGCTTGGTTTTCAACTCAGGAATCTTATTCTACTGAGAGGCCAAACCTTTGCCTTCAAGGCAGATTACACAAAGAATAAATTAACCCTTCAACTTAGAAATCAAAGAAAAATTTTGTTATCTTAGCTGTGAGAAACTCTATTCTTTTCTATATGTTACTTAACAATAAGATTTTTAAAATCTCATGAACTAAATAAACCATTAAAATTTACTTAGATAAAATTTTTAATCATATCAAATAATTTCTTTTGAATCTCTTAAATGTTGTCTTTGTTGCATATCTCTGACAGTAATTTTTTTTAAAATGGCCACAATGAACACACATATTAAAGGACTTAAAAATATAAATATATATATCTTTTCTGCTGTGGCAAAAACAAATGATAAAAGTTTTAAATTATGACAGTATCTATTAACACAATTTAACATCAATTAAAAAAAAAACCCACTGCCATTCAGTCATGTTTGACTCATAGTGACCCTAGATGTCAGAATAGAACTTCCCCATAGAGTTTTCAAGGATCACCTGCCAGATTTGAACTACGGATCTTTCAGTTAGCCGATGTAGCACTTAACCCACTAAGCCACCAGAGTTTTCTAAAAGTTCTTGGAAATTATCTTAAGCCTGTATGCTATAAACTATAACTGTTGTTAAAAGAAAGCCTCTTGAAATTTTCATTCAACTTTTACTAGCTCCCATGGTTTCCCAATCTAATTTTAGCCCTTAAAGTTTTTATCAATTAGCTTTGGAAATCATAAAGTCTCTGCTCCCCACTCACCAATTCTCCCTTTCATTGGAGACATTTTCCCAGGCCATTTCAGATGTGTCTTATTGCCATTTCTATTTTCTTTGTTTCCTTAATGTTCCTCTACAATAGAGAAAATGAGTTTACAGCTCTTTTAAAGTTGAGTTTCATCTAATTTCTGATAAATATGGTAACCTTCCTGTACCCACATGATCTTGGAGATTGGGGACCTGGAAAGCTTGATGTTGATGCACCCTCTTTATTTTTGACTCATAGTAGAAGAAAAGATTAAGCCATCTGATTGGTTTACATATGCTTAAATTTATCTAGCTATTATGAAAGGCTATCTACCCATTAAATACCAAATCTCTCTGGCTATTTTGCAAATTAATCCATCAATTCTTGGCTAGTGAGTCTTGACACTGGGAAGGGGGTGTGTGTCTAATCTTGTCACACTCTTACTTTCTTGAATCATGGAAAACAAGACTGGGTCATCTCAATTCATTCATGAGTGCTGAAGTTGGCTCAGGCACATTGAAAGGCTGGCTACACACTAAATATCAAAGCTCTTTAGAAATTTTGGAGATGAATCCATCAATTCTTGGCAAGCATTATCCATTCCCCCAGGCTTCTCCTATGTCTCTCTCTCTCTCTCTCTCTCTCTCTCTCTCTCTCTCTTTTTTTTTTTTTACCAACTTTGGAGCTACTTGTCTTACTTTAAGGCAAAATCTTTTTTCCCAAATAAAACACATTTCATATAATATCTAGAAAAAGTTACTTAAAGAGGTTTTGCTTTTAAGACTGTCTGAAACAGGGAGGAAGAGCCAAGATGGTGAACTAGACATATGTTTCCTCAATTGCCTCTGAAAACTAAGGCCTGGATTGATAGCTGAACAGAGCATTCTAGACACCCAGGGAGCCCTAGGATACAGCATAGAGTTGTCAGATTGAAGTACATGCCACTAAATGGCATGAGCCAGCATACACTGAGCTCTGCTCCTGCTGACTCACTGCTTGGGCAGACTGTAAGTACTGAAGATTTTTCTGTTTTTCTTGTTCTTAACTAGGAAGCAGGGGATGGGCATGAGCTGGCAAGTACACTGAACTGCAGTGCTAAAGTAAACAAAATATAATGTATCAGAGACACAGCACATGGGATAGCCACATTTTGAGACCCCAGCTGCTGACTGAGGGCACAACTGCCCCTCCACCTTCTCTTTCCTGAGATCTACCATTGATTCAGCTGTTTCATGGCAAGAAGGGAAGCTCAGCTAGGATTCCATTTGGCCTGCTGGGAGGCAGAGTCACCCATCTAGAGGCCTCAGTGGGGTCTATTTCCCAAGCTGAAAAGCAGTGCCAGTCCATAAATTGCTTTCCCAGCAGCAAGGTTGAGTTTAGCACAGTGCTACCATAAGGGTAGGGCCTGACTGAGGATGGTGGCAAGGCCATAACACCTCCCTACTTTGCACTATGTCATACTATCTGGGGATGGCTGAAGAAGTGCTTCTTTCATGAGCTGGAGGCAGGGCCTACCATGCCTGATGGCCTGATTTTGGCAGCTGTCAGATAGCTCCTAACTTTTTAAAAATAAGACTGAGTGGAGAAATAACTGCTGAGTGGCCTGAAGGCATCTCTTCCAGCCTTTATTTACCCACATCACACTTACTCCATGAGTAGGGTGCCATCTTTCCCAGCCAGGCAGAGTCTTCCGCTCCAGAGAGTCGACCGGGGCCTTCACTAGAGCACACAGAGGCAGCTGGTTAACCAACTCCCATCTCAGAATGATGCCTCAACTTCTGTTTAGGTAATGCCAGAGAAACTAAACAGCCTCTAGATGGCCCAAAGGCAATAAACCATCGCTAACCATTTAAAGAAACAGCCCACCATGGCTATGGAAAACTGTCAAAATAAAGAATCAAAAAACTTCCTACATGAAGAAGCCTATCTGAAACTATCAGAAGTTGAGTACAAAAGAATTATATATAAAGCCTTCCTAGAGATTAAAAGAAATGCATCAGAGCAAAAGGAAAAGGTAAGCAATCTATGTGAAGTGATGGAACATTAACAGTATGAAATTCAGCAGATCAAAAACAAAGTTACAGAATTAGACAATTCAGTTCAAAGCCCAAAGAGCAGAACTGAGGAAATGGAAGTCAGACTTAGTGACCTTAAGAGTAGAGCAACCGACACCAGTATTTATGAGAAGAAATCAGAGAAAAGAAATAAGAAAAATGAAGAAGCATTAAGAAATGTGTGGGACACTATTACGAGAAATAATTTATGGTTAAATAGAGTTCCTGAACAGAGTGGAATAGCTGAAAACACAGGGAGTATTGTTGTTGAGTTGCTGATAGAAAACTTCCATGAAATTATAAAAGAAAAAATATAGATATCTAAGATGTGTATAAAACACCACAAAAACTAGACCCCAAAAGAAAGACACTAAGATATATTATAATCAAAATTAATAAAAGGAAACATAAGCAGGTCCTCTTAAACGCAGCAAGGCTCAAAGCAAAACTAACTTTCAGAGGGAAACCATGTAGGCTTTCATCTGAATTCTTGGCACAAACAATGCTGGTAAGGAGGCAGTGGCATGACAAATTCTAAGCCTTGAAGGAGAAAAAACTTCCAACCAAGAATTACATATCCTGCAAAATTGTCTCTCGAAGAAGAAAATGAAATTAAGACATTCACAGATAAACAGAAGCTTAAAGATTTTTTAAAAACAAAACCAAAACTATAAGAAACACCCAAAGAAGCTCTCTGCTTAGAAAAACAAAGTGATTAAGTGTATATTTAAGGAGGCAATGCAGGACACAGCATCTACAAACTTAGGGAAGTCATAAAACTCAACCAAAGCTATGATATTAAAAGAAGGGAACCAGCGATCATACCTTGAAAACTATGACACCATCACACTAAAAAGAGTGATAAGTTACAGTAATTATAGTCCTTTCAGATGGAAAGGAAGTTAAAATTATAAGCAGAAGTTAAAATTAGATTTAAACTTAGAATATAAAGGGGGATCATAAGGATACCACAAAGCATGATAACAATGTGACATATAGAAACAAGAAATGTAATACAGGAGTCTCAACAAACACAAAACCAACACTGAAAAGTCAGCCCATATAGAAGAATGACCTAGAACAGAATATTAAGAGCAACATAGAAAACACCAACACAAAAATAATTACATCAAAATAGCAGCACTAAACACATACTTATCAATAATTACACTGAATGTAAATGGACTCAGTGCTCCAACAGACAACAAGTGACATCGTGAATCAAAAGACAAGAACCATTTATATGTGGCCTACCAGAAACACACCTTAGACTTAAAGATACAAACAAACTGAAAATTAAATGATGGAATAATATATACCAAGCTAACAATATACGAAGAAGAGCAGGTGTGCAATACTAATCCCTGATAAAATAGATTTTAATGTAAAATCCACCACTGTGGATGAGGATGGCCACTATATGTTGCTGAAAGGTTCAATACACAAGCAGAAGTTAACAGTATTAAATTCATGCATCCAATATCAGAGCATCTAAATACATTGAAAAAATACTGACTGCATTGAACAATGAGGTAGATCACTTCACAACAATAGTGGGACACTTCAACACTCCACCTTCAGTAAGGGATAGATCATCCAGAAAAAAGTTCAGTAAAGACACAGAAGATCTTATTGTGACAATTAACCAGCTAGACCTCATCAACATATATAGAACTATTTATCCACCAAAAGATAAATAAATCTTCTTCTCCAATGCACATGGAACATTTTCCAGAATAGACTGTGTGTTAGGACATAAAGCAAGTCTCAACAAAATCCAAACCATTGAATGCTTGCAAAGCGTCTTCTCAGATCATAAAGCCATAAAAGTTGAAATGAATATCAGAAAAAACATAGATAGAAATTGGAACTCATGGAAACTGAACAACATCTTGCTTAAAAAGCCATGGGTTATTGAAGAAATCAAGGATGAAATGAAGAAATTTATGGATTCCAATGAGTATGAAAACACTTCCTACCAGAACCTATGGGATACAGCGAAAGCAGTGCTCAGAGGTCAGTTTATCTTCATAAATGCACACATCTGGAAGGAAGAAAGAAACCAAACCAAAGAACTAATCCTACAGCTTGAACATGTAGGAAGGGAGCAACAGAGGAATACCTCAGGCAATGGAAGAGAATAGCTCATAAAGATTAGAGCAGAATGAAATGAAATGGAGAACAACTAAAAAATTTCACAAAACCAAAAACTGTGTTTTTGAAAAGATGAACAAAACTGATAAAGCGTTGGCTACACTTACAAAAGAAAAACAAGAGAGGAGACAAACGACTCAGATAGGAAATGAGATGGGGGATGTCACAAAAGACTCAACTGAAATCAAAAGTATCATAACAGAATACTATGAAAGACTGTACTCTAACAGATTTGAAAACCTAGAAGAAGTGGACAAATTCCTAGATTTAATTCATCTACCAAAATTATCACAAGGAGATAGAGAACAACTTCACAAAATGATCACAAAGAAAGAGACTGAAAAAATTATCAAAAAATACCAACCAAAAAAAGGCCTGACTCTGATGGCTTCACCAGAGAATTCTGCCCAACTTTTAGAGAAGAGTTAACTTCAATACTGCTGAGACTATTTCACAGCATAGAAAGGGACGTAACACTCCCAGATTCATTCTATGAAACCAGGGTAACACTGATATGAAAGCCAGGGAAAAGTCCCCCCAAAAGGAAAATTACAGACCAATACCACTCATGAACCTAGATGCAAAAATCTTCAACAAAATCCTAGCCAATAGAATTCAACAACATGTCAAAAAAATAAGTCATCACGACCAAGTTGGATTCATACCAGGGATGCAAGACTGGTTCAACATCAGAAAAACAGTTAATAAGATCAACCACATAAATAACACAAAAGACAGGAATCATCTGATTTTGTCACTTAATGCAGAAAAGGCATTTGACAAAATCAAACACCTATTCATGGTAAAAACTCTCAGCAAAATGGGAATAGAAGGCAAATTCCTCAACGCAATAAGGGCCATCTGCAAAAAGCCAACTGCGTACATCATCTTGAACGAAGAGAGACTGAAAGAATTCCCCTTGAGAATATGAACTAGACTAGGATGCCCATTCTCACTACTTGTATTCAACATTGTACTAGAAGTTCTGGCTACAGCAATTAGACAACACAAAGAATAAAAGGGCATCTGCATCAGCAAAGAAGTAAAAATCTCCCTATTTGCAGATATGATTGTATATGCTGAGAATCCTAAACAATCCATAAGTAAACTACTCAAACTGATAGAAGAGTTCAGCAAAGTATCAGGATATAAGATAAATGTAAGTCAGTAGAATTCTTTTACACTAACGAAGAGATCATCAAAGAAAAAAATCACCAAATCAATACCATTTACTATAGCCCCCAAGAAGATAAAATACCTAGGAATAAATCTATCTAGAGAAATAAGAGACTAGAGAAACAAGAGATCTATACAGAGACAACAAGACCCTACTGCAAGAACCCAAAAGAGACTTACGTAAATGGAGAAACCTACGCTGCTCATTGATAGGAAGAATAACATGGTGAAAATGTCTATTTCACCCAAAGTAATCTACTTACATAATGCAATCCCAATATAAATTCCGGTGACATTTTTGGTTGCGATGGAGAAACAAATCACCAACTTTGCCTGATAAAGGAAGAAACTCCGGATAAGTAAAGCACTACTAAAGAAGAAAAACACACTGGGAGACCTCTCACTACCTGACTTTAGAATCTGTTACACTGCCACAGTTGTCAAAACAGCCTGGTACTGGTATAAATAGAGACATATAGCCCAACGAAACAGAGATGCCACCACCCTTCTACAAACAGCTGATATTCGACAAAGGCCCTAAGATTTTAAACTGGGGTAAGAGCAGTCTGTTTAACAAATGGTGCTGGCAAATTAGATATCCATCTGCAAAAAACTGAAACAAGACCCATATCTCACACCTTACACAAAAGTAATTCAAATTGGATCAAAGACCTATATATCAAACCTAAAATGATAGAGATCATGCAAGAAAAATTAGGAAGTTTTAATATACAACTTAGACTTCAAAATCTGACAAACAGCATGATCAACAGAAGAGAAAATTGATAAATGGGAACTACTAAGAATTAAGCACTTTTGCTCATCCAGAGACTTTATCAAAGGAATTGAAAGATCACTTAAAGAATGGGAAAAAATATTTGGCAACTACACATTGGACTGACGTCTGATCTCCATAATCTACAAGTTACTGTAAAATATCAACAAGAAAATGGTAAATAACCAAATTAGATGAAGGGCAAAGGAGATGGACAGAGAGTTTACCAAAGAGAACATCCACACAGCCAAAAGATACATGAGGAAATGCTCACCATTATTAGATATTAGAGAAATCCAAATCAAAACTACAGTGAGATGCCATCTCACCCCAGCCAGATTGGCCATGATCCAGAAAACACAAAACAACAAATGCTGGAGAGGCTGGAGAAATTTTGGAACTCTTTTACACTGCTGGTGGGATTGAAAAATTGTACAGCCTCATTGGAAAGCAATCTGGCACTTCCTTAAAAAGCTGTAAATAGATATACCATTTGACCCAGTAGTCCCAATGCTCAGATTATATCCTACAGAGTCAAGGGCAGTCACACAAACAGATACATGGGCATGAATGCTTATTGCAGCACAGTCCACAATAGCAAAAAGATGGAAACAACCCAGATGCCCAACAACAAATAAGTGGATAAACAAACTATGGTATATATACTCAATGGAACACTATGCAATGATAAAGAACAATGATGATTTTAGGAAGCATTATTAACCTAGTTTCAACTGGAAGAAATTATGCTCAGTGAAATCAGTCAGCCAAACAAGGATAAATATTGTACGGGACTCCTGATATAAGGACTTAAATATAGACTCATACACAGAAAAAAAGACTCTTTGATGGCTGGGGAAGGAGAGGCAAGGTCATAGATTAGATAGTTGATAGAAATTTGGTTGGGTGAAAACAGTAACAGCACACACTAGAAAGAAGATCAGCTTAATTGGACTTCCACATAAACTGAAAACTCTTCTAATCTTAACTCAATATTGTGGGGATAGAGTAGCAGGGGCAGGGAACTGGAGTCATGCTGTCAGGGGACATGGAGACCAAATGGCATAACTAGGCTATTGCTAAGAGAGTCTTTTGCACCCCTTATTGGTGAGTGGCATCTGGGGTCTGAAAAGCTAGCAAAGTGCCATCTGAGGTACACCAAACGGTCCTGACTCATCCAGAACATATGATCACCAAGAACAACAAAGTCCTGAGGGAAAAAGCCTAGAAGTCAGAAGGACCCACGTGAATGGGTGACTGTATCAACATGTGACACAGAAGAAACAGATGGTGCGCGGCCACCAGCAAAGACAGCTATGACGGGCACCCAATGTCGAGTCCCAGTGGCAACATGAGAAAAAGAGGGATGCACCTCAAGAACTCCACTAAAAACTACAGTTGATGGTCCAGAGGCCTGGGAATTCTCCTGGGAGCATGGCCCCTAGTCCTGCTGCTGCTCTTGACCAGAAAACATTACTGAGGTCAACTCTTCACATAGGAATGGACTGGACTCAGGGACAGAATGTGACCATATGGTGTGTGTACTTTGTGGTTCTGTGAATCTATAGGATGCTGTCCTACTGATCTCTTACTAGAAGGGAGTAGAGAGGGTGGAGAGGAGTGTACAGGAGGTTGTTAAGAGGATATGACATATGTAGAACGGAAAGGAGGAGTGTGCCGTCACTGCGCAAGGAGAGCTGAAGGAGCTGCAGATAGACAGGCCTGAAAATTTAATTTGGATTGTATACTTTCACTTAATCACAAGAAAATAACAGAAGATTGAGTTAAACATAGACTTTTTCAATGTAGTTATTAAAAATCTAATTCCTAAGACAGGCATGAGACAGTTCTCATAGGATGAGGAAAGAACTGAAGTTCTAAGTTGGCCTTACAAAAAAACAGCAATATTCAGCCATAAGCTCCAATCTGATACAAGCCTAAAACTTAGACCCAACACTCTAGACCAGAAGCAAGTCCTCAGACAAAATGAGAAAGATCACATAAACTCATCAAACAATATCACACAAAACAAGGATATGGGAATTGTAGTTTGTTAAAAGCCTGTTGCTGGCAATTTGTTTCTGACTCATAACAACACTATAGAAAAGAGTGGAACTGCCCCAGTGTTTCCAAGCAGTTCCTGGTGGATTTGAGCTGCTGTCCTCTTGGTTAATAGATGTAGCACTTAATGAATATGGACCCCAAACCAGTATCTTTGCAGAAGAGGAGCAAGGGAAACCTAGGCTCATTTATCAAAGATGTTATACTCTAAGGTTCAAGCTCTTTATTTTCTTCTTTTTGAACTTAATTGATTCTGCTGGTTAGAGACTCAGTTTCTTATGTCAGAACTTAAATATATTAATTCTTCCAACTGGAAAGTACTTTACAGAAGCTGCTGCTGATTTTAATATTGTGATTCTTGATTGAGAAATTATATCATAAAACAGGTACAGAGCTACCACTTCTCCTTACAGATTTCATAATACAGGTCAGGTGCTGCCACCTCTCTGAGAATTTGGCAAAACAGATTGAGAGCTGCTACCTTCTCCTGAAAATTTGGTAAAACATAGCACTGTTTTCCAGTCTTTTTCTCAGAGCCACAAAAAAGAAACCTAACAAGTAATGTTTTCCTTAGACCAATGGGTCACTTTCATTGTGGGAGCTTTTGTTCGTGAGTGACAGGCAGCCTGGTCCTCTAGTTTGTCTCAAGACCACCTTATCTGGCAACAAGTGTCGTTAACACTGCAGATGAGTGCTGGTGACCACCCTAAATGGATTTTTACTGCTCCACCTGTGCCTGAAATTTTGCAGCTTATAGTGGCTCAGATCTCTTTAAATATAGTATTACATCTTTAATGTTTCAAACGATTGCATTCAGAGGTAAACTGCAACTCACCAAGATTTACCAGATATCACTCAAACTAATAATCAAGCAAAAATCTAAGTGTCTCTTTTAATCAAACAACTGTTTTTTCAAACAAATATGCCAAACAAAACTTAAGAAAACAAGAGAAAAAGAATAAAAAGAGTAAGCAAAGTCTTGTCTTCTGAGAGCACTCACCCTGTCATTGTCAAAGGGACGTGGAGTACTGATGCTTCGGTCCAGAAGATAGGTCCTCTTTGTTGGCTTCTGTTCGTTAGACCAGGTCTCCTTGAGGTCTGGTTGCAGAATCCTTGCAACAACTGCACCATTAACTCTTGCAGGGTAAAAACACTACAAGTTTAGTAAAGCAAGCAAGCAAGGATTTATTTGACACATATTTAAAGAGACAGAAGTAGAAAAAGGACAAGCGTGATTTCAAAGCCGTGTCTGTCTCTCTGTTCCCATTTCTTAAGGATGCATCTGAGTTGGTCACACTGCAGGATCCCTTGAAAGTTCACCATTTTCTGAACACACAGTCTTACACTGTCACTCAGCCTAATCTGTTATACCAATTTAACAGATATCTGAGCCTTTTATGCCTTCAGTGGTCAATTTCTCCCACTCACTGAGACTCTTCTCTTCTAAGTCCATACCTAGGTACTTACTAAACCACCCAGATACATTTTGTGTCTCTCACGGGGCCATTGTTTGGGTCCCAGCTGGTGGCGGAGTGATCCTCTTTCAGCTTCTCCAAAGTCTCCGAGAGAAGTCTGGTGGCACCAGACCCTGGAGCCGGTCTATTTACTGATCTACCTCAGGAACTGAGGAGATGGCTCCTACTTAGCTCCAGAAATATTACCCAATGGAAACTGAAGGTTTTTGCTCGTCATGACTTGCATTGGCCAATAAACAAGAGACAGAGGTGGGAGAACAGGAAAGCTACCTTTATCTTGCTCTGTGAGGAAAAAGGAGTCAGTTAGAGCTGGACCTGCCAACATTGCTCACCAAGGGTGGACAGACAAGTTACTTTTAAAGGAATTTAAAGCACAGAGTTCATGCGAGTTACTTCAGCAACATTCTTAATCACATTATAAACTCAATGGGGTTTATACATAACCTCAAAGCACAAGCAGGATTCAGATACAAAGCTAATTAGAGAGTCAGAAAAGGAAATGAGTTTTTAATATAACACTGTAGGAGAGGAAACCAGGTAAAGAACACAGCACTGCGGGGGCTTTGTCTTAAGACCTGAGGTTGCATATTAGCACTACTTGACTATGGCACATAAAGTGAGAATAGAGGCACAAGTTAACTATCTTTTAATATGTTAGTAGTAAACGACTGGGAAGTGAACTAAAAATATAGCAGTTCTACTCACAATAGCTCGAACTGCATGAAGTACATTAGAATAAATCTAGCAAGAGATGCATTGGAGCTCTACAAGGAAAACTCCAAAGAATTGTGGAGAAAGATTTAAAAAGATTGAATTAACGGAGATACATACTGTGTTTACACATTGAAAAGAGAATACTGTTAAGAATGTAACTGAACTGACATAACTACAATCAACAGTGTAAACACTGACAAATCATTTCTAAAATTTATTTGGAGATGCTAATGACCTAAAATGTCAATTTTTTTTTAAAGAAGTTTGGCAGACTCAAGCTGCCATCCGAGGACACAGCAAATGGTCCCAACTCAGCAGGAACGGATGCTCACGGAGGGCCAAAATGGCATACGGTAAAGACAACCGAGAAGACAGAGAGAACCACAAGAGTGGGTGCCTACATCGACTTGGGACCGGAAGAACCGGATGGTGCCCAGCCACCACCAGTGATAGCCACGACGGAGCTCACAGAAAGGAGCCTCACTGGCAACACAAGAATAAAAAGAGGTGCATCATGAGATCTCCACTAAAAGACCTCAATTGATGGTCCAGGGGTTTTGGGGTTCCTCTGAGAGCATGGCCCCCTGCCTGATGCTGCCCTTTCCCATAAATTATAACAAAGGTCCACTCTTTGGACAGGAATGGATTGGACTTGGCAATGCAGAGTAACCATATATTGGAAGCACTTTATGGTTCTATACATCTATAGGATATCATCTTGCTGATCTCTGGCTGGAGGAAGGGGAGTGGATGGAGAGGAGGGGAAAGGAGACTGTTGGGAGGATGAGACATGTCTGGAGCAGAGAGGAATAGTGTGCTGTCACCGGACAGGGAGAGCAGTGGAAGCTGCATATAGGGGGGCATGTAAATTTATATGTGAATGTACATTTTCACTCAGTTATTGTAAATAAAAATAAAAATTAAAAAAAAAAAAAACTAATTGCTTTGAAAGATCAGAGAGAAATCAAGCCAAATTCAGGGCTTCTAGGCTCCCTGTTAGATTTCTCACTCTTTGACTAATGTTTTGTAAAAGCCAGTGACCGAACTTGAATAAGAAAAGGAAAGATAAACTCTTAGAACCATTATCTGTGATGAAGAACCAATAATACCAATAATACCAGTAATACTGCCTTTGACAATAGACAGTCTTCGTTGCCACAAGTCTTATCTCCTCAGCCTGCTTTTCCTCAAGCCACAAGCAGGAGCTATAATTTCAGTTGACCTTTTTGCTCAGTTTGATCAGTTTTGTTTGTATCACAAGCTGTGAAACTATGTATTTTTTGTGTTTTTACTTTTTTATGTACATTTACATATGTCTCATGATTCAAATAACTTCACAGATGTTATAACAGAGTGATTAGGAACACAAACTGTGGAACTCAATTCCTTGTGTTCAGTCCTGGCTCTGTTGCTTACTAGCCAGTTATGCAACCTAAAGCTTGTTACTTCTTTTCCTTGACTGCTGATCTGTGAAATGGGGTGGGTAAAAGTAGATCTAGCCCATGATATTGTTTTGAGAATTAAATAATGTCAATGTGAAATGTTTAGAATAATACCTGGCATATAGTGACTGTTCAATAAATGTTAGATTATTCTTTTCAAAAAAAAGGAGTTTTGCAGACTAACACCACTAAATTTTAAGATTTATTATAAAGATACAAAAACTAAGAGAGTTTGTGATTAATTAAAGGATTAGCATATAGCTGAGTAGGTATTTCAAAAATAAACCCACACATATCTAGTCACTGATTGCTAGTGAAGTTGCCTAGGCAACTTTTGGAAAGAAAGAAAGAATTTTTTTATAAATGGTGCTGGAACAACTAGATGTCTGGAGGGTTAGTGGAGGGAATAATCAATCTTTACCTCACATCATACGTAAAAAGTTAACTTCAAATGGGTCATATCCACTGCTGTCAATTTGGGTCTGACTCATAGTGACCCTATAAGACAGAGTAGAACTGCCCCCATAGCATTTCCAAGGAGTCCCTGGTGGATTTGAATTGCTGACTTTTGGGTTAGCAGATGTAGCACTTAACCTACTACACCACCAATATTTCCTGAAGTGCATCATACCAAAGATAAAAACTAAAACTCTAAAATGATTCAGATGAAGCCATGGAAAATTTTGTGATGCTGGGACACAGGAGGAGAAAGAATCACTGAATTAGATTTTGTTAGTATCACAAACTCATTTTTTCTGTGTACTCCACAGAGAAAACAGAAAAGCAAGACAAGACTGGAAGAAAATATTTGTGTCACAAATATCAGTGAAGGGACTTATATACAGACTATATAACATACTCTTAAAACTCAGTCACAAGACAAACAACTTCCTAAAAAAAAATGCACAAAAATTTTGATCTGACACTTGATCAAAGAAGACACTGTGTAACAAGTAAACAAACAAACAAAAAGATTCTTTACAGAATTACTCATTAGGAAATGTAAATTAAAGCTGAAATGAATATATACTTTCAAGATTGGCTAAGATAAAAAAGACTGACCATGACAAATGATGACAAAAATGTCATCTTTTACCCTACTGGTGGGAATGTAAAACGGTAACATTGAGACAACAGTTTGACAGTTTTCTTAAAGTGTTGAACACACGTATATGATCCAGCTCTTTCACTCACATGTATTTATCTACTCAAAAAATTGAGAACATGTGTCCATGCAAAAACTTGTATTCATATGTGTGTCACAGTTTTATCTGCAGTAACCCAAGATTGGAAACAAATGCCTATCAACAAGTGAATACATAAATAAAAGTGGTATAGCAATATGATGGAAAACTACTCTTCAATAAAAAGGAGCAAATTACTGATGCATACACAACACGGATAAATCTCAAAACCATGATATTGAATGAAAGAAGCTAAACAGAAAACACACACACTGTATGATTCTATTTATATCAAATTTTGGAAAACACAAACAAATCTATAGAAAGACAGCAGAATAGTGGATGAGTGGTTGCCTGGAGACGGTGTAAAGAACAGTGAATTGCAAACAGAGCACAAGAAAACAGTGAGGTGTTATGGAAACATTCAATATCTTAATTGTGGTGGTAGTTTCATGAGTGTGTGCTTATGTCAAACTCAACCATTTGAACAGTTACATGCTTTTATTTTTAGAAAGTTACAGCTCAGCGAAACAGTTAAAATTGAAAAGAGTTATACAATGTTCCATTAAAAATTCACTTATATATTTCAATTCTTTTTACAATATACTTGGAACGAAAAGTATAGTAAAATCAACATCCTTTGCTGTCCCGTTGATTCCAACTCATAATGACCCTGTATGACAGAGAGTATATTGCCCCACGGATTTCCAAGTAGTGGCTGGTGCATTAGAACTGCCAATCTTTTAGTCACTGGCCACTGTTCGTCACCACTATGACTCTGGGGCTCCATATATAACAGGGTTGGTTAAAAATAGTAGTGCCTTAAAATGTCTTTTCTAACCAGCATTTCCTATGGTAGTTCTACCTGACCAGTTAAAGCCCACCTTCTTTTTGAAGCCTGGTGGTTATCCATAATCTTGACTACCTTCCATCATACATTCTGCAGCACTTATTCCTCGTGCCAGTCTGGTCATCTTTGCTGCATATTGCTTTCCTGTTTTAATTACTTCAGTTTCCCTGGCTAGATAATGTCCCGAGGACAGAAAGTGTACCAGATAACTATTTGGATGCTTCTAAGTGTCTAGCCTAATACTTAACACAAAATATATATTCAATGAATTGTTTGATTTATTACAGACCATGACAGAAGTAAGGTAAGGATGCTACTTGTAGGTGAATATTCATAAAGTGCTGCAGGCTGCTAGGAATGTGCTGTCCCACCTATTGTTTTACTGATGTAGGTTTAGGCTTTTCTTGGTACGGCAGAGCCTCTTTCTCCTTCGTCTTATCTCCCACCTTCCTGATATTTCTTGGGTATGGCAGAGCCTCTGAGAAAGCCTGGCCTTTTCCTTTCTCTCTTACCTCGTGCCTTGATGACACTTCCACGTATGGGTCAGCCAACCATGAGATGCCCAATACCATTGTAACTATTTTGGGTGAAATAGACTGCCCTGCCAACCTCCTCCTGATTGTAGCCCTATAAATAAAATTTCCCACTGAGGAATGGTGGTCATTGTTCTCCATCAGAGACCTTGGTCCTACCCGGCCTCAACTTTATCTTGTGTGATGTGGGTCTTTTCTCATCCCCTTTCCTGTCTCCCGGGGATGGCAGTTTTTCCCAGTGTTGGTTACTGGGATGTTGGACACAACAAAATAGTGATAACAATCTTGTGAAAACAGTAATTATTCAGTATAGAATTCTAGCCTTCCATGTAAGAGACCTGGCGTGAACAGCTACTAGCTATCTGCCAGTGGAGACTTGTGTGCTGCTGTGGTGCTAAACATGTTTCAGTGAAACTTCTAGACTAAGACAAATTAGAAATAGAGGCCTGGAGATCTACTTTCAGTAAATAGCCAGAGGAAACTCTGTGGATAACAGTCCAATCCACAACTAAACATAGGGATGGTGCAGGACTCAGAAGAATTTTGTTCTGTTGTGCATGATGCTGCATGAATTGGGAGCTGACTTGAAGGCAGTTAACAGTGCATTCAACATGATATTTGAAAGCATTCCCTTTGACTTTCGTTCAAATCCCAAGCTGCTAACTTATGGGGGAAGTCACTTGATTTCTGAGTCTCAATCTCCTCAGCTATAAAACACAAACAGTAATATTTTCCTCATAAGGTTATTGTGAGAATCAAAAAAAAAAAAAGATTTGCTAAAACCATTATCATAGTACCTGTCATAGATTGAATCACATCCTCCCAAAAATGTGTGTAGCAGTTTGGCGGGGCCATAATTCCCAGAATTGTGTGATTATCCTGCATTTTGTGATTGTAAGTTTTGCATATGTTGTAAACCCTAATCACTGCCTGTGGTTAACGGGACAAAATTAAGTTATGTTAAAGAGGATTAGGGTGGGACTATAACATCCTTTCTAAAGTTGCATCCATGATCCAATGTAAAGGGAGTTTCTCTGGGGTGTGGACTGTACCACCTTTTATCTCTCAAGAGATAAGAAGAAAGGAAAGCAAGCAAGAGTTGGGGAACTTACACCATGAAGAAAGTAGTGCTGGGAGCACAGAGCATTCTTTGGACCTCAAGTTTCTATGCTAAGATGCTCCTAGACCAGGAGAAGACTGCCGTATCACAAGAACCTTCCTCCACAGTCTACAGAAATCCTTCCTCTGGAGGTGGCACCCAAAATTAGGACTTCTAGCCTACTAGACTGTGAGAAAACAAATCACTCTATGTTAAAGGGATCCACTTGTGGTATTTCTGTTACAACAGCAAGAGATAACTAAGACAGTACCCTTCTCAAACTCTCAATACAGGCTTCAAAGTTTTAAGGGTGTTTTATATCATCTTAACAATCCCATTAGGCCTACCAAACAGACAGACAAATAACCAAACTCCTTGACATCAAGTTGATTTTGACACCAAGGAACTCTATAAGTAGGACACAGTAGAATTGCTCCATAGGGCATCTAAGACTGTAACCTCTACAGAAGCACATTACATCTTTCTCCTGTGGAGCAGTTGGTAAACCCAAATGACTGACCTGTTGCTTAGCAGCCAAGTGATTAACAACAGCACAATCAGAGCTCCTTAATGGCCTATTAAAAAAAAAAAGAAAGAGAAAGGTGAAACGCATAGCCATGGACTCCATTCCAACTCACAGTGACCCAGTAGGACAGAGAAGAACTGTGCTATAGAGTTTCCAAGGAGTGCTTGGTGGGTTTGAACTGCCAATTTTTTGTTTAGCAGCAGTAAAAATGGCCTACAGGCCCTCAAAAATCTTTCATTTAGCATCTTAATCATCTGCTGCCATAACTACCAGAAGTGGATGGCTTTAAACAGAGAAATTTTATTTTGTCTCAATCTAAAAGCCTAAAAAGTCCAAATTCAGGATATCAGCTCCAGGGAAAGGCTTCCTCTGCTGGCTCTGGAGGAAGATCCTTGTCATCAATCTTCCCCTAGATTGGAAACATCTGAGCCACAGGGATCCCAGTTCCTTTCCAAAGGACATGCTCTGCTCCTGGCACTACTTCTTTCCAATGGTATAAGGTCCCCAAATCTCTATGCAAGCTTCTTTCTTTTATATCTCAAGAGATGCCCTCAAGGCACAATACAATGTAACACATTGAGTCCTGACTCACCAATACAGCTACCATCTATCCTCTCATTAACATCCTAGAGGCAGGGTTCGCAACACGGAGGAGCATCGCACAATAGCAGAAATAAGTGTCTAGCAAAATGGCTACACACATTTTTCTGGAAGATACAATTCAATCCATAACATTTATTAATGAAGAAATTGAGAGTGGAAGGCATAATAGTTTGTGCAATGCCACCCAGATTGTAAATGGAAGAGGTAATGCTGAAATTCAAAGTCTGAAGGGTTATTATAATAGGAAGCAAGAAATGCTAATAAGTAATACAAATGTGTGATAATTTCTGCATTTATATTAATGTTGTTATTGGGTGCTGTTGAGTCATTTCCAACTCATTGCAACCCTATGTACAACAGAATGAATCACTGCCCAGTCCTGAGCCATACCCACAATCATTTTTATGCTTAAGCCCATAAATGCAGCCACTGTGTCAATCTTTCTTGTTGACTCTTTTTTGCTGACTGTCTACTTTGCCAAGCGTAATGTCCTTCTTCAGGGATTGATCCCTCCTGACTACACGTCCAAAGAATGTAATATGCAGTCTCACTATCCTTGTTTCCAAGGCCCACTCTGGTTGTACTTCTTCCAAAACAGATCTATTTGTTCTTTATGCAGTCCATGATACACAAAGTAATCTTTGCCAACATCACAACTCAAAGGCATCAATTCTTCTTCAGTGTTATTTAATAGGAATGAAGTTTAACATCTACTTTGATTGTTTACTAACTGCGGCCTGGAATGGGGACAACATCCTGATAATTATACCGATTTTAGCAACTCCATAAGAGGGCCAACAAAAAGTAAAAAAAAAAAAATCAAACTCAGTGCTGTCCAGTTGATTCCAACTCATAGTGACCCTATAAAACACAGAAAACTATCCCCTAGGGTTTCCAAGACCGTGACCCATTACAGAAGTAGACTGCCATGTCTTTCTCCTGCAAATCAGCTGGTAAGTTAGAACCACCAAACTTTTGGTTAGCAGCCTAGTATTTTAACCACTGTGCAGGGTTCCTCTATAAGAGGGCTAAATTTAAGGCAAAGAACATTAGGAAGAGGTCAGTCAGAAAGAAGAGAAAGACAAAGAAGACAGTAATTTTTTTCTCAGTAACATCCATTTCATCTATTACTTCCTAGATTATTAATGTCATATACCGGTCTGTATTCATTCAGAAATAAGGACGTGATCCAGTTCTGAACAATACAGTACATAGATATAAGTTGGCTGGATGGGCTTCTGGGAAATGTGTTTTGCTCTTAGAAACCCATAGGAGGAAACAGTATATATATATACACATATATATATATGTATTTTTTCCCCTGGAGGTTGTCGTGTTTAGATGTGTCCGCCGGAATTACACAGCTAACTTCCACCAATCAGAGGAAAGATCCACTTCTGGAAGTGGAAGAGTAGGGAGATAAAAATAAACTTGTTCTTTGATAATGTCTAAGTATATGACTTAACCTCCCTAGAATACACTGGATTCGCAGTAAAGTGAAAGCATTCATTTCTATATTGTTTAAGCCCATCTTGATTGGGGTTCTTTGCACTGCCTGCTATTGAAAGATTCTTACCTGTTACAACAGGTCCCTGGAAACCTTGGGAGACAAAGAGAGGAGAGTGTTGCTCCCATATTGAAGACTGAAAAAATATCACAAAGATTGGCTCTAATAACAGATTTTATTCCCCAGGATCTATTTATCCTTGCAGCCTGCATTTTGTAGCATCTCCAAATGTGACAAGCATTTCTGGCTTGTCAATGTGCTACAAATGTGCATGACATTTTCAAGGAGAGGAAATAAAGTAAGTGGCCTAGCCAATGGACATTTTGGAGTTATCCTGAGCTGATGGCTCCCCTTCACTAAGTAAAATATGTGAATGAAAGGGGTGGCTGCAGAGATGTGGCGGTGACTTGAAAATGCTTTGAGAAAACCTCAAAAGAAATGTTTCTCTCTTGATGAAATAAACTGTGGAAACTCCTAGGCTAGTGTTTGCTTAGCAGAAAATCAACCAGCAACTTCACCAATGCCAAGTTCCCAGGTGAAATTGGGCCCTATCAACTGCAACGACTTACCACAGCTGAGATTTTCTAGTTGATGGTTTGAGACTGCCCAGATCACGTAATTCTCTGTCTCAGTTCTTTCTCATCACCAAACAAAAAAACTAATCCCTGTCCTGAATATCTCACAGGGATAATGTAGCAATGAAAAATAACCTTATTTACGTATTTTTAGAGCACTCACCAATGCCTTGGACACAGTAAGAATTCAACAAATATTTGTAACGTGGTTCAAAGTACTTCGATTTAAAAAATTTAAACAAAATGAGTCAGCTAGATCACTGATTGGCAAATCTACATGGAAGAGATGTTCTACTTTGTCTGGTATCAGTTATGACTTCTAATGCCTGGTAAGTAATTCATTGGTTTGGTTTCTGAACAATATCAGCATACAATTGTCATAGCTATGTTTTAAGACTTAACATAGATATATTTAGCTGGATATATTTCTTGCAGTATAAGATTATCTTTTTGTTGTCATGTTTTAAGTAAAATTATATTAAATAGTTTAATGAGAGACATGGAGCTAATTGCATAGACTCGCTTTACTCCACTGCTAGTGGAGAAGCTCTTCAAATTAGCAACTTTCCTCTAATACTTGGTGATCCCTTCATGTTTTAGAATGACACAATAAAAGCTTACTGTGGCTCTAGTGTAACTGGACAGCTTTGTAGTGCTAACTTAAAGGTTGGTGGTTCAAACCCTTCTAGCAGTATCACAGAAGAATATGTTTACTTCTATTAAGATTATAGCTGAGAAAATTCTGCGGAGCAGTTCCGTTCTGGACTGCATGAGGTCACCATGAGTCAGAATGGACATGGCAGCCACAACCAAAACACCAGCATAAACTAGTAGGGGGTGATATGGCTGAGCAGTTTTTTTTTTTTTTTTTTTTAGAGTATCCTTAACTCTTTGTATTGCTAAGTATTTTATTTTGGATTTATCTATTGCCCCAGAAAGAAACTTTGCAAGCTTCTAACCATGATTCATAAATTTGGAAGTCAATGTTTTTTCATGCTGGCTAACAAAAGAGGATTTGTGGTCTCTGTATTTAGTGAGCAAATTTTGTCTAATACTCCAGACATGATTCCCCAAGTACAGAGTCTATCTAATTTAGAGATGAAATCTGTTGTTAATTCTGAGGGTGGAGGAAATGCAAGGATCTGACAGCTAAATCACTATCATTTGAAATGATTTTTTTTTGTTTCAATCCCACATGCTTCCTGTTTTCAGAATTTCTACTATTTTTTAGCATACCAAATTTCTACAGGTTTTTGGCGTATTTATGGTTCTGTAACAGAGGTCTTTGAAGTTTTTAATTCAAGACATCAAATTTATTCAACAAATGTGTATTTTTATGTGCCAGGTGGAGACTAAGTTGTGGTGATAGCCTGGAAGGTTGTTTTGCTCAGGCCTTCTGGCCAGGAGGGACACAGCAACAGTTACATAATTTGTTTATAACCTTGAAGCTCATGTATCTGGCTGCCAGCCACTTCTGTTTAAGATTATATTTAAGGCAACTGTGCCTCATGGTGGTTGGAACCCCCAAATGCTATACCTGCCTGCCACCACAACACCAAATAAAGCTGATATGATGGCACCTACTGCGCCTCCGTTGTGAGTCTGCCCAAGTCACACATCAATATTCCTGGCTTTAAATACCTACATTATGATGTAGGTACTTGGATTATGACAGTGAATGCAATGAAGTTCCTCTCCTCATGGAGCTCATATCAGAGTATAGAGAACAGTCAACAAGTTAAATGTATAATAAATAAAACAACTCATTTAATGCTTTGTGGAATAAATGCCACCAAAACAAAAAAAAAAAAAAAAGAAAGAAAGAAAAGAAAAGAAGTAAAAAATGTCAGAACTGAGAGGTCTGGGAGAAGTTCCTGAGTGGTACAAATGGTTAACATGCTTCCTGCTAACCAAAAGGTTGGCAGTTCAAGTCCACCCAGGAAGATAAAAGAACTGATGCCTTTGAATTGTGGTGTTGGAGGAAAACACCGAATATGCCACAAAAGGAAGACCATTGGTAAGATGGATTGACACGATGGCCTCAACAGTGGGCTTTAAGCATAATAGTGATTGTGTGCATGGTACAGGACTGGGCAGTGTTGTATTCTGTTGCACACAGGGTCACTATGAGTAGGAACCAACTTGATAGCACCTAACAGCAAGAACATCTCTTTGTATGTGTTATCTTTGTTTCCAAATCTCTCTCTTTTTAAGGAAATCACGCATCAGATTTACGGACTGCCCTAATGCAATGTGGAAACCCTGGTGACATAGTGGTTAACAGCTATGTCTGCTAGCTAAAAAGATGGCAGTTCAAATCCACCAGGTGCTCCTTGGAAACTCTATGGAGCAGTTCTACTCTGTCCTATAGGGTTGCTATGAGGCAGAATTGACTTGAACAGCAATAGGTTTTTTTGAGTTCTAATGCAATAAATATGGTTGCTATGGGTTGGAATAAAATTGATAGCAACTGGCTTGTGTTGGCTTTACTAATCCAATTTGACCTCCTCCTTGGAAACTCTATCAGGAGTTCTACTCTGACCTCTAGGCTCACTATGAGTTGGACCTGACTTGGCAGCAGTGGTTTTTGGGTGGAACCTGATTATGGACACCTTGTTGGCATAGAGGATAAGTGCTATGGTCAGCAGTTCAAGTCTACTGGGCACATCTTGGAAACTTTATGGGGCAGTTCTACTCCATCTATAGGGTTGTTATGAGTCAAAATTGACTCATAGCAGTGAGTTTGATTTTTTGGAACCTGATTACATTACTCAGTTTGAAAATAAGTTTATATTCACAGATGTTGGAGATTAGAAATTCAATCTACCTTTTGGGGAAAAAATAATTCAATCCACAACAATAGATATCACCAGTAAAGATAGTGACAAATGATGCAATTCTGTATGAATTTTGTACATGGAGTCAGGAAAACTATCTAAGGCATGGATTCTAGATGTTAAAGAGACTCCAAGGCTGACTGAGACCTTAAGTTTTAATCTTCCCTGGTCTGCTCATTCAGTTACCACTCACACATCTGTTTCGAGCTTTCCAAATTCTGTTGTTGTTAGATGTTTTCAGTATTTTCTTTTTTAAGATTTATGTGTGGGAGGTGATAAGGAAGTCAGAGAGAGTGGTAGAGGGATTATGCAAGGCCTTGTATGCTGTTTTGCAGACTTTGGCTTTTATACTGAAAAAAACAGAATTCTAATGCAGGGTGTTAAGCACAAAAATGACATGTACTGATGTAGACTTCGAAGATTACAGGTACTATGTTGTCAGTGGACTGGAGGAGGGACCAGGGTAAAGGCTGAATACTCAGGAGTTCACTTTTTAGTCCAGGCCAGAGAGGGTCACAGGTGTATTAGCGTCCAAGTCTGCTGTAACAAATTACTACAAATATTGTGGCTTAAAAGAACATAAATTTATTTTCACAACCATGTTTGTGAAAGGTGGAAGTCTGAAATCAAGGTGACAGCAGGACCATTCTTGCTCTGAAAATTCTAGGAAAGAATCCTTCCGTGCGTCTCGAAGCTTCTCACGGTGCTGGTAATCATTGGTGTTCCTTGGCTTGGCAGCACAGCTCCAATCTCTGCCTCTGTTTTCACACAACTTTGGAAAATCTGCTTTAAAAGACCTATTTGAACTGTTGAAAAGTAAAGATGTCACCTTGAAGACAAAAGTGTACCTGACCCAAGCCATGGTATTTTTAATTGCATCAGAGTGCATCTGAATGCTGGACAACGGATAAGGAACACAGAAGAATTGATACCTTTAAATTGTGGTGTTGGAGAATAATATTGAATATACCATGGACTGCCAAGAGAACAAACAGATCAAATTCTGTTGTTAGATGTTTTCAGTATTTTCTTTTTAGGATTTATGACTTAAAAAAAAAAGCATTACTCAGGTCCATTTTAGTGGGGTATTGAAAGGAATTCTAGCAAATAGATACATGTAAACATGCCATATTTATCCAGAAGTTCTCTATGGGGTAGATACAAGTTTTGTAGAACCTGAATCCTAAACAACTTCAGGGCTGTTTAAAGAAAAACAGAATTACATACATGAAATTATGAACAACAGGCCTTAAACCCAGGCAAGAGAGGCCGTTGTCTGGACACAGACACGCACACACACACACAGACACGCACACACACACACATTTGCACTTTACTAAAGACTGCTGGTGCCTTTGTCCGTTGGGATCTGACACAGAGTGCTAACACAGAGCCACTTGTAAACTGGAACATGTGCCCTCATGACTAACACCTTTCAGGCCCCAGGGAAAGGCTTTTGCACATCTCACGCTCTGTGTCTTCTCAACAAATGGTGGCTGTCCCTAATTACCACAAAGATTTTTGTGTTGTGCCACTGTCAACATTTGAGATGAACAAAGCATCAGAGTTTAGAGAAGATATGAGCAGCAATTAATTATTTTGTCATTCCCCTACTCTGAGGTAAGATGAGTGCAAGAGATTCTGGATTCTTGAAGTCTATTTTCCCAGCTGTGGCGCCCGCCTTCTTCCTCCTCCTTCCTCCCTCTGGCCCTCACTTTCTCCCTTTCCTCCCCCATGCAGGCTGTCCTATCAGGTTCCGGAAGGACTCAGAAAATTAGCTTGGTGTTCAGAACAGCTGCACTCATGACATCTGACAAATGTTTTCCAGTACTAAACAATTCATATTATTCTTAAATTTGTATATATGTAGCTGTAGCTATAAATATGAGAAGAGAATGTAGACTCTTACCTTTTATACAGATACAGATACTGCCTTAAGAGATGATGAAATCACGATACAAGTAACAGCTGTTTATATGATGAAATTAAAATATGTATGCAGTTATACTCACTTATCTACTGCCCCTTTATCCACCGTTTCACGTTTACAACAATTTGACTCTTCTGGGCATTAACGATGGACACCTAGCAGCAATGAATACAGAGGTACCCTTGTGGCTCTGAGTGTCCCACAGTGTACCCCCTGATAAATTTCCTTTTCGTAGTCTCCTTGACTCACCTTTCTGTCTGGCCCCGATTTGCCACAGTACACTCACACTTCCTATTGGCCAAGGTGCAAGCATTCATTGGCTGAAATTACTGTCTGTCTCCGCAGGCTGACGGCTCAAGTTTGCCAATTTTCTGCCTTCGAGTTGTCAAGGAGGCAGAATTTTGTCCATTAAAGGGTGGTTTCATTTGCCACTGGCCTCGATGCCTGGAGCTGGCTTCTGAGATGTGGCCTCAGAAATTAGTTACATCTCCACAGCTGTCAATCAGGGCTGTTCCTGTAGCCACTGTTTTGGTTGGAGCCCTAGTCAGGGGTTTGCAGGACTTAGGGGTAGGGGCTGGTACGGAGGGTAGACGGTACTCTTTGGGAGTAGCTGGGCATTGCCGAGTGTTTGCTGATTCCGTAGGGCTGAAGGAAACGTTTCATGGGGTAAATTTTGGAAAAGTTGGTGCCCACAGAGGGGCTCCTGTTAGATGGGGATCCTCATCAGTGCAGTAAGGGGTGGCAGGACCAAAGCGGATGTGTGTTGCCTGTGGGGATGAGGAAGAGCTAAGGTTTGGAACCTACATTTTCAACCTTATAGTGGAGGTTAGCTAAGGCTGTACAGCTAGGGATTTCCAGTTTTCTAATGCCGTCTCTGGCCCAGGACTCCAATGGGGGTGTTTAAAGCATCATCCCACTACCAGTCACTCGCTCAAAGTCTCCGTGGATGAATGGGACTGAAGGGTTGGTGCCAGCCTTGCTTGCCCACTCTCCCCGGCCCGGCAGGCATCTCCTTCATTTGCAATGAAGGAGACAAGGGCTCCAAATAACCTTTTAATGTAATAATGTAACCATCTTCCATTTTTGCACAATATCCATTGTCTGATAATGACCGGTTCCTTGGAACCTAATGATAAGTGAGAAGTGGGTGCAGATTATATGAAAATCCTTAATAATGTTTAGATGTGGTAGTCAAAACTCAAGATTCATTTCTCAATCTAAGTATTGTTTTAAGGAGTTTATTGACAGTTTCAGCTGCTGTTGCCTGAAATGTTGCCAAATTGAACTAAATTAAAAATGTATAAAGTACTCAAGAGAAGTTGATAATAGTATACCATTACCAGTAAAATACAAATTACTTGCAACCCCTAATTATTTAAAACATACCTAGAGATTTTGCTTAAGGTAAAAATATAAATTCTATTCAAATAAATACATTCCGTTTATGATTTTATGCATGTGTTTGTTATTAGCATTCGAAAATAGCCATCTATTAATAGAATACACTGGTGGTATACTGGTTAAGCGCTATGCTGCTAACCAAAAGGTCAGTGGTTCAAACCCACCAGGAACTTCTTGGAAACTCTATGGCACAGTTCCACACTGTCCTACAGGGTTACTATGAGTCAAAATCAACTAGACGGCAGTAGGTTTGGTTTTTTGGTAGCTACGTAAAACAATTCAGTCATCTTTGACATCGTAAATAATATAAAATCTATATAAAATAATATAAAATCTATAGCTTTTGTAGTTGTTTCCTTCTTTAAGGAAATACATTGGTTCAGATGTCAATGTTACTAGGGGAAGTTGAGTCGGTTCTGACTCACAGCAACAACAGATTCAAACAAATTGCCTACCTGTGTGCCATGCTTACAATCTTGGTTATGCTTGAGCCCACTGTTGCAACCACTGGGACAATCTTTCTCATATAGGATCTTCCTCTTTTACACTGACCCTCTTGGCTACCCACCGTGATGCCTTTCTTTAGGGATTGATCCTTCCTGACAACATACCTGTCATGGATTGAATGGTGTCCCCCCAAAATGTGTACAGCAGTTTGGCTGGACCGTGATTCTTGCTATTGTGTGATATTCCTATATACTGTAAATCTGGCCTCTGTGATGTTGTTGAAGGATGATGGTGGCAGTTGTGTTGGTGGGGCAGGACTCAGTGTCTAAGACTGTATTGTGCCTTCAGGCAATCTCATATAAAGGAAAGGGAAGTAAGCAGAGAGCTGGGCACCTGGTACCATCAGGAAAGAAGCAGTGCTGGGAACAGAGCGTGTCCATTGGACTCAGAGTTCCTGTGCCTAAGTATCTCCCAGTCCAGGGGAAAACTGATGACAAGGACCTTTCTCCTGAGCTAGCCGAGAACAACTTCCCCTGGAGCTGATGCCCTGAATTTGCACATGCAGCCTACTGGACTGAGATGGAATAAAATTTCTCCTTTTAAAGCCATCTATTTGTGGTATCTTTGTTATAGCAGCACTAGATGACTAAGACAATGTCCAAAGTGTATATGGTGTTGTCTCTCCAGCCTTGCTTCTAACGAGCACTCTGGTTGTACTTCTACCAAGACAGAGCTATTTGTTCTTTTGGCAGTCCACAATACATTCAATATTCTTCTCCAACACTTTAGACTTGTTAACATCACTTAAAACTTAAGTATTTAGACATGCAGTATGAATGCATGTCTACATATCGTATTTTCTAGGACCAAAAAATTTAGGGATGGATAGGCCTGTTCAAAAGTGAATATTATTTAGAAAAAGGAATTATCAGAAGAGTTTATAAATTAAAAACTTGATCAAGTATACCACATCTGCAATTGTAAGAAAAATGGCAAGTTAATAAACTTTTTAATTATAATCTTTATAGAAACAGACTGACACAATTTTCTCCCACGGAGCGGCTGGTTAGTTCAAATAGCTGACCTTTCGGTTAACAGCCAAGCACTTAACCACTGTGCTGCCAGAACTCCTTTCATGTGGAATGTGGAATTTAAAAGAAAAAACAAACAAACAAACAAACAAACAAAAAACCCAAGCCCAGCGCCTACCAGCTGAGTTAATTCCAAGTCACGGAGACCATATTAAAAGACAGAGCAGAAATGGTTCATAGCGTTGCCAAGGAGTGGATGGTGGATTCCAACTACATTACTAAGGGTCCCATAGCTGAGTCCAATTCCAGGCAATGCACCTCAAGGACAATCACCACCAGTCAGTCAATAGAGCCTTTGTGTTTCTGTGATGCTGAGTAGGCTCAGGGGAACTTCTAGGCTAAGACAGACTAGGATCTACTTTTGGATCACAACAGTTAAATCTCATTGTATATGGGGTTACCATTAGCCACGGGCCAGCTCACTGGTAGCTAACAACAACAAATCTAAACTGAATGTAGCCCCAGCTCAATCCTCCTTCAACCAGATTTGTGAAATGCCCATGGCTCCCCGTACCACCAGATGCCAGGAGAAATATGAGAGATGGAGAAAGACATGAATGTCTAAAGAATCATAGTTAAAATGCATTCATTTTGTAAATTTTTAGTGAAAAATAGGGCCTTTAAAAACATTGCTAGACCATCTCTCACGATTTTGGAAGGGGACTTTATAAATGAGGAGCCAACATGCTCTCTGGTTGCCATAAAAAGTTGCTTTGCTGTCACCATTGGTTACTCTGAAAACTCGACTCACCAACTACTGTGTTTAGGACTCTTCAGCTTCTGGTGGTGTCTTAGGGTGGGTTCTCTAGAGAAGCAAAGTCAGTAAAGTGTCTACACTTACACAGAGAGTTATAGAAAGGAAACAACTCATACAATTGTAGAGGCTGAAACATTCCAAACTGGATCAAGTTACAAGCATCTTGTAGCATCAGAAGCTGGTAAAAAGAAAGCCAGCAGTTCAGAGAGAAGGATACCTCCTCCCAGGCTGTGAAGGTCAGTAAATCCCTAGATGGTAGGCAAGCCTATGAGGTTTCCCCTGATTCACAGAGCTGCAGGGGATGGCAAACCCAGGATGGGCAGATCAGGGAATAGGACTCTTACTGGCAGGCTGTGAAGATCGGTGAATCTCAAGATCAACAGAAAAGCTGCTAGCTCAATTCCCAAGAACCAATATTAGAAAATAAGATAGTGGCAGCTGCTGGATCAACAAGTCAACACCTTGGCAAGGTGAGCAAATGGGAAGTAGGTGGCAGAAGGCAGAGTGATGAAGGCTGAGGGGGTGGTGAGCCACCACAGCCCTCCCTCTGCTTCACCCCCCTGGCAGTACCACGGCAGGTTTCATCATGATGGGAACCTCAACCTTCGACCACTGTCCAAACATTAAGAATCATGGCCCACCCAAGCTGACATGCAGTCTTAGCCACCTGAACCAATCCTTAACCATCACACTACATAGTGCAGTAAATGTGGTAGAGACTATATGCCAAGCCAGCCAAGTGCTGTTGAGTCGGATCTGACTCCTGGCAACCCTAGGGGCCAGGGTAGATGAGCTTTTATAATAAAATCATTTAGTAGGTAACCAAGTTTTGTTTTCAGAAGCTAAAAAAGCAAGTTTAGAATGGAGCTGGCATATGAGACAGCATACAGAGAAGAAAAATGGACTGAAATGAAAGCGCAATCTGGAAGGATAACCTCAAAACAATGCAGGCAGGAGGAGAGCCCCGCTGCCACCATTTATGTTTCCCTCAGAGTCGGGTGCTCGCATTTCCACTGTTGGTGCCAGCGGCACACTCCTAGGCAACGAGCGGGTCAGGTCCTTTAGGCTCTGGATTCTCACACGGAAACAGGGAGAAAATCAATTTCAATCCTCCAAGGATGATACACTGGAACTGAAGGTCACTAAACACTATCAGTTTTCAGAGACCCTGGAGACTTCAGAAGCGATTTCCAAAAATTGCCATACCTCATATTGTGGCCCTTTGGTTGATAGCTCATACTGTATTGTATATTTCTGTCCCTTTGTACCTATCTATACAGGTGGGAGAAGTTGGGAAGAAGCAAGTACAAATAAAGATAGTCACCTAAACATTGTGGTTAAAAATGTTTGGTATTACAGATACCTTAAGAGCTTTAATCACGTGAATAAAATGAGCAATCCAAGTAAGTAAAAGTGAATTGTGTCTTTTTAGAAAACATCTATTTATTTCACAAGTGGTCACAGGCATTGCTGCCTGATTAATGCCTGAACAAGTTAAGGATTCCAGAAAGATTTAAAATGAATAGTAAAGGAGCAGTAAGGAAGTAGAATTCCGTATTTGTGCCTCAGAATGGCCTATCACCTTTTCCTTGCTGTGTGGCTAAGCTTAATTCATTGAATTTCTGTAAATCTAAATTGTCTCACCCGTAAAAGGGGACAATAGTGTTCAATCCACCAGTAGCAAAGAATTGTTATGAGACTGCACTAAGAGAACTGTATGGACAAATACTATTTAGACTGTGAAATTTTTTAGTAGTTGAAACAGTTACCCTGAAGGAAAGGCTTGACTGAGGTGGAGATGGTATGCAAAAACTAGAGAAGACAACTGGACATTTAGCCTTTAGTATTTATCAGGGAAAGAGTAAGCTTGGACTGGACAGTGGGAAGCCAGGGGCCATCATGAAGACCTGGGAAGGCTTTTGAAAGACTAGAGCAACTGACAAAACACTAAGAATCATGGCCCATCCAAGGTGACACACAATTGATTGTCACCACGGTGAAAGAGAAGTGGAATGATCATTAGAGAAAAACATTGCTTTTAAGTCCATTTTACAAATTATGTGATGTGGGAAACATACAGAGGTATTACTCTCCTGAACAATGCAATGAGCAGTGTATGCTTATGTTTGGATATTCCCTTTTTATAGATGAAGTACAAGCAGAAGACGAGTTGATATTTCAAGCTGCTAGCCTTTCAGAGCTGCCTAACATGCTAACTAATTGTCATTTCCCAAAAGCGTTTATTAAGTGCTGATTTGTCCACAGTGTTAGAGAGGGACTTAGAAGGCTCTGTGAAGCTTGTATCAGTCTCTTGTATAGGCCCTATTATTTACATGCTGCATGAAGTAGGGGGAATTTGTTATGAGATTTGCACATGGATTAAAATGAATGCCTTGTTGATTCCCCCTTGACTCCATGACGTTTAGCACTCCAGTTAAGAAAAAAATAGTGTACTGTACCACTACATAAACTCTGGTGGTGCAGTGCTATGGTTGCTAACCAAAAAAGTCAGCAGTTCAAGTCCACCAGACGTTCCTTAAAAACTAGATGGGGCAGTTCTACTGTGTCCTATAGGGTCACTATGGGTTAGTATCAACTCTATGGCAGTGGGTTTTTTGTTTGTTTTATGGAAACACTTGTGGCATAGTGGTTAAGAGCTATGGCTGCTAACCAAAAGGTTGGCCGTTTAAATCCACTAAGCTTTCCTTGGAAACTCTATGGGGCAGCTCTGCTCTGTCACACAAGGTTGCTAGGAGTCAGAATCGACTCCATGACAACAATTTTTGTTTGTTTGTTGTTTTGGGTATGCTACTATACTGTATACCTGTCACTGTTGAGTTGATTCTGACTCCTAGCAGCCCTTCGGACAGAGTAGAACTGCCCCATTAGGTTTTCAGAGAGTGGCTGGGGAATTCAAACCGCTGAGATCTTAACCACTGTGCTACTGTAAATCCATTATAAGTGTACCAATGAAACTAATTCCAGCCTTCAAACTTTGAGAATATTCTGCCTTCATTAAAACGGTTGGTATATCCCCACTGAAGAGTTAGATGTCAATTGTCTTGCTTTAGGATTCGTATTATAAGAGACTTCATCTCTTAGGGAAAGCAAACAAAACAAATCTCTGAATAAGCTAGTATTTCGCTGTAGGCTCCTGGTCTACAATATTCTGCAATGAGGTCTGTCACCACTCTTGCTTTCCTAACAAATTATCACATTACAAAGAAGGCACTTTTTTGCTGCATCACAAATTAACGTTTAGAAATCTGTTTCAGTTGGGCACGCTGTACTCAGTGAAGCAGCAGGAGCCTGGCAGGTATCTGTAATGATGAGAGTGGCCAGTGAGGGCGTGAAAACCAGCAGCCCAGTAGCGGGTACAAAACAAAGATTTTTGACTGGCTCAGTTTTTACCCAAATGGCACAACAAAGTGGAAATACTGGGAGAGTTTCATCTTTCAGACAGAAAGGAGAGAACTGAGAGCCCCAAAATAAAGAATGGGAAATAAGAGCCTGTTATCACAGAAGAACTGCCAGAAGATATAAACAATCTGATGGACAAGAACTCAAATAGGATCCAGGACTGAAGACTTGTTGTGGAATTGTGAAATGATGAGAAACATATGACAGGTAGATCATGCTGTATGCTGGATCCTTACTTTTTCCAGAACTCAAGGATCGGTTCTGTGTTTTAGGAGTATTTAAATACTTGTTTTTCAAAATTTATTATATTTGCCAAGAATGAATCAAAAGCCTAAATGATAAAGACTATAACAATAATTATAAAATAATTACTGTAGCCAATAGAGTTCCATATATGTGTTTTTAAACAAATTACTTCATCTCATGGAACAAACTTATTTGGTTACTATTTTGAAAGGTTGGTAATGGATGTTGTTGGTTGCCCATTCCTTATGCATTAAAAGAACTCTTATTTTGGGGTACACATTTTCCCCATTCCCTGTAGCCTGCAGATCAGCTCACTCTGACCTCCATAACTGAGTCCTGATTTCTTTTATTAGAATGCTTTTTTCCCCTTGCTAAGATTCCTGATTGATTCAGGATTTGATGCAGGTGTAAGTCTAGCCAAAGAGTTTTTTTTTTTGTGTGTGTGTGTGTGTGTGTGTGTGTGGACTTCTTTAAAAACCCCACCCAGCTCTTTCATGAGGCCTTCCAGGACTAACTATATTGAAAATGATGTGGTGAGCCGAGATTCAACCCAGGGTTGTCTGACAGCTACAAAGCCCAAGTTCTTTACTACTACTGTAACTCTCAGCTGTATTCTTGTTTATGTCACTGTGTGATAAGCACAATAGTGGCCCCAATTATAGGTGTACGAGTCCCCAGAAACTATGAAGGCATAAAGTGTATGCTACCATATACTACTGATGGCATACAACAAAGCAATAATAGGATGATAGCCAAAAGCCAAGCCAAGTGCCGTCGAGTCGGATCCAACTCCTAGGATGATGGTATATTCTTTATATAATGAGTACCTATATTATAAGTTACATGTTACCTTATTTGCAGACCTAAATGAGTAAATGAAGAGTCTTGAGATGGGAAAATTGTGCTGCATTACCCAAATGGGCCCGATGTAATTACATAGGTCTTTCTAAGAGAGAGGCAGCAGGATGAGAGTCAGAGAAGGAGATATGGTGATGGACGCAAAGGTCTGAGTTATGCAGCCATAAACCAAGGACGAGGAAAACTTCTAGAAGCTGGAAGGTGCCATAGTGGCACAACAGTCAAACACTCAGCTGTATGCCAAGAGGCTGGCAGTTGGAACTCACCCAGTGGCTCTGTGGGATAAAAATCTGGTGATCTGCTTGCATAAAGACTGCAGCCTATAAAATCATATTAGGCAGTTCTGCTCTATGACATGAGGTACTGTGAGTGGAAATAGATGTAAAGGCCAGTCCCACTGCCATTAAGTTGAGTCCAACTCATAGCGACCTTATTGGACAGAGTAGAACTGCCCCAATGACTTTCCATGGAGTGCCTGGTGGATTGGAATTGCCAGCCTTTTGATTAGCAGCTGTAGCACTTAACCACTATACCACCAAGGTTTCTGATGCAATGGCAGCCAACAAAAATAGCCTGCAAGATGAGTCGACTCAATGGCACACAATAAACAACAATCTGGAAAACACAAAGAATGCATTCTCCCTTAGAACCTTCAGAAGCAATGTATCTCTATGGATTCTTTGATTTTAGCCCTTCAAAATTCATACAGAAATTCTGATCTCCAAAGCGTAATATAATGTATTTGTGTTGTTTTAAGTGACAAGTGTTAAAACAGCAATAGGTAACTAACATACCACATAAGCATGGTGTAACATTTGAGAGTAGCAGAAGTGTGATCAAATATTCAAAGGAATACGAAACAACTGTAAAGTTTGAAATTTAACTTGTATTTCTGTTTATTCAGCCATGGTACAAACTACAAATATTTCATCAAGAGAAAACAGAAACCTACCTGTACAGTATTTAGGTAACTTGAACTCTGCTCTACCCACATTAGTGATGCTACCTGTAATGTAATATAAATACTTTTGTTAAGTGTCGAGGACCATCTGTTTACATTCACTTTGGTTGAAAAAAAAATTAAACTGTATTTCAGGTGAAAGTTTACAGAGCAAAGTAGCTCCTTATTAAACAGTTAATAGGCATTTTTTTAAAATGACTTTAGTTAGTAATCCCATGACATGTCAGTGTTCTCCCTTCTCAACCTTCGGTTCCATATTACCAGCCGTCCTCCTCTCTTGCCTTCTGGTCCTTGCCCCTGGGCTGAACTGGTGTGCCTCTTTAGTCCTGTTTTGTTTTATGGAGCCATCTATTCTTTGGCTGAAAGGTGACCCTCAGGATTGACTTCATTATTTAGCTAAAAGGATATCCAGAAGCCATACTCTTGGGGTTTCTCCAATCTCTGTCAGACCAGTAAGTCTGGTCTTTTTGTGAGTTAGAATTTTTTTCTAGAGTTTTCTTCAGTTCTGTCCAGAATGGTATATTATGATCCCTGTCAGAGCAATCAGCGGTTGTGGCTGGACATCATCTAGTTGTACGGGACTCAGACTGATGGAGGCCATGGTAGTTGTAGTGCATTAGTCCTTTGGATGAATCTTTTCTTTGTGTCATTAGTTTTCTTCTCCCCTGCTGCCGAGACCAGTGGAGTATCTTAGATAGCTGCTGACAAGCTTTTAAGATCCCAGACACTACTCATTCAAGTAGAATGTACAGCATTCTCATTGTAAACTGTGTTATACCAATTGAGCTAGATGTTCCTAGAGACCACAGTCCACACTACCCTAAGATCAGCAATTATATTACATTCTGAACAAGAGCCCATTACACATCTCAGAATAAGTATTTATGTTGGAAGGCCTTATTAGTTCTTAGTTAGTTCAATCTGCCTTTTCTGAAAATACAAGAAAACCTCCACAAGATTTCTAGCATTTCACAAAATAACAACCTAAGTTATCTGCCACAAATAATATTTTTCTCCCCTGTGGAAATTACACTGCTCTTTCAAAAGCAAACCATCCTGTTATCTTGGCTAAGCTTTGTGCAATGGATTTTGAATTGTTTTCATGGAGGTGGTTGCTAAGAGTTGTGTCTAGTGACCTTGAACTGATTTGAGTATTGAAAAGACCATTAAGTTTACTATACATTATCTGCCAAAGGCACCCACTTTTCTGTGAGAACGAAAAGAATAAAAGTGCTTGAAAATATCATGGATATTGAGTTTTGCAGGACCATATAAGGAGGAAAAGTATCTGCCTTTTGGTGGAATCTCTTCCCAAAGAAGCATCTGCATTTTGGTGGAATCCATTCCCAAAACCTTTAGTCTTCTATAGCCACAAACATGTTGCTATCAAGTTAATTTCCTATACAAAATGACCATATGAGATTGAGTGGAACTGCCCCACAGGGTTTCTAAGGAGTGGCTGGGGGATTCAAATTGCTGACCTTTTAGTTAGCAGCAAAACTCTAAACAATGCACCACCAGGGCCCCCACAAGTAGAGACCAAAGGCACTTACTTGCAACTCAAGAATTAATATTCATTGTTATTTATGATACAAGGATCACCATTAACCTCAGCTGAGGTTATAGAAACTATTGATAGGAACTTTATAGATATTGTAATTAGGTCTCACACATGAATAAAATGGCCAGTAGCAATTTAGGAATTACCAGAGTTTTCACCCCCCATCCGTCAATTCATCATCTACTGTGGGCATCAGACTGGACCAGCTCATTGTCACAGAATCAATTCTGAATCTCAGTGACCCTATAGGACAGAGGAGAACTGCCCCCGTAGGGTTCCCAAGGAGTAACTGGTGGATTGCAACTGCCCACCTTTTGGAAGCAGCCAAACTCCTTACTGTGCCGCTAGGGCTCTGCTATGCGCAGCAGCATTGGGTGACCAGTAGTAGGAAGAGTTCTCAAAGTGCCTGTCTGTGATGGTATAGAAATGAATATAGGACTCATTTGGTCACAAATACTGCCTCCCTGACTGATTATCTGTGTAAGTTCAGGAAATCAAGTTATTCTCTTTAAAATTCCAATCCCCTGTTTTAAATAAATGCTCTAGTAGTATGTTAGAGATTGAATTTTGTTCCCCAAAATATGTATTGTAAACCCTAATTGCTGTACCTGTGGTTATAACCTCATTCCAAACAGATGAATCTGCTGTCAGTGAGCTGATTCTAACCCACAGCCACCCTGTGTGACAAAGTACACCTGCCCCATAGTTTCAAAGGAGTGCCTGGTAGATTCGAGCTGCCAGCATCTGCAGCACTTAGTCACTACACCACCGGGGTTTCCAAAATCCCATTAGGGAATAGATTTTCTCAGTTATTTGAATAAAGCAGTATTAGTGCAGGGTGTTTCTTAAACCAATGTCTCTTGGGATGAAAAGAGCCAATTAGACAAGGAGACAAGCTAACAGAGATGGGGGAAGATAAATGCCATGCCACATGAAAACCACCAAGGAACCGAAGAAGAGAAGTTCTAAAGAGACAAAGACTTTCCTCTAGAGTCAAAGGAGAGAGCAAGCCTCTCCCTGGGGATGGCACCCTGAATTCAGACTTCTGGTATGCTGAATTATGAAAAAGTAAATTTCTGTTTGTTAAAGCTACTCACTTGTAGTGTTTCTGTTATGGCAGCACTAGATGATTAAGGCATAGCAGTATCTACCTTACAGGACTGTTGCTAGAGGGAAATAATCACTTTATTGAATCTGATACATATTAGCCCGCCAGCCAAGTGCAATCGAGTTGGATCCGACTCATGGCGATCATGATACATATGATACATATTAAATATTCAATAAATACTTGTGGCCATTGTTTTCTTTACTTGGATTTAGCTGAGAATTTATGTACCAAACAAAAACATATTCTGGCTATCACATGGTATATATTTACTATTACAGCAGGATTTAGTCTTTGTTGGAGATTGTGGAACTGGATTAAGGTGAGTGTCTATTAATCTAATTGAGATCATGAGGACTTTTCAATCATGTAATGTAGCCTTCCTCTTTTGAACTCGTTTGAACCAGAAGGTGAAAGGCGCAGTAATTCTTGTGGGGTCACCAAAATGATGAAGTAGAAACACCTGTTAATTCTATACCTACTTGAAAAATACATAACTCATAATAGCTCTAGCAACACATTACCCCAGTCCCAGTATGCTTGCAAGCTTATATTAACAAGTACAGGAAAGAATATCACAAATGCCGGTAAAAACATTGTCAAAGAGTCTTGGAGTGCTGATACTAATTTTGACTTCCTTAGTATGTGTTTTGATTATTTAGTGCTGCTGAAACAGAAATACCGTAAGTGGGTGGCTTTAACAAACAGCAGGTAGAAGATAGGTAAAAGTCTGTATTCAGGGCACCATCTCTAGGGGAAGTCTTTCTCTCTGCTGGCTTTGGAGAAATGTCCTTGTCTCTTTTGAGCTTCTGCTCTTGGGTGATCTTCACATGGCTTGCCATCTCGCCTTCCCCATCTCTGCTTGCTTACTTTCAGGTTTAATCTCTTTTATATCTCAAAAAAGATTGACTCAGGACACATCTTACACAAATCCTGCCTCATTAACATAAAATGACAACACTTCCCAAGTGGGATTATAACAGCAGGCATCGAGGGTAGGATTTACAACACAGATTTTGGGGAACACAGTTCAGTTCATGACAGTATCCTGTACAGAAGTGTGTATTCATAAACTGTAAAAAGCAAGGCACAATTAGTTAGGAGATAGAGGCAGACACCAGGCTATGATCATCGGATTCGGGGACAACTGATACTAAGGCTTTATGTTACATGGATTTGTCCGAACATTTAAACATTGACCCAACCCCTATTCAAAACAAACTCATCATCAGTGTCACCTTTGCTTGCTGTGCATACACGTGCCTTAAAAATACCAAGAAATGGGCTTGAAGGAACAGTGAAATTGTCATTGCCATGGCCCAGGGAAACTAGTTTGTTGGGTTGAATTTCATGCTCCGCTTGTTTTCTTTTTAAAGCATTGGTTTCCAAGACCCCTTTCTTGGTCATCTAATACTGCTGTAACGGAAGCACCACAAGTTAATGGCTTTAACAGAGAGAAATTTCTTGTCTCACAGTCCAGTGGGCTGCAAGTCCAAATTGAAAGGTATCAGCTCCAGGGAAGGCTTTCTCTGTCAGCTCCCAGGAAGGGCCCTGTGTGCATCAGTCATTTTGGGGTCTGGGAACATCTTGGCAGGAACCTCGGGTCCAAAGGACACATTCTGCTCCTGGTGCTACTTTCTTGTTAGTATGAGGTCCCCAACACCTTGCTTGCTGCCTTTTCCTTTTATCTCTTGTAGGATAAACAGTGATAGAAACCACAACCTAGGGAAAGTCCTCTTATGTTGGATCACGAGGTGATCTTAATATGGGTGTTACAGTTTCACCCGAATCTTCTTTAACATAATCCAATCTTGCCCTCTGAAGCACAGCCAGAGATTAGGATGCACAACACAGGAAAATCACAAAGTGGAGGACAACAACTCGGTAGCAGGAATCATAGCCCCGCCAAACTGCTTCACACATTTTTGGGGGTCACAGTTCAGTCTACGACAACTCCTAATATTTCACTTGTTGGGACAACATCCAGAAGTTCTCATTTGATAATGGTGAAAAGGTTTTATTCTTTACCTGTTTTTACGACAAGTATGTTAGCCTCCTTATCAAGCCTCTGAGTTTTCCGATTGCAATTTACACTGTCTAAAAAGCAGGCAGCTGGCTGAAGTTAAGTTCTTGTCGTGCCTAATATGATTCTATGTTTTCCCATATAATCTCCTAGAATCTTCCTAGAAAGTCCCACAGCTTTATATCTGCGTAGATTAACCCAGCTCTAGGCAACAGAGTTAAACTTACCATGAAAAGGGCCAATCAGAGCACTGAGTGGTGCTAATCAAACTGGAAACTGTGGCTGGTTCTAAAAAACTAAAGTGTTAAATTAACCCCTCCTTGTCTCTGTTCTACTAAGACGCAGCACGCACACCCCAAAATGTATTTCTGCTTTCATTACTACAGTTAAAAGAAATGCCGTGTCAGTGTTTTGATGTATCCAAGGACTGAATGTAAACAACATGGTACAACTCTGGAAACTGCCATCATAAAATATTTCAAGAGGTAGAATAGAGTAAAATAAAATAAAAATGTCTTTTTATGTGATATCTCAGAGTAATTCAGGATTTATGGTACCTTAACCTTTAGAATCCAAAATATTAAGCTATGTTTCTTAGAGATAATAACTCGGTTGTCCCTCACTTATGTGTCTTAGATAAAAGACTACTGCCACAGAATCCATGAATGCTCAAATACCCTGGCGGGCCTTTAGTAGTAAATCTTATGGAATAGCTTATGGCCAATGTAATGGCCCACAGTAGCCTGCGAATATCATGAATTCTAATAATACTTACATCAGTAGAAACATGAAGTAATGTCTCCATTGTAATTAAATGATGTATTTAGAGCAGTGGACTAAATGGTCCCCCAGTGTGTTGGTGATATATTCTAATAGTCTTCTCTTTACAGCCCCACGCAGTAATATTCATGCTTTATTCTGGAGGGCTTTGCTTCTGACTGAACATTTGAATTGCAACATTAAGTGGTAAAGTGGATTACAGTGAGACCCCATGAATATGGATCCTGATCAAGAAACTAAGTGCTTAAAAAAATAAAATGTTACCATTTAAATAGAGTGATTACAAAAACATTTTTATATGGAGGAATGTCGGCCGTCTTCGCCCCCCCCTTCTCATTCTATATCCCAGAAGCAGCATGTATTTGCAGCAATTAAAAATTTAGTAGGGTGAAATATCAGAACTTAAATCACTCTAATTTCCACTGTGCTTATTGAATTTAATTTGGGCTGTTTGGGGTACAAATTAGTTTTGATAATAATTACACGATTCCATTTTTAAAACATGTTCAGCCCAAAGATTGCAGCCAACTACAGAGTTTATATGTTGGAAAAGGATGTCGGTTTCCAGGGCTGGAAGGAAATTATCTTGCAGTTGATTAGTTAAAGTGTCACATTTTAAATTTTCATTCTTTATTTTTCCCCTGGAATCAGTCACTAAAGCAGTAGCTGGAGGCGTTGACAGCCTAGGGCAAAGCTGAGGGCATTTCAGTCTATCTAATCTTCTGGTTAAGAATAAGTCAAAGAATAGCCTACGGTATTTAGTAATGGGATTAGACAGCAAGTCTATATATAACATATAATTATAAAGTAAAAAAGCTTATGTTTTTATTTAATAATATTAAACATATGTGAGATCTATTCTACTCTTTATTGGCACTTACCTTCTTTAGTTTTTTAAAACACATTTTCAACAAATAAGGAAACATTTCCACCCCTTTTAACAATTCTTACATGTATCTGTTCAGTGAATGTGATTTACTAACGATAAAGCACTAACTATATGTACAACTGCCTGTTCTACTTCAGTGAGTAACACTGACATGCAAGTTTGCATGCTGTGTGCGCGTGTGTGTGTGTGTGTGTGTGTGGTACGTATCTGAATGTGCACTTGTATACTTAGGTCATTGTGTTACCATAAAACACGGGTTTAGTCCACCTGCTGCAAAAAGCCAGTACTGTGACAGGGTGTAAAGTAACTGCCCAAGAGATTTATTTGCAAGACGGCATGCAAGGGAACAGGGGGAGTTTGGGTCCTCGGAGCCTGTCTGACTTCTTCAGGCAAGCTCAGGGTTTTTAATGGGTTGGTAGGGATAAACATGTAGGCAATGGGGTGTGCCCTGGTGAGGAGACATCCATTGGGATGGTGGTCGAATGGGTGGAGATTGTTGGAGTGGCATTGTCTGGTGCCTCCACTTGTTTGACGATCCTAAGGAGAAGGCTGTAAAGAGTTTAACTTCATGGCTCCTGTCAGTTAATACCTGATTCCTGGGGCCGGGTAATGCCAAGAAGTCAGGAGTTTTAAGGAAAAAAAGGTGAAGAAATGGAGTTCTGTCCTAACTGCCTACTTCAGCTGTGGTTTTAAATTCATGGGGCATTTGGAAAAGTGTTCTGCAGTCACTGAAATCACATGAAACGGTGTTTGTTACTCAGTTGATTTAAATTTAAAGGTGATTTGGCATATCTTATTTCCTAAATTTTCAATGTGCATTAGAATTTAGCACCTGTTCCACAAATCTAGGAGCTTAAACAATAGCTTGTAGTTCACTACAGAACTTTTCTCCAGCAGAGACAAATAGTGACTTGTGGTAAATTTACCTAATTGTGTTTGCATTGTTTTAAAAATGCAGTTTGGTTATGCTGTCAAAGTTTTGTAAGAAGTCAGAGAATGGTCCGTTTGCTGTGTGGTAAACCGACTGCTCTAGAGGAAAAGACAACTACGTGCAAAAGAACGTGGAAGCCCTGGTGAGAGCGGAGCTCCGGGTAAATGAAGAGCTTTCTTTCTGACTAGCTGAGACCTGGCTTCGGTTGGCAAGCGAATTCTTTGAGCACCACCCTTGAAAATCATGCTAATGAGCCTCTTCACTTCATCAGATAGGATTGCGATCCTTTTTGTCCGCATCATTAAGGCCTCAAATTGCCCTATTAGCAAGACCTCAAATTGCCCCTCAGGGTCAATGTTTACTGCAGGTGAGCTTGGGTTAACCACCCTCAGAACCCACCGGACAGCAATGTGGACTACCTGTTACGGGGGAATTCATTTCCTTCCCAAGTTTCCTTTGCAAAACACCAGTTTTCATCTATTGGAATTATGTTTTAAATTTATTTTGAAAAAAAAAAAAAAAACACGTTAGGTTAATTTTATGTTGATTCCAAAAGAGTGAGGTGCGGAATGGAAGACAGAAATTTTTCTACCAGGCTCTCTTATCAGTAGCTCATAAACTTTAATTTGTCCATCTGTACAATGGGGGCAATTATACTTATTTATACGATATATGATTATATAACAAGAGTAGTACAGAATTTTCTTTTGAAAGACTGTAGCAGCTTGATGACTATCGTTTTAATTACTGAGATAAAAATATACAAAAAGTTGGAGCTGTAAGTAGTAAGCAGTGATAGACAACATACGTTAAATAATGCACGCAAAATTAAAGATTAGAATTTTATGGCATTAACGTTGTTTTTTTAATTTTTTTGTAACAGAATGCTGCATATATTTAACAACATAAATATAAAATATTTTTTTGCTGATTAAAATGTTAAATGTGTAGGAAAGGCAAAGTGACTCTGTGTATCTCTATGGTCCATTCAGCTTTCCAAAAACTGGTTAGTACTCAGTTGCTGCCAGTTAACTGCAGAGACTGCCGGTGTTCGGAGAATGGCAATTATCTCCCTGAGCATGCTCAGCAGAATCCACTGGTGATGTTGGGACGTGAACCCTTTCGTACGTAGCAACTGAAAGATGAGAGACATGGTTACAATTTCCACAAGTATGTGAAACAGAAGCTTTCAGATTATGTTCCATATCTACGTGGAGATAACATTTATGTCTCCTGCGTTAAGGTTAATTTCCATGTATTTAGGGCTCCTGAAATCCTCATCACCTCTGAGGCTGGTACCTGCAAAGTCAGTTTTGCTATTGAATGGAGACCCAATTAAGAAATGCTTGCTGGTGTCCTTCCAGCAATATCTTGTGAGTTTGAACAATTTTAGTGAAATAAATGTAACAAGGAAAAATGAATTCTCTTTAGCCTCTATTCAGCCAAAATTAGCCTCCGCGGATTCTGGCTCACAAAAGCACCACGGGCCTCTGGCTGTGCTCTGTAGCTGTGAAATAGAATCAAGATTCCATTAGGCATCCCAAGCTGCCTCCTTCTCCAGGGCAGACAATAAAAATGACAACAGGGGATTGTCCCTCAGCTAGTCTAACAAGGGGGTGGGTTCTCTTCTAAATGACTAGATGTCTGTTTAGCTGAGGGAAAAATTTAAAGGGGCCATGGGCCAAATTTTGTTCCTTTCTTTGGCTTACATGTTTGTTTCTAAGGTCATCTTCAGAGAGACCTTGAATTCTACCTCTGTTGGACTTAAAACCATGGCTTTTTTTCTTTTATTTTTTTCTTTCCCTTTTTGAGAATTTGTGTGTGAGACAGACGGTCCAGACAGTGGCATTATTCTGTTAGGGAATCAGAAATTTTAGCAACTGCACATGGACTATGGCTCTTGATATATAGAAATACATACGTATATATATATATATGTGTATATATATATATACCAAATCCACTGCCACCAAGTCAATTCTGACTCATAGCAACGCTATACGGCAGAGTAGAACTGGCTTACAGAGTTTTCAAGGAGGGGGTGCATTTGAACTGCCAACCTTTTTTTAGCAGAATTTTTTTCCTCACTAGGAGATAGAGACTTCCCTCTAACCTAGACAAATTCTAGGTCGGAGACCACTTTTTTTTTCAAAGTTTATCTACGAACAAGAACCCCTAATTGATAAATTTATGCAGGTGGCTTTGTCTTCATGTGAAAAGCAAGTGGAATGGTGCTTTGTAGCACTAGCTTTACACAGTCCTTGTGTGCTCCTGTTTTCCTCATGGAGCTAGATCTTGGCAGTTCCTTCTGTTGAGAGTAAGGTCTTCAGTTTGTCTACCTTGGAGGAGCACCCAAAAGGCTATGATCCTCTAAAAAATTCTTCTTGCCATCAATTTGCAATTGATTTCCTGGGTTTTCTGCTACATCGGAAGCCCAAAAGTGTAAGATCGTTTTCTTCTCCTAGTTCAAGGGCAAATGTAATATAACTTATGCAAGTTTTACATAAATTTGATTGAATATTCTTTCTCTTTGTAACTGGCCTAGTAAACAAAGTTTTGTATCTCCCTTGACAGATGCTACAGAATGAGATTTAATATGGCTTGTCAATGAGTGCCAGAAAGTTGAAGAGTTCATCAACCATTCATAGTAATTGTACTGTATTCATATAGAGTTATAAATGTGTATTTCATGGTCCTGTCTCCTTTGCTCCAATCAAAATACTGGCAGGAAGCAATATTATATAATCTATGGTGTCAATTGCTAATGCTAGTGGCAAGTAAATCATAATGTTTTCATTATCAAATTGCTAATACTTAGAGATTATAATGTTCCATACAGGAAGTTTTTAATAAGCAATTATTTATGTGCTCAGTTACTGGATGTTGCTAAACCAAGGCATTTCTTCAATACTAAGTGAGAATTCTATTCAACAGTTCATTCTGTAACATCATTCATTGGTATTATAATTCTACAAAGTTATACAGAAGAATGTGTTACGTATTTCTTACAGGATTCAGAAAAAATTAAAAATAAACCAATCAGATTGCAAATATTAAAATATGAATTTCCACTTGTAAAATGTCACAAATTCTAATATAAAAGACAGCTAGTTTAATTTGATTTTGAATACCAAATCTGTGATCTGAATCTAATGATATCATAGTCAGAAAACCCAAGTTCTAAAATTGGCTTTGCCATTTACAACTTATTACATAGACTCAGGAAACTGTGGTGGCATAGTGGTTAGGTGCTATGGCTGCTAACTAGAAGGTTGGCAGTTCATATCCACCAGGAGCTCCTTAGAAATTCTAGGGGGCACTTCTACTCTGTCTATAGGGTTACTACAAGTTGGAATTGCCTTGATGGCAGTGGGTTTTATACGTATATATATACATGTAGCCTCAAGAAATATTCCGAAAATCTTTGAGACTCAATATCTTTATCTGGAAAATATTTTACCATTCATCTTGTGGACTAACATGTTTTATTAAACACTATCTTAAAAAATACAATAGACTAATCAAATCACTAAGTTATCAACATCTGAACTTTCATAGGTGAGGTAAAGAGTGAGTTAGGTGTAATTTTTCAAACAATCTTTAAGTATAGTTCATAAACACACTCAATTGTTATATCAGAGTATTTGGTTTGTTATAAAATCTTTTTTGTCTTTCACTTGGCTACGTCTTTATTTTAAAATTGTGCTTTAAACGAAAAGTAGCAATCTACATCAGTTTTCCATATGAAACCCTGTACCTGCACCACTATGCAACTCTAAATAATATTGCCTTCCTCCATCCAGAGCAGCAAACTCCCCCTTTCCACTCTGTACTTCCTGTATCCATTCAACCAACACCTGTCCCCTTCTACCCGTTCATCCTGCCTCTGGACAGGAGTTGCTCAGACAGCCTCATGTATATGGTTAAGCCAAGAAGCACATTCTTCACTAGCATCACTCTATGTTTTATAATTTAGTCCAATCTTTAAAGAGTTGGCTTTGGTACTAGTTTCAGCTCTGGACTACCTGAGTCTGGGGGCTATGTCCTCATAGTACCCTACAATCTGACAGACCATCTGGTCCCATCTTTTAATAAGATTCTAATTCTGCACACTCATTCTTCTCCTGCTATATCAGTGACTTTTTTATTGTTTTCCCTGTAAGGGCAGTCACCGGTAGTGGCCAGGCACCATCTAGGTCTTCTGATTTCACGCTGTTGTAGTCTCTGGATTATATGACATCTTCTGTTTACTGGGCTCGTATTTCCACATATCTTTGATGCCCAGGTAGACTGAGACCATTTGTTGCTACTTAAATGGCACTTTGCTAGGTTTCAAGACCCCAGATGCCACTCACCAGAGTGGTATGCAGAACATTTTCTTAAAAAACAAAAATGTAGTTATGCCAGTTAGCCTACATTTCCTCTGAAACCATGATCCTCAGAAACCTGTCCCTGCTATTCTGTCCTTCGAAACGTTGACTTATAAACCTTTTAGATTTTGCTGTAGTCCAGTTGTGCTAACCTCCCTTCTACTGCATGAAGTCAGTCCCTTCCTCTAACCTAGCTCCTATCTACTATCTAGTCTATGAATATCCCCTCCCTCCCTTCCCACCTTTGTAACCATCAAAGATTATTTTCTTCAGAGCTTAATCTTTTCTTAAGTCCTGGTAATAGTGGTCTCTTGCAACATTAGTCCTCTTGCAGCTGACTAAATTCTCTCAGCATAATCTCTTCCAGATGACTCCATGTTACCACATTTCCTAAGATCATAGCTATTCTTTGTCATTGCATAGTATTCCATTGTGCATGTATACTATAATTTGTTTATCCATTCATCTGCTGATGGGAACCTCAGATGCGGACAGTGCTGCAATAAACATTTGTGTGCATGTGTCTGTTCCTAGGACAGCCCTTATTTCTCTAGGGTATATTCAAGAAGCTGGATTGATGAATCATATGGTATTTCTATTTCTAGCTTTTTAAGAAAGCACGAAGTTGCTTTTCAAAGTGATTTTATCATTTTACATTTCGAACAGATGTACTAGAGTTCCAGTCTCTGCACAACCTCTCCAACATTTGTTATTTGGGGTTTTTCTTTTTCTTTTTCTTTTTTTTGATCAATACAAGCCTTCTTGTAGTTTGATTTGGATTTCTTAAAAAAGGCTAATGATAGTGATCCTTTCCTATCATCTGTGGGCTTTCTGGATGTCTTCTTTAGTGAAGTGCCTGTTCATGTCCTTTGCCCATTTTTTAACTGGGTTACTTGTCTTTTTCTTGTTGAGGTTTTGCAGTACTTACGAACACAAAGATTATGCACTGATTGGATCATGATAGCCCCAAACTTTTTCCTAGTCTGCAGGTGGTCTTTTTATTCTTCCGGTGAAGTATTTTGATGAGCATAAGTGGTGGATTTTTTGGTGTTCCTAGTTATCTCTTTTCTCTTCTGGTATTTGTACATTGTTAATAATATTTTGTAGTCTGTTTATGCTGTACATTATGGCTCCCAGCATTTTCCATGTTTTTTCTTCCATGATCTTCATTGTTCTAGATTTTATATTTAGGACTTTGATCAATTTAAAGTTAGTTTTTCTGCACAGTGTGAGAGGGTCTCATTTCTTTCTTTCTTTTTTTTTTTTTTTCAGATTGATATCCAGTTATGCCAACACTATTTGTTAAAGAGACTGTCCTACCTCCAGTTTATGGAGTTTGGATCTTTATCAAATATCAACTGCTTATAGGTGGATTCTGTTAAATCTGGATTCTCAGTTCTGTTTCACTGATTTGTGTATCTGTTTTTTTTTTTTTTACCAGTAAGTACCAGGCTATGTTGAATACTAAGGCAGTATAATAGATTCTAAAGTCATGTAGTGTGAGGGCTCCCACCTTGTTTTTCTTCTTAAGTAATGTCTTATATATCTGGGGCTTCTTTCCTTCCACATGAAGCCAGTAATTTGTTTCTCCATCACATTAAAAAGTGCTATTGGAATTTGTATTGGGATTACATTGTATCTGTAGATTTCTTTGGTTAGAGTAGACATATTCATGATGTTAAGTCTTCCTATTCATGAGAAAAGTTTCTCCACTTATGTAGGTATCTTTTGGCTTCTTACAGTACAGTCTTGCAATTTTCTTTGTGTAGATCTTTTATATCTCCTGTTAGATTTATTACTAGGTATTTTCCCTTCTTGAGGGCAGTTGTAAATGGTATAGATTGGGTGATTTCCCTCTTGATAGTTTTTTGTTGTGTAAAGACATGCAATTGATTTATCTATAATTATCTTCTATGTTGATAATTTGCTGAACTATTAGTTCCAGTAGTTTTTCTGTGGATTCTTTAAGTTTTCTGTATATAAGGGCATATCATCTGCAGATAGAGATACTTTTACTTCTTTACCAATTTGGATGCCCTTTATTTCTTTATCTTGCCTGATTGATATGGCTAGAAGCTCCAGGACAATGTCGAATAAGAGTGGTGACAATAGGCATCCTTGTCCCAATTTCTGTTCTCAAGTGGGATGCTTTCAGACTCTCTCCATGTAGTATGATGTTGGCTGTTTGCAGTGCATAAACCAAAAGCCAAATCCACTGTCACTGAGTCAGTTGTGACTCACAGTGATTGCATAGATAACCTGTATTACCTTGAGGAATTTCCCCTTTATTTCTATTTTGCTGAATTTTTTACACGAATAGGTGCTGTAATTTGTCAAATGCTGTTTTGCATCAGTTGATAAAATTGATTCTTGTTTTATTTGGTTGATTACATTAATGGTTTTTCTAATGTTGAATTGTTCCTGTATCCCTATTATGAATTCCACTTCATCATGGTGAATTTTGTTTGTTTGTTTGTTTTTTGATATGTTGTTGAATTCTATTGGCTAGAATTTGGCTTGAGGGTTTTTGCATCTAAGTTCATGAGAGATATTGGTCTATAATTTTCTTTTTGTGTGTGTTTTGTCTTAATTTTGGTTTCAGGGTTATACTGGCTTCGTAGAGTCAGTTTGCAAGTGTTCTGTCCTTTTCTGTGCTCTGGAATAACTTTGGTAATAGTGGTATTAACTCTCCTCTAAGAATTTGGCAGAATTCCCCAGTGAAGCAGTCTGGGCCAGGGCTTTTTTTATAGTTGGGAGTTTTTAAATTACCTTTTCAATCTCTTGTTTTGTAATTTGTTTATTTATTTTTTATACTTTGTGCTGGTTTTGGTAGGTAGCAGAAATTTCTTTGTTTCCCCTAGGTTTTTGAATTTATTGTCATACAATTTTTTACAGTATTCTATTATGATTCTTCTAATTTCAGTTGGGTCTATTGTGATATTGCACATTTCATTTCTTAGTTATTTGCTTCCTCTCCTGTTTTTCTTTTGTCAGTTTGGCCAAAAGTTTATCAATTTTGTTGATCTTTTAAGAAAATCGCATTTAGGTCTTGTTAACTCTTTCATTCACTTTTCTGTTATCTTATTTGGCTCTAATTTTTACTATTTGCTTTCTTCTAGTGCTCAAGGGGTTCTTTTACTGATCTCTTTCCACTTGTTTGAGTTGTAGAATTAATTGTTTAATCTAGGCTTTTTCTTCTTTTTAGATGTGTACATGTATTGAGATAAATTGACCTCTGAGCACTGCTTTTGCTGTGTGCCATAAATTCTGGTAGGATTTGTTTTCATTCTCTCTTAAGCCTATGAATTTCTTTATTGCATCCTTGACTTCTTCTATAACCCAATTACTTCTGAGCAAGGTATTATTCAATTGCCATGTGTTTGATTTATTTTTCCCCTTTCTTTTTTCCATTATTGACTTTTACTTTCATGGTTTTATGGTCTGAAAACTTGGAATTTTGTGGCCTAATATGTGGTCTATTCTGGAGAAGGTTCCACGTGCATTGGAAAGGAAAGTGTACTTGGCTACTGTTGAGTGGACTGTTCTGCATATGCCTCTGAGGTCAATTCAGTTGATTATGCATTTAGATCTTCCATGTCTTTATTGAACTTTTTACTAAATGTTCTGTCCTTCACTAAAAGTGTTGTCTTGAAGACTGTTACTATTTTGTAGAACTATATATTTCTTTTTCAATGTATTTAGTATTTGTTTTATGTATTTTGCAGCCCTGTCACAGGGTGTGTAGGTATTTAACATGGTTATGTCCTCCAGGAGTACTGATTCTTTAATCATTATATAATGTCCTTCCTTATCTAGTGTAGTGGATTTTACTCTAAAGTCTATTGTATCAGGGATTAACATTGCCACTTCTGTTCTTTTTTGAATATTGTTAGCTTGAGATACAATTTTTTCATGCTTTGAGTTTTAGTTTGTTTGGATCTTTGAGTCTAATGTGCATCTCCTATAGGCTTCACACAATCGGGTCATGTTTGATCAGTTTGCCGCCCTCCATCCCACTATTGGTGCATTCAATCAATTTACAGTCAGCATGATTATTGATAGATACAATCTTAGTGCTGTCATTTTGATGTCTTCTGTGTTGTAGAAAATTTCTTTGTTCAATTTAATTTTCTGTATTGAGTTTTTTTCTTCATGGGTTTTCATCTTTTTCAATGTTAGTGGTTTTGTATTTGCAAATACTTCTTCATGTCTTTCTTATTTTTTATTTTGATGCATATGATTGTTAGTTTCTTTTGTGGTTATCTTAATATTTATCCTTATTTTTATAAATTTAAACCTCTCTTTAATTTCTTTATATTGCCCTGACTTGCTCTCCATATGAAAGATCCATGATGTTATTTCTTTTGGATCTTTCTTTTTTGTTACAGTGGTTGCATTATGACATCTCTGTTTCCCTATTTTCAGTGTTTTGCCTATGATTTATTTTCATGATTCCCCAGTTCGGGTTGATATCCAGTTGGCCTTTTCTGTGTTGTAGTCTTGGATTGTTACTAGGAGTTATTCGGTTTGTAACCAAAGGATTCCGTTTCTTGTAATTTTGGTTTGTTTTTTGCAAATTTCCTAAATTTCTGTTTATCTGGAAATGTCCTAATTTCTCCATTGTATTTGAAAGGCAAGTTTTCTGGATATATAATTCTTGACTGGCAATTATTTTCCTTCAAGACTTTGCACACATCATCTTATTGTCTTCTTGCCTGCAGTGTTTCCTGTGAATAGTCTGAGGTTAGTGTTATTGATTCTCCTTTGTTGGTTATTTTTCATTTATCCCTAACCACTTTTGAAAGTATCCCCTTCTCTACAGTTTTGCAAGTTTGATTATAATACGCTTTGATGTCTTTGTTTTGAATTCCACCTTGTATGGAGTTTGATGAGCATCACGGATAAGTATCTTCTCATCTTTCATGATATCAGGGAAGTTTTCTGTCAGCAAATCTTAGACAAGTCTCTCTGCATTTTTTATTATCCCCCCTCCCATTCTGGTATTCCAATCACTCATGAGTTATTCCTCTTTGTAAAGTCTCACATAATTCTTACTATCTGTTGATTTTTTAAAAATTTATCTCGTTTTTCCTCAGATATATTGATGTCACATACTTTACTTCCAATTTTACTAATTCACCCTTCCATTGCCCCAGTTCTGTTCCTTTGGGCTTTTACTGATTTGTCCAATTTTGTGATTTTATTATTAATTTTCTGGATTTCTAATTCTTACCACTCTATGCTTTCTTGTAGCTTATTCAAATTGTCATTGTACTCTGCTGCATGTTGTCTCTTTTCCTTACTTGTCTCTTTAAGAGTTCAAAATACTAATGTTTTTTATTCTACCTCTTATAATTCTAGGGAGTTCTCTTCCTCTAGAAAATTTGATTCTTTGTTTTGGAAGCTTTCAGAAGAAATCATGATCTTCACCTCTAAATGCTTTGATATGGACTACTATTTCCTAGCCATATTTTATATTTGCTTTCTGTGTTCTAGCTTACTGTTTTGAAATGTACAGTTTACTTTTCTTACGGGTATTCGGTTCTGGTGTCCAGGTAGTCAGTCTCTAAGTGTATGGTGCAGGCTGTTGCTTACTGTTGGGCAACAGGTGATTGGTATAGGCACAGGAATCTGGCTGTAACCTCTGAGAAAGACAAGGGGCTAACAGCCATCCCTGGATGTCTGTGAGCATGGTGTATCCCGTTATGCCTGAATCTAGGTGAAGGAATAATTTATGTTCTGATTTTCTGGCTTAGGGGACTCAGCAACATTTTTTTTCTTACCTCCCTTTTGGAAATCCTGATGATATAGTAGTTAAGTGCTACAGGTGCTAACCAAAAGGTTGGCAGTTTGAATCTAGCGGACATTCCTTTATACTTTACTCCTATACACTTTATATACTTTGCTCTTTTATACTTACTTCTATGTACTTTATATGTACATATAACTTTTACTTCACAATTGTTTAAATGACTCTAAATCAGAACAAGAATCAGGAAACTCAAGTCAAATAGATCTGATCCATACTACTCTGCCCTATAGAACTTCTATGGATCTGATCCATCCTATATGATCATTATGAGTTGGAATCAACTTGATGGTGGTGTTTTTTTGTTTTTTCCCACAGTTTCCCTGAGTTTGTTAAATTTTCTCCCTCTGAACCTCAGACAATGGCTCAGGGTGAGTTTAATGAGTCCTACCTTTGGCTCAGTTAATGGTGTCCGACTCCAGAGTATAGAGAAGGAAGGAGGAGAAGGGCTCAAGGTGGGCTAGAAGAGCTCTACTTCTGGCTTGATTAATAACATCACAGTCTAGCACGGGGCACAGTGCAGAGAAGAGTGGGGGAAGTGTGGGGAGAAGGGAAACAAGGCCACCTCATATAAAAGATTCATATCCATGTGCCACAGATTACATGCAATGTCTTTGCTCTTCATCATCTGGGGCTGACTCTCACTGGTTCTGACTCTCCCTGGTTCCAGAAGCATGAGTGGATTCTCTAGACAATTAGTCCTGCTTAGGAGGGCATCCACCAACGTCCACACTCAGTCTACTACACATATTGGCTTTGGTCATTTCCTGGAAAGTCAAATCTTGCAATCTTATGTCCTTCTGAAGCAACTTTGCTTTCCCAGTTGCTTAGTCCAGTTTTTCAACTTTCCCTTTGATGTCTGGGGCTCCTAGAATGTCACATATACTAATTCATTTGTTATTTTGGGTCTTTGCTGTTCCGTTGGGTCACGGAAAGCAACCGTTTTGGTCCTGCTTCCTCACTAGGCTCTGTCTTTTTGACACAAAACAAATCTGAACATAGGTGGAATGCAAAAGAGCACCAGAATTTTTTTTCATTGCTTTCCAAGGTTATTCTGAAGGTAAACTTGAAGAAAACATACCATATGAGGTCTGACAGTTAAGTCTGCAAACTTAATTGTTCTAAGTGCTACATACCTCATTGCTGAATATCACTATATTCACCTTCACAGTACTCTCCTTGAGAAGCTATGCACCAGTGCTAGCACCTATCCTACCCTTCAAAGCAATTTTGGGACTCTTTCTGGAATGACCATGGTGCACAGTGGCACACTGTCAAGTTTGTGGACTTAATTGCGTAGTTGTCTGTAAGGGAGTTTTTAGCCAGTAAACAAACGACTGTATTGCAACACCCTACCTACTGACCTGATCTGGCCTCCAGTGACTTTTTTTCTTTACCCAGAGATAAAGGAAATATTGAAAGGAAGACATTTTGATGACATTCAGGATGTCAAGGTTAGTATGAGGACAGCTCTGATGGTCATTACAGAAAGTTCTGAAATTGCCTCTGTGTGTACACGTGACACTACAATTTTTGAAAAAGGAAATTTGTGACATCAGGATAATGATTGAGAAATTGGTGACTATTACTTGAGAATTCTACTTTTAGCATAATATTTCCACTATTTTTACTTTAAAAAAAGCAAATTATTTGTACTTGTCTAGCTATCCATCTTTAGCCAGCTAGAGAGCAAGACATGTTTAAAACTCTTGGGTAACATTCTGGATTTCATTCTATCTGTTGTGCAGTGGAAAGGTTTTGTGAATTGTTATCAAGTTGTAGTGAGCAACTACAGTTTGTAGAACACATTCAAATATAAAAATAGGAGTCCATAGAAAATTCTACCGATTGCTATTGGCAATGATATTTTGAAGTGCAAGTGCTCTAAAATGCTGAAGTCTATTATACAGCTCAGAGTAGATTTCTCCTTGTGGTATACCTTATCTCTTAATAAATAACAACTCCATGGCATGGAGCCCTGGTGGTGCAGTGGTTAAGAGCTTGCCTGCTAACCAAAAGGTATGCAGTTACAGTCTAACATTCATTCCTTGGAAACATTGTGGGACAGTTCTACTCTACCCCATAGAACTGCTATGGATCAGAATCAAATTGATGGCAACTGGTTTGTTTTCTAATAGAACACTTTGGTGTTTTTGCTTTAAAAGTGCTTGACCTTGCTTAGTCATTATAACAATATTGTGAGAAAGTTATTATTCCCATCTTCTACTATCACCAACTGCCCCTGAATTGACTCCAACTTACGGCATCCTTCATGTTTTTGGAGTAGAACTGTGCACCATAGGATTTTCAATGACTGATTTTTAAGAAGTAGATTGGCAATCCTTTGTTTTGAGGTGTAGCTGTATGGACTGGAATCTCCAACCTTTCAGCTAGCAGTTGAATCCGTTAGCATTGGATCCATCCAAGGATTCCATCTCTGTCTTACAGAAGAGAAAACTAAGATTCATAGGATTCGGTGATTTTCTGAAGATCACTCAACTAACAAGTAGTATAGCTGTGATTGAAACCCGTGCCTTTTACCTCAACCCCTTGAGCTTCTCCTAATATTACCTTTATAAGCAGTACAACTCGAAGGCACTTGGCTTGGCTTGGCAAGCAGTGCAACCGAATATTCAATTTTCATTTAGAGAATTTCATTTTATCTGTTACCTTAAAATGTTACAATTAACCTTGCCTTGTGAGTCGGATCCGACTCAACGGCACTTGGCTTTGGCTTGTTTCAATGAGTCGGATCCAACTTGACGGCACTTGGCTGACTGGCTTGTTCCAATAAATATCTTTTAAAAAAATGCTTTGAATTTTACATTTTTATACTCTGTTGTTCACTTCCCACCCCTAAACCAAACAAAAAGAACCTGATTTGGTGGCAGGAGAGAGGTGGAGAGAGCTATTTCATATTTTGTTTGCACTGCCTGTGGCATGCAGGGTCAGGCAAATGACAGGCAACCACAAATCCCCCTCCCCATTTGACCACTTGTCCAAAGGTGAGGTGAAAAGGTTTAGTGGGAAAAGTTTGACATTTTATCCCAAAACAAATATTAGAGATTATCTGTGGAATTAAATTATCCATATGTACACAGTCTAGGGAATTACCTCTATGGGAAATGGTGGATTATTGCATAAATTGAAACTAAGCCCTTAAGGCACTCCTTTTACTTTGTTCTCTGTATTTTTTACAATGAGCTCTTAGATTATTTTGGCTATTTCAATGGCTTCTTTTCAGTATGTTCCTATTTGGAATGTATTTGTGCATTTCTCCAGCTGGTTTGAACAATTTTTTAAAAAAGTATTCCCCTGATGGCCCTAGAAGCAGACAAGTGTTACTTGAAGGGGAAAAGGAGATTTCTATTAGGTTTGAGAGTCACAAGTGAACAGAAAAAATTTGAGAAGTATAAAATACTCCACAGACTACAAATCCGAAAACAAAACATGGCTAACAAGGTTTTGACAAAATAAAAATCCCACTGGTTTTCCCCATATCTTTATGTAAGCTTTACTTTTTGTGAGTTATTGTTTTCGTGTGTGTGTGTGTACATATATATATAACTTGTACTTTACAATTCTTTAAATGACTCTAAACCTGAACAAGAATCAGGAAACTCAAGTCAAATAAAAATAAATGTTAAATTATATTCACCACCTAGGAAAGTCCAAAAATTTATTGTAGCAATGGAAGTATATTAAAAAAAAAAAATCCAACCCTGTTGCCACTGAATCTATTATGACTCATGGAGACCCAATGTGTTACAGAGTAAAACTTTTCCATAGGGTTTTCTTGGCTGTAAACTTTACAAAAGTAGATTTCTGGACATTTCTTTAGTGGAGCTTCTAAGTTTAGTGTGAACTGCCAATACACAAGCTATTAGATGTGTCCAAACCACTTGTGTCATGCACAGTTAAGGGATTTTTAAAAGTAGTAAGTCAATTACCCTATAATCCACTAGCATCAAAAGACATCTAAATTCACAAACATACCATACTCATACCCTTGTTGTTGAGTCAATTCCTACTCATGATGATTCTATAAGACAGAGTAGAACTGCCTCATAAGTTTTCCAAGGAGTGGCTGTTAGGTTTGAACTGTAGACCTTCTGGTTAGCAGCTAAACTCTTAATGACTGTGCCATCAAGACTCCTACAATTTCACAAGGAGGGAGGAAAATCAGGATTAGCCTAAAGCTGCTTTCTATGAGGTGAAGGTCAGGCATACTTCCATTCTTCAACTTTTGGAGTACTTTTGACATCAGTCATCCTCTCCACAACATTATCTGCTTCTCTGCAGGGTCTGATAGTTTGTTGCAATGGCCACACAGAACTCACTGACCACTTTCCTGACTATGCAGTTTGGTAGGGTAGTAACAGGCTGTAACTGGATATCAGGATCAACTTGGAAGTAATAGGATACAAGTCAGAAGGCAAGATTTAGGTCTTTAGTCAGGACGGCTTCCAAACCAGACAGTCCTCAGCTTCTTTTTAGCCATGTCTGCAGGCAAACAACCCTTCTCTTGCCCTTGCCCTGGGCCTTCTCTTGGCCTTGCCTACCACTGAGCCTTCTCTTGGCCTTGCCCACCACTTGGGACTTCTCTTGGCAATACTCACCGCTAGGCCTGCTCGGGAAACTTTTATAGCACTGTAGCTCCACAAACAAGCTCCAGACAAACCCCACTCACCAGCAAGCCTACTGCCTAAAGGCATTCAGCTCTTTTTTGCCTCATGGGTTGCCAAGCTGTCATGGATTGAACTGTGTTCCCTAACATGTGGCCATTTGGCTGGCCCATGACTTCTGGTAGTGTATAGTGTTTGATGTTCTTCCACGTTGTAAATCCTGCCTCTGTGATGTTAATGAGGGCGGGTGGGCAGCATTTGTGCTGGTGGGGCAGGACTCAAGTTGTAAGTTTATTCTGTGTCTTGATGCAGTCTTTTGAAATATAAAGGAAAGCAGTTAGTTAACAGAGAGATAGGGGACTTCAATCCACCAAGAAAGCAGTGCTGAGAGCTCAGCATACACTTTGGAAAGGACCAGGGTCCCTGCTTCAGAAGCTTCCAGTCCAGGGGAAGATTGACAATAAGAACCTTCCTCCAGAGCCAGCAGAGAAAGCCTTCCCCTGGAGCTGACATTGAATTAGTACTTTTAAAAAACTTACTGGACTGTGACAAATAAAATTTATCTTTTTAAAGCCCTCTAGTTGTGGTTGTTCTGTTAAAGCAACACTAGATGACTAAGACACAACCCTATTGTAGTTGTATCATGCTCGTGTCCTTTTCCCTCTGTTTACACTGCTGCTGCTGCTGTTTCTCTGCCACTGGGCTCTGCTGTGTGCTGTGTCTGCTACCATTTCTTGCCGTCTCCATTGTTACAGCTCTCTGTCTCCTATGTCTAGGAGGTTCTTAGCATAGGGGTCCCAGTCTAAAGGACATTCTCTGCTCTGGGGTCTTGTTCTTGATGATAGTGTGATTCTCCCTGAGCCTCTATGGGATTAGTCCTTATAACCTAGCAGGATGCAAAAATGACCACCCTTTCTATTGACCACGGTTTCTTAATTTTTGTAGCGATCAGCCAATTTCCACATTGTCGTTACTCCTATAGCGTAGTTTTGTATACTGGGCTTGTTTGGTAGACTGACCAGTTCCTGTAAGGTACGTAAAATAGACCAATCACAAGGCAGACTGTAGCCCAACTGATTATTTTTAGCAGAATTATAAACCAAAGGCCATAAAGGCCATATCTGAAGAGAAACCCATGACAATCTCTTTAGCATATTCTTTGCTGTAATTGTTTGCTAGCATATCGCACACAAATTAGATAAATTTAACTTCTCTTTATGGCTTTGATTTTGGCAATATAGCCCTAGAGATAGAATGAGAAGGAGTCTCTAGAAAAAATCACTCTTCCCCATTCATTCCCTGTTACCCAGGAGAAATGGCCCAGTTGTCTAGAAAAATGTTTAAGGTATCAGCTACAACATTTTACACATTCTATACCTCAGAAAAACTAAAATTAATTTGCCTTTACTTTTGCTTGAACAACGTCTTAACTGTCCACTGTCAAGAATTTTCAACAATTGTACTTTTTAATTGTTTTTGTAGTCTGGGCTAATGAAGTGGTCTGAATAGATGGTGTTTTCCATGCCTATTTTCATTTCCATAGAACAGGGAACTCAACATCAGGAAGCAGTTCTTTGTGGCTTCCTATACTGAGCAGGGTAAGATGACGTGGTCTGCACAGTTATACTGTGTTCTTCCCTCACCAGCATGTTCAGCCTATTCAAGTGAAAGGCAGCTGACTCAGAGCCCTGTGCCTCATTCTGAAATTGAAGTGTAAAAATCACATGCAGGTCAGTGATTAAGAAGGCAACAGCAGCATGTCATTGCCAAATACAAATAAAAGAGCAAGTGTATCTAATTACGTTCAGTTTAGATATTTCTAATTACTCCTGGGTAGGAATTTTAGTGTCTGTCTAAAAAGGAAAATCTAAGACATACACAAGACTCTCTTTCACTGATTAATGACTCTTTCCTTCTTTTCTTTTTTCCTTACTTTCTTCAACAAAAGTATAGCAATGCTTACTGGACTAAGAAATAGGTATCTTCTGGTGAGGTGAATTCTAAGCCCATTTTGTAACTTTAATTTGCATTAGAATCACCTAGATGATGTGTTAAAACTCAGATGCCTAGGCTCCATCCCCAAGGAGTTTTGTTTCAAATGTCTATAATGGGACCCAAGAATTTGCTTTTAAAGCAAATTCCCAGTTGATACTGATGCCGCTGATCTAGGGACACTCTGAGAACCGTTACTCTTAGCTACTGCTTTCATGTAACTTAAAGAATGATTCCTTTAATGGTACTAGGTTACAGTAGAACAAGGGACAAGTCTCATTCTGTCAGCCTTTTTTTTTGTTGACGGCAAGAATTCATTCTTGAGGAGGCAGCTGGAAACCAGGGTTAAGAATATTTCATACATTCTCTGAGAAGGAGATATTCAGACTTACGTGAGAGTCTTTTCAGGGGTTAAACATTTTTCAGGGATTGCTCAGTGTCAATTGATTACATAATAAAAGCACATCAGTGGTAAAACCTTGGAAATCTATTGTAGAATCCTACTTTTAGCCATTCTAGGTCCTGTGTGAGAAGTTTGAACCTAAATAAATAACAGGTTCAGGAATGACTTTATTTTGATCCTCCCAGAGATTTTATTTGTCGAGTGTAAAGGATCTTGAGAATCTGAATACTAAGATTATTGAGGCTTCTATGAGAATTCTAAACAGAAGTTCTGAAAGCTCAGCAGAAAAGGTAATATTCCTCCTAAGAACTGAACTCATTTCTATCTAGTAGCCAATGTAGTGGGCAACTTCACTGACCCATTTAAAAATGAGAACGCACTAGTAAGTGGAATGTGTTGGTAAATGCCTCCTTCCCACATTTCACTGAGAAGCTGTAATGTGTATTGTATGGGGTTCTTTCCACTTGGGTTGTAGTAGTTATGCAAGTTTTCAATTAATTTATTTACATATCATATCTCTGTGGTGTGTGAGCATGCTAGAAAATATATGAGAAATATGATCATTACTATAGTCAAAAATAGTAAAACAGAGTTAATATAAGTGGTATTCAAAAAACAGTACAGCAAAATCATTTCACATGGCTTTTTGGAATATTCTAGGAGGAAAACTGAGGCATCCAAATTAGTAGCTTCTCCCTCTTATACATGAATGATGTAACTAAATATTAACTTTCATTGCATTTCCCATATAAAATATTTATACAATGCAGATTTCATGTTCAAATGTTTCTTTTAAAATTAATTTAATAAAGTTATTATTATTGTTTTTTTGTGTGTGTGTAAAACTCCTGATTGTCTCTTGTAAAATGATGTAGTGAGTAGAAGTCATTTCATCAGAGGTGAACAACCCAAAAAATAACTGTTGAGAAAACAGAAAAAAAAGAAACGGTGCACAACTGCAAATTTAATCTGACTAGATACTGGTAGCAAGTAGAAAAAGTTAAGGAAACAATGAATATGGTTTAGTTATGTAAACAGGAAAGTAAAAATGTGAAATAACTTTCTAGTTTCTTTATTTTGTACAGGCATCATTTCTGTGACTCCAAGCTTTGCTTCATTCAGAGGTAGCTTGGATTCCTGGTTTTCCTGAAGGTCACTTTAGTAATTGCTCAGTGTAATGTATAATCTGAATTTGTACTACATTGCAAATTCATTTAATATACACGTTATACATCAGACAATGCTATTCTTGTACCTTGCATTTCGCAAGTGTTGAACAAATCCCTGCTAGTATTTTAGGTCTAAGATGGGCAGACTACTGAGGAAAGACACTGTTTCTTTCTCAGCTCTGCACTACTGTCTGCCTGGTTTCCAGGTCTCACTTTTCTCAGCTGTAAAATGAAGGAATGGGAATAAGTCATCTTATGTCCTTTCCATCTATGTAATATTATTATGTAAAATTAAATACTACATAGACTATTACTTCTGCACAGAAATACTATACTAATTCAGAAAGTGTAAATTTTTATCCTCTCTTTGACGGGAAATCCTTTCCTTCTAGTTTTTCTCTCCCACTACATCTTACCTTCATCTCATCACGAGTTCCAGTCTTTCCCTTTCCACCAAGCAGAAGCTGGGAGAGATGCTTAGAACAGATTCTTCCTTATCTTAGTCATCTAGTGGTTACTGTAATAGAAATACCACAAGCAGATGGCTTTAACAAAGAGAAGTTTATTCTCTCACACTCCAGCAGGCTAAAAGCCTAACTCTGCATGCTGGCTCCAGGAAAAAGCTTTTTCTCTCTGGTGGTTCTGGAGGAAGGTCTTTGTGACGCATAAGTTTTCCCTTGGTCTGGGAGCACCTCAGTGTAGGAACCTCAGGTCCAAAGGACACACTCTGCTTTCAGCACCACTCCTTTAGTGGTGTGAGGTACCTGTGCCACTTTGCTTTCTTCTCTGTTTTATATCTCAAAAGAGATTGGCTTATGACATTATTTTATCTCATGGTTTCATCAGCATAACTGCCGCTAACCCATCTCATTTCATCATAGTGAGAGGATTTACAGCACATAGGGAAATCACATAACATATTGGACAATTGTGCAGCACAGGGGCTCACGGCCTATCCAAACTGACAGACATTTTTTAGCAGATACTCAATTCAAACTATGTTATCCCTCAAAGCCTCAGAAAGAATCAAGAGAGTTAACGCCTTGATCTTGGATTCTCAGCCTTTTAAACTATAAGAAAACAAATTTCTGCTCTTACAAGTCACCTATTTTGTGGTATTCGGTTGGGGTGGCAGTCATTGGAAATTAATACAATAGTCTTCATTGTGTCCACAATTAACACTTCAGCAATGTACACAATATCCTCCAGGGTATACCTTCCTTTACATTTTTAGCCGTTTATGTCAGCATTCATTCACTTAAGGATTTGATATCACATACTCCGTGAGAGTAAACTAATGCATTGCTTCAGCCTGCAGTGCCCTCCCCACAGGTCACCTTGTTGGAACGTTCTTAGCCTTCTCACAAGACTTGGTTTATGAGTACATCCTAGAACACCCCACCTCTTTGTCCCTCATGGGATCACATGCTTCAGACTGTATTCATTCTCAGGGGCAGGATTTGGTCCATAAGGTTCATGTGAACTACGTAAGTGAAATGACGAGTAAATACTGTTTCATACATATGAATTTAGGAATATTTTTATCTCAACCTTAACAGACAGTTCTCATGACATGGGAAGGAGGATGTCAAATTGGTTGTCACAAGTTAAACTTACCATACCTGTTCTTAACTAGGTATCTGATATCAGTCTCCTCATATGCAAAATGAGAATTATAATGATTCATGTCCTAGCTGTTGGAATGGGAAAATACAAAGTGAAAGCACTACATGAATGTCAGTTATTGCATAGTAGGCTATAACCAAAAAAACCCACAAATCCTTTGCATCTAGATAATTCTGACTCATACCAACCCTGCAGGACAAAGTAAACTGCTCCATAGAGTTTCTAAGCCATGCCCGGTAGACCAAAACAGGAGAACTGTAGGTTAGCAAACATAGCTCTTAACCACGCCAGCATGGTTTCCTAACAGACTGTAATAACCATTATACCAATATAGATATTATACAGGGAGCCTGGGGGTGCAATCATTAAGACTTCTGCTGCGAACCTCATGGCTGGTGGTTCAAACCTGGAGCTCTGCTCCTTGACAGATTTTCAGCCTAGAGAACACTATGCAGAAGCTGCACTCTGTCCCATAGAGTTGCTGTGAGCAAGAATCCACTTGATAGCCCACAACCGTTATTTCATAGCAGACATGTAATTCTCCTCTGTCTTCATCATTTTCTCATTCCTGACGCAGTAACAATTACACAGGATTGCTACAGGTGGAAATTGACTTGACACTAGTAAGGCTTTTTTTTTTTTTTGAAAACTTAGTTTATCTCCTACATAGCTGATCTCTTTACATAGAATTTGCCAAAAGGTTATCTACGCATTTTATTCCAAAAGTAGGAAGAACGTTTTATCACAAGTCTGAGACTTCACACTTACATAATTCTTGTTCAATCTTTTCCTTTTTCATGTACCTATTATTCAAGCATATAACATTCTCTCCCTTCTTTAGGCTGTTCATACACACTCAGGTAAGAGTTGTTAATAGATAGTTCACAATGACATGCCATTGAATCACTACTAGGTAATTTATAGTTAACACATCCATATAAGATTAGATCTTAAATAAGATCTCTTTTAAACATCCAACTTTGTTTCTACGGAAAGTGAAAAAGAGTTGCTGTGCTTATGGTTTGTTGTTAGCTGCTCTGCACTCAGTTCTGACTCATGGTAACCACGTGTGTGCCGAGTAGAACTGCTCCAGTGGGTGTTCAAGGCCGTGACCTTTCAGAAACTGATCACCAATGTCCTAGGCTGAGTTCTCTAGGGAAGCAAAACCAGTACTAGTATAACATGTATAGAAAAAGATTTATATAAAGGAAACAGTTCACACAATCGTAGAAGCTGAAGTGTCCCAAGTCCTGGATCAGAGTAAAAGCTTCATGCAGCAAATAAAGACTGGCGGGTCAGAGAGTAGAGTTCCAGCTCAGATCCAAGGTTGGCGAATCCCAAAATGGAGGGCGAGACTGTGAAGTTTCTGCTGATTCATGGAGCCGCAGTGGCTAGTGAACCTGACTGCTACTTGTGGGCTGTGAGGGTTGATGAATCCTAGAGTGGCTAGTTCAAGTCCCAGGAACCAGACAAGAGACAGCTGGCAATAGGAGCAGATTGAAGCAAGTGGCAGGAGATGGGAAGATGAAGGCTGAGGGGGTGGTAAGCCACCACAGGCCCCACCCCTGCCGCTTTATACAGCTGCCAGAACATTAAGAAGGACAGTCCAGCCAAATTGGCACACAGTGTTAGCTATTACAGCTGGATTTGTCTTCCAGAATGCCTTTGGGTAGATTGGAACTGCCAACCTTTTGGCTAGTAGATGAGTACCTAACCATTTGCAACTCCCAGGGTCTCCAAAGGAGGTATATAATCTAAATTTATTAATAAATTAGGAGAATTATAGACCCCAAATACCAGATACACACACAAAAATTCTTTCATTCCATCGCCATGTGTCTCTATTGTGTCTTTTGAGAAAATAAGAGATGTTCTCAATTTTGTGAAGCTCATAATATAGTGAGGAAGAAAAATTTGTAAATATGTGAATACTGTAACCCAAATGTCACAGACTTGCTTAGCCTTACTGTTCAAATATTTGTTATTTGGTCACTACTTGCTTCAATTCCAAATGCCTAGATTTGTATAGGTTTATCTTTCCGAAATATTTTTGAAAACTTTTAGTAATGCTCATGTTTGTCTATTTGTGGTCCTGATGGCACTCTCCTTGATGAGCCTGAAAGTTTCACCAAGCTGCCAGCCATTCAAACTAGACTTTAGGTCTGTTTTTTGCGCTGATGGCTTCTAGCTGTACTACTCAATATCTGTGAGGCTGGAGAATAATGCTCTTAGCAGCAGTAGAATTAGTTATCCTCAAGAGTCTACTGCAAGGTTGCTCTCTCATCCCTAAAGGTTGTCGTTGTAAGGATTTCCCTCAGGTTGAACCACAGTGGTGAATGCTGAACTGCACATTCTTATCCCACTTTAAAAAGCACTTACTACCCAGCTATGGGCAGTGCAGTCACCAGACAGCTCTCAGCATCTTCAAGGTACGCTTCCAATGTTGAGACTCTCCTCGCCCAAGGTCACCCTCTTCCCAGGGCAGCCCATGATGAAGGACAATACTGATGGGCAGTTTCACCTCAGAGCTTCCTACTGGGTGGGCCAAGGCTTTGTCCACCTTGTGCCATAGTTAAATTTCTCCCACTACCCAATTCTTCTTCTTTCCTCTTCATTTCTGCAAAGGGAATGGATTCCTAATAAACACCTTGTGTTTAGATGCTAATTTGTGTGTTCCCAGAGAGTTCCACATGTGACAGAGTGTCTCCCCGAAGTATCTGCTGCCTACTCCTTCTGATACTAAGTGCCTTGAGGTGGTACTCTTCCTATTTTCCCAGGAAATAAAGCTTTTGCAAGAGAAGTCTCCCCTGGTGTTCAGTGTTGTGCTCATTGTGCAGATTCTTCAGAGGAGCTCTCCTCCCACACACCCAAGAATAATCCTTTCTACGTGCTTAGGTTTTGGAAAACAAAAGCTGGTGAAATCTGTTTTCTGCAAGGAGTTCTCACTTCTGCCTTGAAATTTCACCGCTTTAAGAAAGCCTGAGCGTATCTAAGAGCCTCATAAGACTGCGTTCTAGGGAAAGAAAAATATATCTAGCACAAAACAATTATTATCTTAATAAATAATTAAGATTATTATTATCATCAGCATCTTAATAAATAATTCTATCATCCATGTTAAGGTATGGCTCGAATAGGATTTTAAGCAAGGGATGATCAATGCCATGTTCACGCTTGAGAACTCCGATAACAGAATGAAGAATGCATTAGTGGTTGCGTGGACTGAGAGTGAGGGGAGACAAGGAAAACAGATATGGAGCCAATATGTTGACAAGACAAGAGAGAATGGAAGCCTGGACTGTAGGAGAAACTATGCAAATAGAAAGTGAGAGGCTGGACATGAGTGACATCTCGGAGCTAGATAGGACTAATTGTATAATGTGAAGGGAATGAAGAAATAACGATGACTAAAATTTCTATTTGGAGCTAATGAAAAGATGGTGATGGCATAAACAGAAACAGAGACAGCAAAAAGTGCAATTTTTAGGGAAAGAGGACATGTTTTGTGGGAGAAGCAAAATGTTTAGCAGCATATGTTGACACAATTTGATAGGTAGAGGCTTAAATTGAGATGCAGAATTACCCTAAGAAAAATGCCTCTCAATCATGTGGAATTGTCTTTCTTTAAAGAATGTGCTTTACATGGTAGTGAAGTGAAATGACAAGAGAGGGCCTGGTGGGTCAGAACAGCTCCCACAGTTAGCACAGAAAAAAACCCTTGGTGTCCTCCTTACTCTCCTTTTTCTACAAATTTAACAGGTTCAAGAGAGCTAAAATATGACCTTGAGTGTATCCCACCCGAGTTCAAAGACCATCGCAAGAACAGATTTGATGTGTTGAACACTAATGAACGAAGACCAGACGAATCGTGGAATGACATCAAAGACATCATCCATGAAGAAAGCAAGAGTTCATTAAAAAGACAGTAGAGAGAGAAAATGCTATATTGGATGTCAGAAGAAACTCTGAAATTTGCTCTCAAACGTCAAGCAGCTAAAGCAAAAGGAAGGTATGACAAAGTGAAAGACCTAAACAGAAGACTTCAAGAATGGCTTGAGAAGACAAAATGAAGTATTATAAAGACAAGCATGAAGAGCTGGAAAATCAAAAAGGAACAGCATGTTCTGCGACTCTCTAGCTGAAAAAACTGAAGAAAAAATTCAGGCCTTGTGTTGCCATAGGGAAAGGTTCTACAGGGAAAATATTAAAGGACTCAGAGAGCATCAAAAGAAGATGAAATGAACAGACAGAGTCATTATACCAGAAAGAACTGGTCGATGTTCAGCCATCTGAAGAGGTAGCATACGATCAGGAGCCAGCAGTACTGAAGGAAGAAATTGAAGCTTCCCTGAAGGCGTTGGTGAAAAACAAGCCTCCAGCAATTGATGGAATATCAACTGAAATATTTCAACAAATGGATGCAGCACTGGAAATGCTTACTCATCTGTGCCAAGAAATTTGGAGGACAGCTACCTGGCCAGCAGACTGGAAGAGATCTACATTTATGCCCATTCCCAAGAAAGGTGATCTAACTGAATGCAGAAATTACCAAACAGGATCAGACTCAAGTAAAATTTTGTTAAAGATCATCCGGAAGCAACTGCAATTGTGTATTGACAGGGAACTGCCAGAAATTCAAGCCAGGTTCAAAAGAGGACGTGGAACCAGGGATATCACTGCTGGTGTCAAATGGATCTTGGCTGAAAGTGGAGAATACCAGAAAGATGTTTACCTGTGTTTCATAGACTGTGCGAAGGCATTTGATTGTGTGGATCATAACAAATTAAGGCTAACATTGTGCAGAATGGGAATTCCAGAACACTTGATTGTGCTCATGAGGAATCAGTACACGGATCAAGAGGTAGAACAAGGGGATGTTGCATTGTTTAAAGTCAGGAAAGGTGTGTGTCAGGGTTGTATCCTTACATCATACTTTTTCAATCTGTATGCTGATCAGATAATCTGTGAAACCAGATTATATGAAGAAGAATGAGGCATCAGGATTGGAGGAAGACTCATTAACAAACTGCATTATGCAGATAACACAACCTCACTTGCAGGAGGTAAAGAGAACTTGAAACACTTACTGATGGATTACACCTCAACGTGAAGTAAGTAAAAATCCTCACAACTGCACCAGTAAGCAACATTGTGGTCAAAGGAGAAAGGACTGAGGCCGTTAAGGATTTCATTTTACTTGGTTCTACAATCAATGCCCGTGGAAGCAGCAGTCAAGAAATCATAAGGTGCATTACGTTGAGAAAATCTGCTGCAAAGGACCTCTCTAAAGTGTTAAAAAGTAAAGACGTCACCTCGAAGACTAAGGTACACCTGAGCCAAGCCATGGTATTTTCGGTCTCATTATATGCATGCAAAAGCTGGACAATGATTAAGGAAGATGGCAGAAGAACTGATGCCTTTGAATTATGATGTTAGAGCAGCATACTGAATGCACCTTCGACTGCCAAAAGAACAAACAGATCTGTTTTCAAGAAGTACAACCAGGGTGCTCCTTAGAAGCAAAGATAGTAAGACATATTGTCAGGAGGGATCAGTCCCCGGAGAAGGATACCGTGGTTGGTAGATTAGAGGGTCCGTGAAAAAGAGGAAGACCCTTGATGAAATGGATTGACACAGTGGCTGAAACAATGGGCTTAAGCAAAAAAAAAATGTGGGCCCAGAGCAAGATCAGGCAGTGTTCTATTCTGTTGTGCACAGGGTCGCTATGAGTCAGAACAAACTCAGTGACAGCTAACAACAACAACTAGAATGTAGGTGAGATCTAAGAGATGTTTTGAGTTTGCACTGAAAGAGGAGTAGCCAGTCAGACGTTGGTAGTTGCTGGCTGAGTTGCCTCTGACTCACAGCGATCCCATGCATCCCATGCACAAGGGAACAAAACATTGTCCAGTCCTGTGCCATCTCCATGACGAATTGGCAATCAGACCCTTGTGATCTGTTAAGTTTACACTGTCTGACTTTTTAAGGTAGATTGCTGGGTGTTTCTTCTTACTCTGTCCTAGTCTAGAAAGATCTGCTGAAAAACGTTCAGCATAACAGCAATCATAAGACTTGATTTACAGATAAGTGACTGCTGTCCATGAGGCATATTGGGTGGGAATTGAATCTGAGTTTCCTGGATGGAAGGTGAGAATTTTTTCCCAGAACAACCTCTGTTCACTAACTAAGCACAATATGTGTATATAAATACATGTGTATATATACGTATACATATACATGTGTATATATACACACATACATAAATTGAACCAGTTGCTATAGAACTAATTTCGACTCACAATGACCCCGACTCCAGAGGACCGAATTTAGAACTGACTTGAAGGGTTTCCAAGGATTATCTGGTGGATTTGAACTGCTGACCTTTTTGAATAGCAGCTATGCTCGGAGCCGCTGTGCCACCAGGGCTCCACCTGAGCAGATAGCACATCTGAAAGCAAGACAAGTAGATAACGTGATGGATTGAAGAAAAAAACAGAGATTTTCCAGCTGTTTTAAAAGAAGCAAACAAATTTATATTTCCAAAAGTAGAGGCTCATTTCCTGACGTATCCTTGTCTCTCAGGAGGTTAACTGATGAATATTTTATTTCACCATCATTTGGGATCAGATCAAGCTGGAGGAGAGGGGTTCTGCAATCTTTTGACATCGTTACATTAACAAAAGGAGAAAGCTTTTGACCTTAAATGAAAAGTTTCTTTCTTGTCATTTAAATATTAGCTATTAAATCTCTACTTCCTGGAACTGAAATAACAACTCCAAATCTCTTGGAAATATCTATGAAACATACAATTTTCATTCCCAATGTGTCTTATTAGTAAGACATAGCAGATACTATCATTTACACTTTTTCACTATTAAATGTCTGATATTGTATAACTTTTATAATGTGAACATTAAAGTATTTCTGAATATTTTCAGAGCTAATAATAATTACAATATTAAAATAGCTAGTATTTATGGAGCATACATTATGCATCAGTTGATACACTGACTGTGTTTCCCATCTCATATCTAAGCTATGAGGAAAGTGTAATTATTGTCCCTCTTTTACAGAAAAGAAAAAGGAAGCCAAAAGATTTTAAGTAAATTTCTCAAAATTACATCATTTGTAAATGTGGTTGATAAGACACGAAGATAGATCATATTAGACTTTGAAACTCTGTATCTTAATTATGTACAATGTTGTTTCCCCTCCACTGTAGCAAATCTTGAATGTGGATTTTGTAGATTGAAACATCTATTTTTAAAAGTTCTGAATAAACTGAAGTAAGAACATTTGTTGTTTGCAGTGATTGTTGTTGCTAATCAACACATTAAGCAGAAGGCAGTATTATGACATTTTTCATACTTGAGTGATCCCCAACGTGCATAAGACTTGGATAGAACAGTTTTATTTATTGTTTACTGTAATTGACTCCTTGTGTGGACTATCAGCACTCAGTTCATTTCAGAAATCTGAATGACATAGACAGGCACAAAAATCGTGGGTGAAATGGCTACTTTAGAAGTCTTTTAAAAAGCAGTTCTTACGGGATTCATTCCATGAACACAGCCACCTATTTCATTTTTTATATTATTTTGTATAAGTCGAAAACATTACAAATAATAAACTGAAACGTACAATTCTTGAGTTTAAGGTCCTCGTTTTATAATGTGTTGAAACAACGAATTAAAAGCCTGGCTACTTTTGTTGCAATGTTCAGGCATATGCTTATGAACAATTTCAGTTCTTCCATGACTCCCTGAATTTTTCCTAATTCTTAAACCCGTATAATATAATAGGATAGAGAGAATACTTTAACTGGACTTTGTATAAGTTAAAGTAACATGGGGGAAGGGGGGAACATGACAAAGCATATAATATCTCAAAAACGTAACAAAGGTCAATTAGCAAATTAGCAAATGGATAGGTAAGAAAAATGCTCCACTCCCTGCAGTTACTCAGGGATCAAGGCTAAGGAAGGCTCTGCCATTTTCACCATGTGGTATTGATATGCAGATGGAAGAAGGAATAAAAAAAAAAAAGAATAAAATAAAGAGCCTGGAGGATTTTGAACGGGAGATTCTAAGGCATCAGGCCTGCAAATTGCTCATATCACTTTTACTTACATTCCACTGGTTGTATCTCAGTTATATGGTGATACTTAACTGCAAGGTAAGCTAGATAATATAGTCCATACGTCCAGCAGGAGAAGAAGTCAGTATTGGTATCCTTATGGAAGTCTCTGCCGTGGATGAAAGTGGACGTGAGTGCCAACACTGCCCCCTCACATGCTGTATGCACTTGGGTGTGTTACTTGTCTGTGCCTGTTTCCTCCTGTAAAATAGTAATTATTGTAACACATACTTTGTGTATTTATTGTAAGGATTAAATAAGACTTGTATATAGTGTACTTAGTTCAGAATTTGACATATAGGATACACTCAGTAAAAAGAGCTATTGTCTCTGTATGAGAGAAAAACACTCAGGTACATTACTTTGGGTATTAGGACAGGAGTTGTCAGAACTGGTTGAATATGTGACAGGACCAGAAATTATTGACCAAAATTGTAAAAATGTAGCAAGTTGGAATGCAAGTTTAGATTATTATTATTAAAAAAAAAAAAAAACGGAAAAAGAAAAAACAACCTAAACTAAACCCACTGCCATCAAGTTGATTCCAACTCACTGTGACCCCGTAGGACAGAGTAGAACTGCCCCCAAAGAGTTTCTAAGGAGCTTCTGATAAATTCAAACTGCTAACCTTTTGATTAGTCACCACAGCACTTAACTACTATGCCACAAGGGTTTCCTTATTATTATTAAGTGATAGCAATGGGAGGTAACATTTTTTGAGCACTAAGTTTGCAAAAATCTTCATGTGAATTATCATATTTAACATTCATAATAATCATATGATGTATTACTCATTAATTGAGAGAGGTGAAATACTTTACACAAGATCACAACCAGAAAATTATAGACTTTATTCCAGGTCTACCTGACTCCAGCTTTCAGGTTCTAAACACATACACACACACACACACACAAAGTTAGTAGCAGAATCTAGGGTAAAGCAATTTCATTAAACAGGACTTGAGCCCAGAAATAGAAGTGAACAGAATTCATTAAGAACATTCTAGAGAGTTGTCTACTGTTTTCAGCCAAAGCCAAGAAGTTAAACTGTAATGAGCTAGGTTGATTCCAGAGGGCCACCTCAGTCTGTTTTACAGGACAGTGTAGATAGGCCACCATCAGCACCAACCACTTTGCACACTGAAAATTTTTGCCTGTAGCCAAGTGACGTCTGAGAGTAGAGGATGAATGGGAAAAGAAATATCTAAATATTTGGATGGTAGCGTCATACTTAGTACATCACTCCAGAGTGTTAAGATGCCATCCCTACTATTCTACCGGTACAAGAATTAATCAATACTGTCAGAGCGTGGTTGAGGTCTTATCACACAGGAGGAAACACAATCAACACCTTTTAACACGGAATAGTTGAAAGAATTTGAAATTTAGGAAGATGGGAAACACTTTCGGGTGTGGGTATACTTCAGAGTAAGGTTTTATTGGCAATGAATAATTCCCACATGGCAGGTATGGCCAGGACAGGGTAGGAGGGGGTACACAGAGGGGAGATAAAGGTTGAGGATTCTGGAGATTCTAGGTTGGAGGTTAGTTGCTTCCCTTTGGGGGTTAGATTCTGTCGAGCCCAGCTGTGCTGGAGCAGAAAGCCAGAACCAAGACAGGTCTCCACTGGGTGCAGGATGCCTTCATTGATCCTGTCTGTGTAACAGAACCTGTGAAAGCTGGAACTTGTGTAAGGCAGAAACCTGTCAGAAGGAAAACACATAATTTTTACCAACAGTGATAGAAAAGTATTAAGACTACAACCTGTGAAAGGTGGAAAACTTGAGAGAACTAGAAAAACAAGGCAGTCCTGTCAGGTTCCAGCTTTCCCACATTTCACCATGTATATATATATATGGAGCCCTAGTGGTGTGGTGCGTAAGTTCTATGGCTGCTAACCACAAGGTCAGCAGTTCAAATCCACTAGGTGTCCTTGGAAACTCTACAGGATAGCTGAACTCTGTCCAAGAGGGTTGTGGTGACTTGAAATCAAGTCAGTGACAACGGTTTTGGTCTTTTGGTTTAGTGGTACAATGGTCAAGACCTTGATTACTATTCAAAAGGTCAGCAGTTGAAATGTACCAGCTACTCCTTGGAAATCCCGTGGGACAGTTCTACTTTGTCTCTCTCTCTCTCACACACACACACACACACACACACACACACACACACACACAATGTAGATCACACCTATCTACAGCTTAATGGCATTCCAAACAATCATTTGCACTTCTGCATAAATGTATCTGTATGATTCAAACAGGGGAAGAGAATTCGACTTCCAGAGACATTATGATATTGGAGGAAGGCAGAACTTGGTTAGGGGCATGAAGGGAGAAAGAAAATAAAAACGGAGAAAGATAACATGGCTAAAGCAACTTCTGTCCACTGGAAGGTGGCATTTGTAGGAATAAAATGTATAAATACAGCTGTCAATTTTTCACTGTATTTCAAGATTGATACTAATGTTTCTTCTTTTTTTTTAAGCTCCCAAACTGAAGCCACCAACATCATTAAATCCTACTGATTATAACCTGTGGCTCATTAAAATCTTTCGTTCCACTTTTAAGCCAGAATCTTTCTTGAAACTCATACACACAGGGACATAAAATAACAAAAAAACCTGTTGCTTTTGAGCCATTGTGTCAATTCTGACTAACAGTGACACTTTGGACAGAGTGGAACTACCCATTAGGCTTTCCAAAAAGCGATAGGTAAATTCAAATTGCTGGCTTTCGATTAGCAGACTGAACTCTTAACCATTGTGCCACCCAGGGCTCCAAATATAAAATATCCACGGATGTTAAGCATGCCAATATTCTCTTCCTTATAATTTATAAACAACAACACTGACACAAATCCCAGAAGGAAAGGGTGCTTGCCATTTGAAGTGGGATAAAAGCGCTGCAGCTAATGGGACCACGCTGTAACCCTCTTGAGCTGTCCAAGGGTTAGATATATCCCCGTGGAAAGTAGCAATTACCTTCAATCTCCCTGGTGTGAAGTAATCCTTGCTACATGCATCCCTCATTGTGAGTGATGAGGCTCACTGTTTGCCGAGTCTAAAACCAAATGATCTCTCACAGGCAAAATTTAAACTTGAAATAGGATTCTCTGATTCCTGATTCTGAGTCTATTTTTTTCGTGTACTTTATACATTCCCAAATAAGGTTCAGGCTGGCTACAGATGGTGCTGGTGTGTAATGAGAAGGGCTCCAAAGCTGCTCCAGCTCCCAAGGGAGGATTCGGTAATAGAACTAACTATGTATTGTCCACCTTCTATACCAGATTTGATTTTGGACTATTTGCCCACCTGTGTTTGTTTATTTCTCAGCACTGAAGTGCTTCCATTAGCTTCAGGCTGATTGAACGTAGACTACGGAGCAAGAAGGAACAGAATGTTTTCTGCCCTGAATGCTGATATAATCCCTTTCCTTTTCCTGACAACGGGGTAACGTTTGCCACTGGAAACTGTGTAAGAAATGAGCTGATATTTGCAGTCATTAGTGCAGAAGAATTGTTTTGATCCTAGTCAACAAAAGGAGCATTATTTTTTGGGCTGACAATATTTCAGAAGTTTGTGCTTAAAACTTACATACTCAAGACCCTGAAAGGGAAACTGCTAACATTTTAAAACTGAAAATTACCTTGTTTCAGTAAATCGAAAGATTAATATTTAAGACCTCATAAATTTTGCTCACAGAGCATAGCCAAATATTATTATCATAAGGAAAACAAAACCTCAACTCAGCAAATTAGTTACCAAAGACCACACGTAAATTGACATTTTACTTTCTTAACTAATGGAATCATTCGTCATCTTGCTGAAGCAGTTCATTATAAAAATAAATTAAGAATAAGTAAATTGTAGTCATAGCAATCATGATGAAATTATTAGTAATTATGTTTACCAGCATGCAAGTTTTGTGTGTGATTCTTATTAGCTGATGTTATTCAAAATAACTTTGGAAATAAGTATCACTGTTACATCAAGGTTTATTTTTTAATTAAAAAAGTATAGTAGAAGTAAGAAAGTTGTTAATTAGCATTAGAAAATGTGGCCCTTTCTTTTCAAATATGCACAAGCTCAACTATGCCATGCTATATCAAAATTAAGAAAATGAAAAATCTCTATACTACCTTAACTAGTAAAAGGAAAATTGGACAGCAGTGACCAGCTCATGCAGTTTCTAAATAAATGAAAAGAAAATTACATTTCTCTGTGTAAATATTTACTTCCTAAAGTGTGTCAACAAAACCTACTATTTTAGAAATGGGATGTGGTAGGACCTAACCAACTTGTACTTAGTAGATTTAATTGGAAAATGTCTGCTGTTTTTTCTCTTAAGCCTTTGCTGTAGTTGTAGAATAAAGAATTACCAGCCTGATGTCCTAATTGTGCTTGAAATCTAGTATCTTGTTTACATGTATATTGATCTTTCAGCTGATGTCATGTATATTTGTGTAGGCCATACCAGGAAGAATATCTATCCAGTTTTACTATGGTATCCACTAATAGGATATTTTTATTTCTAGATTTAAAAAAAAAAAAAAAAAAAAAAAAACACTGATTTTATAGTATTGAACAATTATGCAAATAAGCATCATGGTTTGACTTCCAAATTTCCAGGGCAAAATGCATGCTGTAAACTAGAATGCATTTCTCAAATTTTATAAAATATAATTTAAATGGTAAAATGTAGGATAAAAATGTCTGTTAGCCAAAAATTACTTTTATTTCTGTGTAACCAAACAGAGTTCCATTGCTGTCAAGTTAATTTCAACTCATAATGACCTTATTTATAGAGCGAAGAGAACTACCCCATAGAGTTTCCAAGGACTGTCAGGCAGATTTAAAGTGCCGATCTTTTGGTTAGCAGGTGTAGCTATGTAGGTTTATACAAAAGCATTTCCCCAAGTGATTATTGTTACTTCCAGTTAATGTTTGTGTGCATACTTACTTATGTACGTGAAGTAACAAAGACTGCAAATGTCCTAATTTTTCTTTACAAAAATGAAACACTTGGGTTACTTGAGTGGATCCGACTTGATAGTGCTTGGCTGGCTTTGGCCATGTTACTTTTAACATTCAATTGTTACAGCGAATGTTTATGTTGTAATTTTTTTTAAGTTAAAAAATAGTAGTGGACCTATGAAGTTCAGTCATCTAGGATAATATTTGGAACTGGAATGATATGGTTAAAGAGTTACAGTCAAGTTAATTTAGGAAAAGGCAATGTAATAACCAGACAATGGAAACTGCATATCAAGTTCTAATGGATTAAACCAAAATGAAACCTCACCTGTTGCCATCTAGTCAATTCTGATTCATAGCCATCCTTTAGGACAGACTAGAACTGCCCCATCGGAAACCCATCGGGTTTCCAAGAAGTTTCTGGAGATTCAGACTGTCCACCTTTTGGTTAGTAGCTGTAACACTTAACCACCATGCCACCAGGGTTTCCTCTAATGGATCAGGCACCTAACATGGAGCAGCAGGGCAGAGAGGTGGAAAGTAGTGGGAAAGGGGAAGGGAGGAGGCCCAGAAGATGTGGGAAGAGGGGAGGAGTAGATGGGGGAATGAAAAAAGGATAAGAGCTAAGAGTACCATGAATCTAGGATAGGCAGATTAATGGCAAGCATAATTCTTGGGTATTCCTTGTGTTTAGAAACACTTACAGCTGATTCTTCCTTTATGTTTTCATGACTTGTCAGAAAATTGTAGAACCGCTAAGAAATCTTAATTCCTTCTTTAAGTTCAAAGAATTGGCTAACAGCATTTGAGCACTGGTCAGCTGTGGGACATGCACACATTCTCCCAACTGGTCAGAAAAAGAACAAAGCCTTTCTTCCTATCTGTATACCTTCCTTCCTATGTATGTATGTGCATGTATATATATTAATACATATGTGTATGTAACATATGTGCTTTTATATGGCAACAGAGAAATAATAAGAGATTATTTAATGTATTTAGCTTGTGAATATATCTCTAAGCTTTTTTTAAACTAGTTTTCTTTAAAAATATTGCCACTGAGTTGATTTCAACTCACAGAGACCCTATAGGACAGAATAGAAATGCCCCATATGGTTTCTGAGGCCATAAATCTTTACGGAAACAGACTGCCACACCTTTATCCCTCAGAGCAGCTGGTAGCTTCAAAGCTGCAACCTTTTGGTTAGTTGTCTAAAATGTAACCATTGCTATCAGGACTTCTACCAGTCATCTAAGGGGAAACAATATCAAGAAACACAAACATCATAATACAATGGAGTATTATTCAGCCGTAAAGAGAAGTGAAGTTTTGTTACTTGCTAAGAGATGGATGAGCCTAAGAAACATTATACTAAGTGAAAGAAATCTGTCACAAAAGGACAAATATCACGTGATGGCTCTTACTTGAAACAACCAGAATAGGCACACACGTAGAGACAAAGTTTATTGGTGGCTACCAGGGACTGATAGGAGGTGACAATGGAGAGTTATTAATAAAGAGGTAGAGTTTCCGTTTGGGTGATGACAAGGTTTTGGCAGTGTGACAATAAAAATTAAAAGAAAAAGAAACAAACATCCCAGAATACTTTTCCTTTATTAATCTTTTTATAAGCTGACCAAAACAGTGAAATGTAAATTGATGACACTTTATCTGAATGGCCAAAGCCAAGTGCCGTCGATTCGGATCTGACTGAGAGAATGCAAAATATGAAAGGGTTTAGATGCTTTTGAGACAGGCTGTTTCTGATAGATTTCACAAAGGGGGTAGATTTAAATACTCTTTCAGTCATAACACGTTAGAGCTCAGCTCTTGAATGAACCGACTGATTTTGTTATAAAGAATTTGTGTTTAACAGCTTCCTCTGATTACGTTCTCATTTCATCTATGAGAATTGTGGGGGGAAGCCCGGGTGAGAGCGCTCATGAGCATGCGTGTGTGCATGGGCACACGAGACTACTTTGGGGACCTCATGCAGTAAGTTACAATGATGGAGCATGACAGTCAGAATAGCACACACTATTAGCTGCACCTCAACTCTATTACAGTGCTATGTTTGGTGACATAGAATCAAGAGACTCAAGGATACAAGGTCAAAGGTAGCAAAACATTACATTAATCTGTTCTCTTCACAAGATACCAGTGTATCTCCATGTAAAATATAGCATTTGCTGTTTAATTATGAGAAACACATGCTCAAGGATTTTATTTAACAACAACAGCTACAAAGAATTGTCTTTGAGCTAAAGATTTGTAGATAATTTTTTCCTGGTTCTTACTGTTTCCCTTGTTTTATGACCTCTGTAGTTATTACTGGAATTGCTCGTAATACTATAAATTGACTCAAAGACATCATATTCATTCTTTTTTTTTTTAATTCCTGATTACCCAAT